>VDFB02105785.1:527356783-527478805 GCA_007258455.2 Sequoia sempervirens | reverse complement strand
AAAAAAAATTAGTAGCTTAGAAACTAAACTTGGAGCACTTCAACTTTTGTTCTTGCTGCATCTTGAAATTTTGAGCGTAACTATCTTCATTTTCTCGTGCAAATCATATTTTGTTGATTTTAGAAAGAAAAAAAAGTGGTATCTTAAGAGCCAAAATTGTGTCACAGATCCATGCACTTACTCTGTAGTGTCATAAAATTGCACCCTGTGGTAGTTTCACAATTACATATTTAGGCCTGCCCTATTTATGGTAAAAGCCTATAGGTTGGAATTTTATGATTCTGACTTCATAGGAGACAATGATGAAGCACTAGCATCCTGAGTGTCTAATTCTCATAAAGTTTTGGGCAAACACTAGTGCAACACTTAGATGTCTCCACAATGTGATAGTGTTCTTGAAATTTCCAAAATTTAAATGTGAATATTCCATGTTCTTTTCCCATGGCACGTGTTGTAGTGGCAAGGATGCATGTGTAATGGATCCTCCCACTCATGCAACTTAAAAAAACTCCCTTTTCTCTCATTTGAACGGGAGGACTTAAGAAACAAGCTCTATCTTGCTCTCTCACTCTCACAACGAAGATTTGTTGAGACACTCTCTCAAGTAGCAATCAAGACTCCTCTTGCATGCAATTCCATCATGTCTATCAATATAAGAGGGGAGCAATAGGCTGTTGGTAACACTCTCTTGCCATTCTATTTAATATGATCTTTTCTATGTGATCTCATCTTTATTTATTTGCATTCGTGATAGGGGTTATCCTCCTTGTGGGGTTTGTTTCTATCACACATCTATTATATTTGTAATAGGGGTTCTCCTCCTTTGTGGGTTTTATTTCTATCACACGTCCTTGCTTTATGTATTTTATTTATCTCGATCCTATTTGGTTGTCTATGGAGGTGGAAACACCAAAATGGGGTTTGACTAAGACAACTCCCAACATTTTTTTATCATATTTGTGTGTAGATGAACAAATTTAGCAAGTTGGGCATTTTAAATTCTGGATTTTTATTGTCTATTTTATTAGAGACAACAGCGTAGGGTGAAAACATCTCGTGGCATTCATGGCCAAGAGCTAGTCCTCTTAAAGCTACAATCTTTAATTTATGTATTTTCTATTTCTATATGTCAGAGAATTTAATTCTTTCATGTACTCTTGTAATTAAGTGATTTCAATATTCCTATCATTATAACTTAGTGTCAATTTGGCTTGATTGTATAAACGTTCTTTATTATTTATCCCATTAATTGAGCTATGATCTTTGAGGTAATTGAGGGATATTTTCTCCTTAGGACCCCATCGTCTTGAGGGTAGCAAATTCCCTCCTTTATAGTTGGTACACAAATGATGAAGGGATCCAAATAGGATAAGGTGGTCCCATTGGAAAAATAAGGGAAGACCTATTGACTCAATAAATTGAGAAAAACTATTTCATGATGTTGAACATTTGTTCAAATAGGCTAAATAGGACATTATAGCTAAGCACATATGAGAGAAAGAATATTTTTTTTACTATGATATTCTATGATAACTACACCAAGGTAGAGTACTTCTTGGTTTAGAGCATTTTATGGGATAGTTGGCTATTTTTGGTAGGTAAGAATCATCCATCTCAAAAACGAAGAAAGTTACTTGTGTGATGAAACCTAAATATGATGTTGAATTATTACTAAATTCATAAATATATGTATTTTTTGTATGATGTAGCATGATATAAGATCCAAATAAAATGTATAGATACAAGATATACATGGGTGACCATAGGTGAAATGGTCCATATTGATTCCTTCCTACATATATTGTAGATGGCCAATAACACATTTGAGTGTCCATTGGGATGACTCAAAATATGGATATTAGTTTTGAATGGGTGGCTTTCCATCTTAAATCTGTGATCATTGACATGGAAATAATAGCTCACAAAACCTAAAATTACTAGGCCAACCTTTTCTTCCATGCAAGCACAAATATGTGTTTTAAACAACACACTATAAGTTTTGAGAATGGGGAGAACTAGGGTATCATGTGCTTGTATCCTATTTAAACCTCAAAATATGTGGAACCACTCTACATTAAGGAAGAGGTATTTAAGAGCTCCACAAATTTATTACTAGTAATCAAGATATAATTGAGACAACAAAATAAGGTATTATTAAGTGAGAAGGATCTTCAAAGGCTACCTTAAAATTAGTTCTCAAGCAATGCATGCAATATATTATGAGTTGATGGGAAGAGCATGCACTAGTGTGTGTAATGCATCTAGACATAATATTTTCATGTTTCTCTAGTACTAGCTAAGCCATCTTAGGCACCATCAATATGGGATAGTAAAGTTTTTTAATATACCAAAGAAGCAAAAACTAAATTTGTAATAGGAAAAACCAATTAGAACTTTCAAAATAATTCATAAGTGGGTTCTAGTCTAAAAAATTATTCCTATGTGTTAATATTTTTGAATCTGCTCAATTAAACCATGGTAAATGATGGGAAGTGAAATGAAGAAATAGGGGAACATGGTCCTTTGGAGATTTGCATTCTTTAGGGTTCAACATCCTTTTCTAGTTTCATTTGATAGGGATAATGGATGTTGGATGATTGTGGGGGTTTGATGGACTTGGAAAAATCATATGATTGACTTACAGCCTAAAAGGTGAGTCAACCAACCCTTAACCAAATCTAAGATGAATTTAGGGATGAAATGCAATGATCTAATTAGGCTAATCATGTAAATACTATTCTAATGCAAATACAAAAATCACAAAAAGTCACAAACAAATTCAAACAATTGAAATGAACATAGTAGGACACTATGCACCTTTAGTATAAATTTGAGCCCGATTTTGGAGGACTAATTTGCTTTGGGTGTTTCTGTCCTTGTAGAGGGATTTCAGATCTGTTTTGATAGTCCTCTAGTGCTAGATCAGTCTTTTGTTTCTACTTGTAAATCTGTTAGATCTCTATCTGATAATTTTGTAATCAAGTTTCTGTGAGTTGACAAGATGTAGGGTTTTGATTGTGACAATAGATAATTGATATTCAAACTTCCTTCAATCTCTTTCAAACTTGAAAGTTTTACATTCAAAGAGAGAGGAAGGGTTGTGCCATTTAGGGGCTTAACTTAGTTGAAAACCCCATGTTAGTGTTTCCACTTCCACAGTGACAATGTCAATGATAAATGGATAAATGATAAGAAGGAATGATGAATCAACAAAATTTTGCAACTCACCACCCTTCAATGGCTTCCTTGAAAAATTGAAGTCAGGCACATCTCCTCAAGGTTTGGATCTTGCTTGCTTGATTTGCTTGAAGACCTACAAAGAGCTAGCCTTCACAAACAATATGATAATATAACATGAATACACTTACATAACAACATGATAAATGCTTAACATGATGCCTAGATCTTGAATTGCTATAATGAATCACTAAAATGTTGTTCTTGACTTGCTCAATAATGCTCTTGACAATAATTCTTGCTCTTTATTTTTCTGTTAAGTTTGAAATGATGCAATAACTAGGTATTTATATGTAATTATTCTAATTTCCCACAAATTAAATCTTGATAGTTGACTTCAAGAACACTTGAATTGCAAATAATAAAGTGTTGACACCGACAAATTTGAATTTGGAGCCAAAATAGGGGGACCCATGCACCCAGAGCGTATGTCTCCTAGCCCTATTTTCAAAAATTAAGTTGTCGATGACAAAGTATTTGTCACATCTCATTTTCTTGCATTAACTTAATTATTAAATAAATTGAACTAATTGAGAATATTGGTTGGGCATGTTATGATTGTGAACAAATGTGATTTAAATTAGATTTTATTTTTAATACTTGAAATTGAAATTGAAATTGAAATTGATGGTTAATCTGGATGCATAGAAATGAAATTTAAATAGTTATCATACTATGATTATGAGCTAAATTTCCATATGCTTCAATTATAGTTTATGGGTTAACACTATTAATGAAAATTTAAGTGCAAGTGTGTGCAAGTACATATCGAAGGCGAGAACATGGTCGAGGTAGGGGTGTTTAGCTAATTGATATCGATGAGTATGATGGAATCTTGCACACACAATGTAGTTCATATGTTTCACATTTTGCATGTAGTTGGCCAAGTAAATTTTGCGAGCTTCGTGATTGTTTGGAAATGAAGAAAATCAGTTAAAATGCATTAAATGTGGTTAGTAAAAAAATAAAATTGATTTAATTAAAAGAGATATATGTTTCAATTTGATGTTGTATATTATGATTATTAGGTTAGTAAAAAATAAAATTAATTAGCCCCCGCGGGTTAGCGGAGTTGGTCTAAGTCTTGGGTTTGCTCCCCGAGGTCTTGGATTTGACTCCTTGGCCTATGACTTACCCCGCCGCACACACTTGGGGTGTGTGCTGGTTACCGTGCGGTCCCAGGGGACTAGTCTCGCCTCCAAGCTCACCCCGTAAAGGGAACCCATTGGGCTAGAGTCACTGAGGATACCCATGTGGATAATAATATAAAATAAAATTAATTGAGAAAAATAAAATATTTTAACACTTAATTATAATAATACTTAAATTTTACAGGAATATTATTGATAAAAAGAAACTAAATAATAATAATAATAAATTAAATAAGTTATTAAATAACTTAAGTTGCATGATGAGAATGTTCAGATTTAAAGTAAGAACTAGAGTTAAACTTGAACCACCACTCTCCTTTTTGCCTCTCTATTAGTGGCTTCATTCCCCGCATGCCAGACATGAGTTGGAGAACCATTTTTATTATGAAGAAAGAGCTCGAAGAGAAGGTGCGGCTTGGATGGGAAAAAAAATTAGAGAACTAGAGTTAAACTTGAACCGCCACTCTCCTTTTGCCTCTCTATTAGTGGCTTCATTCCCCACATGACATGGGTTGGAGAACCATTTTTATTATGAAGAAAGAGCTCAGAGAGGAGGCTAACAGTATGGTCCCATGGGGGCTTGGGCTTCTATTTTCATGGAGTAGGAAGTCTTATGGGAAAAAAAATTGTGCTATAGGATTAATTAAAATATTTTCCAGAAAAATAGTAGCCCCTACTTTTTAGTACTAAAGATTTTAGGTGGTGAAATTGGGGTGGAGCTGGAAATTGCCCCTACAGCCTAAGAATTTTTTCTGCCACTTGTCTATCATCTAAAATTTTAAATTCCTATCACAAAATAAAAATGAGAGAAAAATTATCTATTTTTATAAAGCATTGCAGTTCATTCCTTAAATTTTTAAGTTTAAAATTTTAAACTGAATTGCACTATTAAAATCATGAGACCACCAACTTTAAAATATTCCTAAGAAAATTTAAGAGCACCCACTCAATTTTTTAGTAAGCCCCTCCATAACACCTTACCCTGATAGATCTCAGAGAGAAGGCATATGAATGGTCAAATACAAGTTGTTCTAGATTTAACTCTTGACAAGATTTCATGTTGATGGTGATGTGCCTGCAACAATTGATGGATTTTCAGTGAAACATGAATCTCATGAAGATGTTGACGTTGCAAATGCCTTGGTAGACATGCTAACGATGTGGAAGCATGGACAAGAATTCATGAAGGATTGATATGCAAGAAATAGCTTGTGCTGATTTCCAACACGCCAAATATGCATGAGAATAGCGAAGCACATACAAGACCAAGGTGAATAAAATGATTTGATAGAACATCTCAAAGATGAGTCGCGCCATTCTTGCTCATGCCATGCATAGGGATATGCATAATGTCATTGCTGATAAAGATCTGGTTTGACTTTATGGCCAGAAGAAAGAGGATCCTCTATGCATTTCTAGGAAATAAAATACTACCTATAGCACAAGGAACATGGAGTCCAGAACAACAATGATAATTGATGAGATTTAAGAATCCCCACACCAATTTTTGGTATAGATTTGGAATAGAACGCTACCTTTTCTTGACTGCCGTCTTGGGGCCTGGTCTCATTAGAGACCTGCTTTTTCCATTTTCAAAGCTTTTTCCAATGCTTTGCTCATTCTAGTGTGTCACTGTTTTCCAAATTATCGAACATCAGTTCCTCTTCTACGGTGGCTCTCTTTCCTTCTTTCACCAAACATGTTTCTTCCTTCTCATTTTCCCACAGAATTCACCCATTCAAAGCCCTACTTTTCTTACCATTCTCCACAGAATTCAGCTGTAAATCACTCTACAGAATTAGCCTATAAATTTAGACGATCTAAAGCTCGACCTTTGTCCATGAAATTCAACTCTGCATTTCCCTCAACAAACTTAGCCTGCAAATTAAACTCACTCAAAGACACAAGTTTCCCATTCTCCAGAGAATTCAGCTGCAAATAGCCCCACCCCATTGGAAGCGTTGGTCGCGACGTCTGTTGGGAAATGAGGTGTCTCAACCTTGCTGCATATTTCCCATAATAGTTATTTTGATTTAATATTTTCCTACAGCTGTTACACATTGTTGATGCTTTGAAAATTGGTTTATTAGGTGTCATAAGATGCCCATGTGATAGTCTATCATGGGAGGACTATTTTTAGAGATTCTATGATAGTTTTTATGACATCTGTAAGGGTCAAAAATAGGGGTTTTCATTTTGGACGTGAGAGCTTATTTTAGACTGGAATCTTGCTGAAGAAGCCAAGCACATGGTTTTGTAAACCATTGGTGGTTTCTTGTATTGCTGGAGGTCTATAAATTGGAGGCTTGAAGAGTAGTTTTATAGATTGAGTTTGCAGGTATTGTTATGCTATTGGAATGCTGCCAAAATTCTTCCAGAGTTGTTAACTGGTGATACTCATGTAAAAGACTTGCTCTGCAAGTGTATGTAATCTTGGTTTTGGATTTGGAATACATTGAGCAGGCTTTGGAGAGTGGGGTTTTTTTTCCTGAAAGGGTTTACCCCACGTATATTTGGTGTTTTGTGTTTTCACTGTTTATTTCATGTTTTGAATGTGCTGATTTTCTATAACTGTTTGATCAAGTTTTTAAAGTTTTGCATAATCTCTTCTCAAGATTGGCGTAGGAAATTGTTTCCACTACTCTAATTTCCTTACAAGTGGTATCAGATCCTGATCACCTTTGGTTTCAATTGTGGGTTGTTGGGTTTTTTTGAGCTAATCAAGGTTTTGAGTGGGAGCTTGTGCAGAAGATACTTTGTGATCTTGTTGCAAATATATTTTTCGAATGGTGAGCATATCTGGGAGGATTGAGGTAGAAAAGTTTTCTGGTACGAACTTTGAAATGTGGAAGCTGAAAATGGAAGATCTGTTGATTGATCGGGATCTATGGGATGCAGTGGATGCAAATGTCCTGAGGCCTATGAATGCGACTTTGGCTACAAAATATGATGTAATGGATAGAAAAGCTAAAGGTCTCATTAGACTGTGTCTTGTAGATTCAATCTTGATAAATGTCCACGAAGAACCTACTTCGAAGGATCTTTGGAAGAAGTTGGGTGAGATATACCAAGCCAAATGTCTAGTAAATAAGATTTTCTTGAGGAAGAAGTTGTATTCCTTGAGAATGGAAGAAGGTGGACAAATTTCTGAGCATCTCGAAACATTCAATATGCTAGTGACTCAGTTGACCTCAGTTGGGGTTAAGATGGATGAAGAAGAAAGGTGCCAAACTTTGTTGTGTTCACTGCCAGACTCATGGGACAACCTTATCATGGCCATTGGGAGCACTTCTATTGTCTTGAAGATGGAGGATGTTGTTGGTTCTCTACTCTCCGAAGAGATGAGAAGGAAGGTCTCTCTGAATGCCAAAGAGGCTTTGAGTGTTTGAGGAAGACAAAAAGAATGAGGCAAAGATGAGAAGCAGTGTGGCCATTCTAAGTCCAAAAATAAGGGGAGATCAAAATCTCCTGGTAAGTCCAAGGTAATATGTTGGAACTGTGGCAAACCCAGACACTTTCGAAAGGACTGTAAAGAAGAGAAGAAAAAGAAAAAGAAGAAGCAAGATTCTGAGTCTGAGTCTGAAAAGGAAGATGGAGATGCCTTTATTGTAGCCTTGGCCACTCGTGCAGGTGATAATGTATGGTTGATAGACTCAGGTGCATCTTTCCACATGAATCCTAACAAAAACTAGTTTAGTAAGTATGAAAACTATGATGGTGGTAAGGTGTATTTGGGTGATGATTCTTTCCTTGATATTGTTGGCCGTGGTAGTATTCATGTGAAATTTTTTGATGGTAGAGTTAGAGGATTTGATGGTGTCTTGCATATCCTGGGACTAGCAAGAAATTTATTATCTGTTAGCAAGCTAATAGATGCGAGTGTGCATGTACAATTTTCTAAAGCAGGTGTGAAAATGGTGAGAGGTGCTATGGTGATAGCAAGAGGAAGCAGATTGGGTACATTGTACCAGCTCGATGCATGCACAGTTGAGTGCAATAGCACTTCTGATAAGATTAAGCCAGAAACTACTTCACTGAAAAAAGAGAAGATTTCCTCTTCTGCGGATGGTCGTGGCTTTTGGGTACCCAAGGGTGCTACGTCTACTGAATCTAAGTTGCCTATAGAGAAGACCATGTTATGGAACCAAAGGCTTGGCCACATTGGAGAGAAGGGTTTAAAAGCCCTGAAAAATAAGAACCTCGTTGAGGGGTTGAATGATTACAATCTAGAGTTTGATTTCTGTGAACATTGTATTTATGGTAAATAGAACCGTGTTCAGTTTTACTCGTCTTCTCATAAGTCTTCATGTATCTTGGATCTGATTCACTTTGATGTATTTGGTCCTGTTGATGTTTCTTCTATTGGTAAATCAGTTTATTATGTTACTTTTATTGATGATTTCAGTAGGAGAACATGGGTATATTTTTTAAAGAGTAAAGCTAAAGTTTTCAGTCGTTTTAAGGAGTTCAAGGCTATGGTAGAAACCCAGACTGGAAAGAAAATTAAATGTTTGAGAACTGACAATGGTGGTGAGTACTATTCTGCAGACTTTGATAGATTTTGTATAGATTGTGGGATTAAAAGACAAAAGACAACTCCGTATTCTCCACAGCAGAATGGAGTTGTAGAAAGAATGAACAGATCGTTGATGGAGAAGGCTAGGAGTATGTTGAGTGGAGCTGATCTAGAACAAAAGTTTTGGGCTGAAGCTGTTGCCATTGCTTGTTATTTGATAAATAGATCTCCTACATCAATGCTTGTTGATAAAACGCCAATGGAGGCGTGGTCAGGGAAAAAGCCTTCACTTAGACATCTAAGAGTTTTTGGTTGTGAGGCATATGCACATGTGCCAAAGGAGAAGAGAACATAATTGGACTCTAAGGCTATCAAATGTATCTTCATCGGCTACAGCTATGGTGTGAAAGGATACAAGCTTTGGGACCCTGTTGCACAAAAGGTAATTTATTCCAAAAGTGTTATTTTTAGAGAGACTAAATCTTCTCCTGTTAATTTTCAGCCAAAACAACATAAAGAAATTGAACAGGAAAAGGATGTGGTTCAAATTCCTTCTACGCCTGAGGAAGTTGAAACGATACCCCAATATAGACAAGAAGTTGAGGAGAGCTCATCAAGCTCTGAAGAGGAGGAAGAAGTGGAAGAACCTCCACCTCAGCTTGTTCGAAGGTCTACAAGGCAAAGGCAACCACCTCAAAGGTATGGGTATTCACCTGATGATTGGAAGTGTATATTTGCTTTGAGTACTAACAATGATGAACCGAGATCCATGCAAGAGGCATTGGATATGAATGATGCAGAGTCCTGTAAATTAGCCATGGATGAAGAGATGAAAGCTCTTAAAAGGAATGAAACATGGGACTTGGTACCATTGCCTAAGGGTCGGAAACCTGTTGGATGTAAATGGGTGTTTAAGAAAAAGATTGGTTCAGATGGAAATGTTGAAAAGTATAAGGCACGGTTGGTTGCGAAGGGATACTCTCAGGTTGAGGGTATTGACTATGGTGAGATTTTTTCTCCTGTTGTTAAAATGACATCCATTCGATTCTTATTATCTATTGCAGCAACTTATGATCTAGAGGTGGAACAAATGGATGTGAAAATTGCATTCCTTCATGGTGATTTGGAGGAAGAAATTTATATGACATAGCCAGAGCACTACGTGGTAAAAGGTAAAAGCAAGTTGGTATGTAAGTTAAAGAAATCTCTATATGGCCTTAAACAAAGTCTGAGGATGTGGTACCAAAAGTTTGATACATATGTATTGAGTTTAGGATTTGTGCGGTCTAAATCTGATCACTATGTATATTTTAAATCTGATGGTGATTGTTTCCTGGTAATTGCTTTATATGTTGATGACATGTTGTTTATTGGGAAAGGCAAAGGTTTGATTGCAGAATTAAAATCTTAGATCTTTGTGAAATTTGAAATGAAAGATCTTGGTGTAGCAAAACACATACTTGGGATGGAGATTAGAAGAGATCGTGAGAACAGAAGGCTATGGCTTAGCCAGGGTAAGTATGTTTGTTCAGTTTTGCAAAGGTTTAACATGCAGGATTGTAAACCACTTTGTGTTCCTGTTGGATTGGGAACGAAGCTCTCTATTTCATAATGTCCAACATCCCCATCGGAGATGGAAGACATGAGAAGAGTGCCTTACCAGAGTGCAAGAGGAAGCTTAATGTATGCTATGGTCTGTACAAGACCAGACATTGCCCAAGCAGTGGGAGTTCTTTCCCGTTTTATGTCTAATCCTGGAAGAGTGCATTGGGATGCAGTTAAGAGGGTCTTCAGATATTTGTGGGGTACAACAAAGTACGCTATATGTTTTCATGGTATAGGAGATCAACATTTCTTAAGTATTCATGGTTTTGTGGATTCAGATTGGGCTGGTGATGTCGATAGCAGAAGGTCCACCAATGCATATGTGTTTACTCATAATGGTGGTGCAATTAGTTGGATGAGCAAGCGACAAGCTGTGGTCGCTTTGTCCACTACTGAGGCAGAGTATATGGCAGCTACTCATGCCTGTAAAGAATCCATTTGGCTGAAGCGTTTGTGTTCAGATATTGGATTGAAACAGGGTGCAGTTACAATTTATTGTGACAGTTAGAGTGCAATCTGCCTTGCGAGGAACCCGACTTTTCATGCCAGGACCAAACACATTGATGTTCAGTATCACTTTGTGAGAGATATGGTCGAGGATGGCAGGGTGAAGCTAGAAAGGGTAGAGACAGTGGCGAATGTTGTAGATGCATTAACTAAGCCCGTGAGCACAACAAAATTCAGGTGGTGTTCTGAGTCTATGGGCCTTTTGGCCCCTAGCAATTGATCCATGATGGTGTTTTTCCCTTGGCCCTTGCAAGGTATTCGACAAGTGGGAGAATGTTGGGAAATGAGGTGTCTCAACCTTGCTGCATATTTCCCATAATAGTTATTTTCATTTAATATTTTCCTACAACTGTTACACATTGTTGATGCTTTGAAAATTGGTTTATTAGGTGTCATAAGATGCCCATGTGATAGTCTATCATGGGAGGACTATTTTTAGAGATTCTATGATAGTTTTTATGATATCTATAAGGGTTAAAAATAGGGGTTTTCATTTTGGACGTGAGAGCTTATTTTAGACTGGAATCTTGCTGAAGAAGCCAAGCACATGGTTTTGTAAACCATTGGTGGTTTCTTGTATTGCTGGAGGTCTATAAATTGGAGGCTTGAAGAGTAGTTTTATAGATTGAGTTTGCAGGTATTGTTATGCTATTGGAATACTGCCAAAATTCTTCCAGAGTTGTTAACTGGTGATACTCTTGTAAAAGACTTGCTCTGCAAGTGTATGTAATCTTGGTTTTGGATTTGGAATACATTGAGCAGGCTTTGGAGAGGGGTTTTTTTCCCGAAAGGGTTTTCCCCACGTATATCTGGTGTTTGTGTTTTCACTGTTTATTTCATGTTTTGAATGTGCTGATTTTCTGTAACTGTTTGATCAAGTTTTTAAAGTTTTGCATAATCTCTTCTCAAGATTGGCGTAGGAAATTGTTTCCGCTACTCTAATTTCCTTACAATGTCAAGAAGAGTAAGATCCATCTTGAAGATGACAAGAATCTGATAAGTGGGTTTATTAAGTCACATTTTACTGGTAATCAAATGGTAATCACAAATCATTAAGTTAAATGTTTATTTTATATGGTCACCCATGGATGAGCCATGTACTATGAGTAGCATAAGGAAAATTCACCATGAGTAAATTTATTTGTGATGAATTTGTCATTTCCCACGGTGAAATATTGACGGTGAATTTTCCATCGATGAATTGGTGCGGTGAATTTTCCTAGAGCCACTATGAGTATGTCACAAACTGAATGATGCATTGTAGAGGAAGAATTGAAGCTTACTTGGTAGTTTGTTGTTGGTGTTGGGGCTCTACCTCATCAAGCCTTCCTGTAAGCAATTCAAAGCTTGCTTGTGGAAGCAACATTGGTCTTATTGACTAAATCCCAAATACACAACAATGTGTTTTCTTTCTTCAGAGTTTCTAAGTCCTTATGTTATTTTGATTTAGAAATAATTTCATCAATATGTCATGGTATAAATTGGTTATAATTTATATACAATGTTTATCCTTTAGTTTTCCATACATTAATCCAATCCTACCATGATTGAAAGACATTCTTGTTTATAACTTTGCATCGAACCGTCTAAGTATTGTTTTGCTAGTGCATATTACAAAACCATATATATACATTAATAGCACAAATATGCATTTCATAGTACAAACTGGTTTGAACACATGGTCAAACTTCAAGTTAAATACTCCATCAAAGTGAGAATGGTATTACATTACATTAGTTGTTGTATGCATTATAATTATTTCATTAAATAGAGAGAAGATGTTGAAGGATCAATGTATGTTAATATGAGTTCCATGGAAATAAATGGATTGCAAGTTAATATTTAAAATTTTATGTTGAAAGGCTTTATTGTCTATTAAAAGAATTGCATGTTGATTACATATATTATTGTTTTAACATATGAAATATTTGAATTGATGAAAGATGTTAATTTAATCATTTGCACAAAAGGGTTAAGAGTTTTTATTTATTTATTGTGGTCATTATGTATGTTACTGTATTCATGAGTGTTTTGGAAAGTTTACCTTCCAGGACGAGTGCCAAATATGGGTTATCAGGGAGTGTAGTCTATTTTTTCCAGTTCTACTTTTATTTATCTATATATTGCTATATGCTTATCCAAGTGACTTAGACCATTGTGATAGATGGATTTATTATAAATTTTCTCTTTTCCATATTCTAGTATTGATCATTACATGTTCTAGTATGATAGAAATGCACGTAGATATATTAGGCATGCACCAGATTCCATCCTATTCGTCTATTTCTTTTTGCTAATAATTTTGTGCAGGGTTGGTGGTTCTTCATGCTAGGAAGAATTCTTCGGGGAAACACAAGCTTTATGGTTGGGTGGAAAAAGTGTTTGGACCATGTTCTCGTCTACTGACTTGCAAATGATTGTGAGAGTCAATAGTGATCAGAGGTTACATTAGTTATATCTCTACATTATTATTGAAATACTATTTATATATATACTATCAAATTGTACATTTATTGGATTGCAAATGAATGAGTGGATTATAGTAATCATGATTCCATTGTATGTGTACATTACTTGTACTCTTATTGTATTAGTATGACTTGTTGGTGATGGATTGCTTAAGCCAATGATTGTATCATATTATTTCAAGTAGTATGAATGATATGTCGTATGATGACATGGCATGTGTGGAGTTATTTCTCATGTCTTGATGTACTTGTAAATATTTCTTGCTAATATGATTAACATTGTTGATTATTTGGATTTTATAGTAAAATTTAGAACCCGTAGTTAAATTATTAGATGAATGCATTTGTTTTTCGCTTGCAATTTATTGGTAATTGTTAAAACTAGGTCATGAAATGCATAATTTAGGAAATTAGGTGTTCAATTAGGTTTTATAATTTAAGGGGAGCAAAAAATAGTGTGAAATTGTTAAGGGTGACAATTTACAATGCTACAAGAAGTACAACCCTAAAGAAAATTACACAACCACAATTTTTTTAATATAGAAGAACAAAATAACCTCACAATTGTTCCCTACACTTTTGAGAAGATTTTAATACAATGGTGGATGACCCATTTCTCAAAGTTTATAGACTAGATAAATTTCACAAAGACATTCAAATACAAATTTATCAAAACTAGATTAATACTTGCACTGAATTATAATGGAGTTACTTTAGTGTAATCACATGGAATAGTGTTTTGGGTCCTCTAGTGGAGAATTGTGACAAAGTTATGGGTACATGAGTTTGTGTAGAAATTTTTAAGGTTTATCCTTATTTGATACCTAGAGAGAGAATCACCAGGATATTTCCACATGAGAGTAACTCTTTTCTAGCTTCCAATACACTTTCAAATTTCATCACCCAAACCCTAGAGTAGGTTTGGCTCTAATTTTTTTGGGTAAAACATTCTTGTTAAAAGAATTGAATATGTTAATGATAATGCGTAATGATGTTTGGAAAATAAGATTTCTACACTAGGAAGTAGATGAAAGGTTTTATAGAGAAAATGGAGAATACAAAGTTGAAAAGGAAAGGTAAGGAAGTTGAGAAATAAAAAATCGATGTAGAAAATTTAATATATAACATAAAGGTCAAAACCAATGAAGGAGAATGGATTATTATTAAATCCACTGACATCACATCCCATTATATTAATCCAGTGAAAATAGTTCATGTCAAAACCTTGATTTACAAGACACACTAAAGATGGCCACTACATGGGATTATTAAGGATAAGAGCAACTAGCATGTGCATTTTATCTATTACATGAGTACCAAAATTTATTCCTTAAAGGATTCTAGGAGATGAGTGGATTGCACCCATCTCCTAAGAAGATACAAATTAGATTAAAATTGGGCTTCAAGATAGTTAAGAACTAGCCAAATCACCCAAATCCTAACCTATAGATGAAGATTAAGGATGAGATAGATAAAATATTGGAAGTAGGCATCATATATTTGGTCATTTGATTAGAAATGGGTGTTTCTATCAACATTTTGATAAAAAAAAGGATGATAAAATTAAGATTTGTGTATACTATCACATGCTAAATGAAGAATTCATTACTAACCCATTTCAAAAACCATTCATAGAAGAGATTATGGGAGTTATATGGCATGATGTATGTACTTTCACCAATGGATTATCATGATGCCCTATTAGGTGTAGATCAAAGAAGAAAAGTAAAAAATGACATTTATCATTAAGTGAGTGGTTTTGCTTATAATGTGAAACCATTTAGGTTAAATAATTCACATATAATGTTCTCTAGGATCATTATATATCCATTCATAGAATTTATCCATCAATTATTAGAGTTCTATGTCTCCAAAAAGTGTATACTTTTCTTGATATGGTGAAATATACCGAGCAAATTTTTTTCAATTTCCGATTACAATGAGCAATGCAACACACATCCGTTAGGGTTAGCACTTAAACCAAAATAATGTGGAATTCAACTCTAACCAAGAATGCGCCGGATGACAATGAGCATATGGTCAGAGGATCCCTATCTTCTATTATGCTGAAAGTAAACTCAACACCCAGAATGTGCTTTCAAACCCGGAGTGGGAATGGAGCTACCATAGGGCGGAGATGTAAGATATTACAATGCAAATCAAGTAAATAGGTAGCAAGCCAACCTCTTCCACTTATCTAGTGGGAAAATACAGAAAATGAAAGAGCAAAAGTTAGAATGCTAACAGTACTACTGTTCAGCTTACACAATAACATAAGATGCCTGCAATGAACAAGATTAAGAGCTCTCCACTGCTACAGTAATAGATATGATCATTCCAAAGCTGAATATAACCTTCTAGACAGAAAACCTTCACCTAAATGCAAGTTACTCGAATTTGATATGACAGACCAGCAACCTAATTGACAAAACCAACAACACATAACTTAATCAAAATACTCATAACTCACTCCAAACTCACTCAAATCTCATGAGATGAAATGTAAAGTGATTCTCAAATGTTGGCACCCCATATTGAATCATGAAAAGAAACCAAAATACTCCAAATGTTTTATGCACGGATTTCAAGGCAGCCCTAGATGGTATGGCCCTCAAGGAAGGGCGATTTTATTAAATAAAATCAAGGACTTCTTCAAAAAATCTGAGACTAAGCAAGAAGGGTCACCCCTCATAGACAGAGAGATTAATGCAATACCTAAAATGATATTTTTTGACTTATATGTAAAAACCATGTGCAGCTACACAGAACAATAACTCCAAAAAATGACATAAAATGCAACAAACTGAACTACAACACAAAAACCCAAACTACAATGAAACCCTCACTACATAAATCCACTCAATACAAGCAAACTTCCCCACTAGGTGCTATCTCTCAAGCACGAAGTTGAGCCAAGGCTAGGAGGCATTCATTCCTCGAAGCAATCCCAACACCATTCCATCAACATATCATTTCTGTAGACAAAAGATGATAAAATGAAGATCCAAGGCTTCCTTTTATAATTTTGAAAAGACCCTCCAGAAGCTTCTAGAAGAGAAGCCCTATTTTTAAAAAAATTGAACTGACTCCTTTTCCCTCTAGTTTGGGCGCCCCTTTCCTCAAGGTTCAATTTTGACTTTATTTAAAATCCTCTCTTCATAAAATGGCATCCCTTTCTTCAAGTAATATTTTTGAACTTTAAAATATAATAAAATCACCTCAATGAGGCGTCCACCCATGAAGACCACCTTTTAAAACAACTTAAAGTTCAATCACTAGGCCAAGGGGGGGTCAACAGTAAAATATAACATTAAAATATGACTTTATTAAAATAATTTGAACTTATCTCTCCAAATGTGCCCCTAAGCCGAAAATGAACAAGCCAACTGAACTGACTGTAGAAGAAAGCCAATTGCACTGGAAACCATATGAACACTGCTAAAAATAGAATTTATAAAAAATAGTAAATTCCAGAAGATGCCTAGAATGAACCGCATGCCACACTGTTGCGAAGCTCTCTGAAAACCCAGAAAGAATCCGCAAACTGCACCCCCAACTTCAATAAACTCCAACCACCAAACGAAAAACCATAATTTCACCTTCCGAGTAGCCTACGGGTCTTCGGAATAGGCCAACAGTCAACTGAAAAGATCATGCTCGAGAAGGGGACATTACAATCCACCCTCCCAAAGATTGCTTGTCCTCAAGCAATCACAAACTTGGATGTTGTAGAATCTCATCATTCTCCCAAGTCGCATCCTCCATAGGCAAGTTCTTCCACTTCACCAAGTATTCTCTGATTGTTCTTTTTCTCAAAGAACACTCTCTGGAATCAAGAATCTCTTCTATAATCAAAACTAACTATCCTTCTTCATCCAAAGGTGGCAACTGTGATGAAGCAACAACATTGTGTCCAAGTGCCTTCTTGAGGCAAGACACGTGGAAGACATTGTGTACTCTACTATTCGAAGGTAGCTCCAACTCATAAGCTACTGCTCCAACCTTTCTGATAACTTTGAATGGCCCATAGAAACGAGGTTTGAGCTTCTCAGCTCCACTCTTCTTGAGAGTAGACTGTCTATAAGGCTGCAGTCGAAGATAAACCATATCTCTGACCTCAAAAGAGCGCTCAACACGCCGCGGATCAGCATACATCTTCTGCTGATTCTGTGCAATCTGAAGATTGTTCTTCAATGATTTTAATATATCTTGACTCTGATGCAACAAATCCTTAGCTTGAGGGGCTTTGCTATCACCAAACACCAAATCAGCAAAGCTAGGAGCCTCATAACCGTAAAGAGCCATGAAAGGTGACATCCTTATTGACATGTGAAAAGAAGAATTATAACAATACTCGCCTATGTGAAGCCATTTCACCCATGCTCTTTGCTGCTCTGAAACATAGTTTCTCAAATAGTGTTCCAACCACTTGTTCACTATCTCAGTTTGTCCATCGGTTTGAGGGTGATAACTAGTGCTAGGAGTAAGCACTGTACCACTCATTCTAAAGACCTCTTGCCAAAAAGTGCTTAGGAACTTGCTGTCCCTATCACTCACAATGTTTTTTGGCAACCCATGTAACCTAAACACCTTATTAAAAAATAGATCTGCAACTTGGGCTGCTGAAAAAGAGCTGGTAATGGCAAAGAAGTGAGCAAATTTTGTTAGTCTGTCCACTACAACATAGATACAGTCTTTTCCTTGGACCTTCGGCAACCCCGTGATGAAGTCCATCGATATGCTTTCCCATTTTTGATTGGGAATAGGGAGAGGTTGCAACAGAACAACTGGTAGGGTATTTTCATTTTTGTTCATCTGACAAGTGGGGCACTCTTGGATGTAGTGTTGAACCTCTCCTTTCAGCCCCTTCCAAGAAAACCTTTCTCGAATCTGCCTATATGTCTTGAAGAAACCCTGATGATCAGCAAGTGGGATGTCATGGAATGTCATCAAAATCTTCTTTTTGAGCTTAGAATCAGCCACCAAATAGATTCTACCCTTGTAGTGTATCAGCCCTTCAACCACTTTGTACCTTTCGTCCTGGAAGGTACCTTCAATGATGTTGGTTGCAAACTAATTTTTGGCATAATCAGTAAGCAACACCTCCTTCCAATCAGCAGTAAGCTCACACAACGAACTCAAATGAGGTCTCCTAGATAAAGCATCAGCCACAATATTATTTTTCTCTTTGACATATTCAATGTCAAAATCATAAGCTTGAAGCTTACTCACCCACTTTTGTTTCCTTTCGTTCAAGTCCTTCTAATGCATGAAATGCTTGAGGCTATTGTGATCAGTCTTGACCACAAACTTGCTCCCCACCAAATACTGCCTAAACTTAGCTAATGCATGCATGATCACAAGCATTTTCTTGTCATAAATGGAGTAGGTCCTTTCAACACCTCTTAGCTTTCTGCTCTCAAACACAATGGGATGCTTGTCTTGCATCAAAACAACCCCTACGCCTTCTCCAAATGCATCACACTGTAGCTTGAAGGGTTTGGAAAAATCTGGAATAGCCAAAACCGGACATGAACTCATGATCCTCTTAAACTTATCAAAAGTAGTTTGTGCCTTTTCAGACCAACAAAAGGCTCCCTTTTTCGTGAGATCAATAAGAGGAGCTGCATTCTATGAGTAGCCCTTCACAAATCTTCTATAGAATCCACAAAGACCCAAGAACCCTTTCAAGTGAGTCAATTTCTCTGGAGGTGGCCAATCAATTATAGCTTTGATCCTCTTTGGATCAACCTTCACTCCATTTGCACTGATTATGTGACCAAGGTAAAGTAGCCCCTTCATTCCAAATTCACATTTGGACTCCTTGGAAAACAAACTTTCTGATTCTAGGATGCTAAGCACTTCCTCCAAGTGCTTGAGATGTTCTTCCCAAGTCTTGTTATAGATAAGGATATCATCAAAGAAAATCAATACGAACTTCCTTAACTATTTCTGAAAAACTTTGTTCATACAAGACTAGAAGGTAGCGGGAGCATTAGTCAATGCAAATGGCATGACTAAAAACTCATAGTGACCATAGTGACACCTAAATGTTGTCTTTTCCACATCAGATCCTCTTATCCGAATCTGGTAGTAACCCAACCTCAAATCAATCTTGGTAAAGAACTTGGCTCCATGTAGCTCATCAATGAGCTCATCTATCCTCAGAATAGGGTACTGATTCTTGATGGTGCTTTGATTCAAGGAACGATAATCCACACACATGTAGATGGTGTCATCCTTCTTCTTTACCAGAACTATAGCTGAGGTGAAAGGACTCTTGCTTGGGCGAATGAAGCCTATTTCAATAAGTTCCCTGATGTTCTTCTTAATCTCATCCTTCTGCTTCTTAGGGTACTGATAAGGTGTTGTAATAATTGGCTTAGCCCCTTCCTTGAGCTCAATGAAATGTTCTTAACCCCGTTCAAGAGGTGGTCTAGGAGGTAAATCAACAAACACCTTACTCTTCTCTGTGAGTATAGATTGAATATCAGGAGGAAATCTCTCTTTGTTTCAACTAGACAAGCAAGAAGAATCATACATTCTGCAACCCACTCAACTTGATCTTGACAAATCAGCCTTGCCATTCTTTTGAATGACACAATCTAAGGACCACCATTGGACATCCCTCTTAATACCACCTTTTTCCCATCGAATTGAAACTTAAGCTCCATAGTTTGCAGATTTAGAGAAATCTCTTCAAGAGAATGCAACCATTGAATACCTAGGACAACATCTGTATCTCCAATGTTGACTACATAGAAGTCATCTTTGACTTCATAGTTACCCAACTACAAGGACATGTTTGAAATCTTCTTGGTGCAAGAGATATGAAACCCATCAGCAACCATGACCTTGAAACCTTCAAATTCTTCTCTTTGAAGCCCTTTCTTTGCCACTACAACTTCATCAATGAAATTATGCGTTGCTCCAGTGTCGATGAAAGCAACTATGCGCTGCCCTTTAATCATACCTCGGACCTTGAAGGATTCATTTTTTTGGAAGCTCGATAGTTGAGCCAAGGTACCTCCACTTCCCTTTTCATCTTCAGACTCTTCTGGAGCTTTTTCCACTTCGCTGTCATCAAAATAAGACTGTTGATCTAAAAAATTAGAATTACTTTCCTCAGCTGAATAATACTCAATTTGATGAATTTTGACTCCCTTTGGACAAATATGATCTTGAGACCATTTTTCTCTACACCGGAAACATAACCCCTTCTTTATGAGTTCGTTAAGTGTCTCTGGATCCAACGTAGTGACATAAGGTTTATGCCGCTTGAACTCCTTATGATGAGGTCCTTTTCCCTTGTCCTTCTTGTGAAATTTGGCTTTAGGAGCAGCCCACTCCATGTTTCTTGCTTTCTTCATCGCCTCTTGTAAGGAAGGTGGATCAAAGGCTTTAATCCAACCCTTGAGTGGTTCCATAAGTCCTTCACTGAATAGGATCACCAACCGCCTCTCAGTGATTCCCATGACCATTACTGAAAGTCTCTAAAACTCAGCTATGTATGCATCAACAGTGCCATATTGTTTAAGCTGTGCTAATTCTCTAAAATGAACTTCTGGATCCTTCTTCTCAAATCTCTCTATGAGTCTATTGGTGAACTCATCGTAGGTAATGATAGACCGATGACCCAAGGTGACTAGGCCATGGTACCACCACTCGTGCGCCACCCCATCAAGGTGTAGCGTAGCGAACTTAATCACCTCCTCCTCTGCCATGGGTCTAAGAGCTAGATAGTTGTCTAACTTCTGTATCCAAGCTCTTGCTGAACTGTTGTCACTCCCATCAAAATGTGGAAGCATAATCTTGTTGATAGCTTGATACAAACCCCTTGTACTGCTATTTTCTTTGGTTCATAATGCCTTCCTTGTCCTCTATTCTTCCTTTTATGATCCATAAAATCATTGTAAGACATATCTATCTTAATTTCATCGGGGAGAGAATCATACTCAGCATGACCGAGTCTCAACTGTTCCACAAATGATGCATTTTCTTCTAGATCAGGTTGAGGGTTTACTAGTGCCAAGAAGGTGGGTTTGAATGGCCTAGAAGAGATGTATGTGCTATTTGATGAAGGCTGAGCAACATGTCCATTATGCTGGTTGGAGGCACTATGTTGTCCCATATGTCCTGGATTGTTTTGTGGAGTTGGGTTCTGACCCACTTTTCCCATCATGAAAGATACCATATCCATTAGGGCATCCATCTTCCTCTTGAACCTCTTTCCTGGACTTATCAATCTTTCTTTTCCCTTTCCACTGTCATCCCTATTGCTAGTAAACCACTCAGAACCACCGGTTGGCCTCTCACTGTGCCCCATTTCTGTTTCTTGTGAAGACTCCCAATGAGCCCTCAAAACCTCTGATGCTATCTGACTTGCTAGAACTTGATGCCACTGAAATTGACTAGCAACTTTCTTGTCTTCCCTTGCTAAGTATCTTTTTTCTCTGTCACTCATAGAAGGTTTGTTTCACAGGATGGCAGGATGCGTGGCTTTGATACCACTGAAATATACCAAGCCATTTTTTTTTCAATTTATGATTACAATGAGCAATGCAACACACATCCGTTAGGGTTAGCACTTAAACCAAAATGATGCGGAATTCAACTCTAACCAAGAATGCGCCGAATGATGACGAGCATATGGTCAGAGGATCTCAAAGCAATACTGAATAAAGAACTCTAACCAAGAATGCGTTGGATGACGACGAGCATATGGTCAAAGGATCCCTATCTTCTATTATGCTGAAAGTAAACTCAACACCCAGAATGTGCTTTCAAACCCAGAGTGGGAATGGAGCTACCATAGGGCGGAAATGTAAGATATTACAATGCAAATCAAGTAAATAGGTGGCAAGCTAGCCTCTTCCACTTATCCAGTGGGAAAATACAGAAAACATGAAAGAGCAGAAGTTAGAATGTTGACAATACTACTGTTCAGCTTACACAATAACAAAAGATGCCTGCAATGAACAAGGTTAAGACCTCTCCACTGCTATAGTAATAGATATGATCATTCCAAAGCTGAATATAACCTTCTAGACACAAAACCTTCACCTAAATGCAAGTTACTCGAATCTGATATGACAGACCAGCAACCTAATTGACAGAACCAGCAACATAGAACTTAATCAAAATACTAATAACTCTTTCCAAACTCACTCAAATCTCATGAGACAAAATGCAAAGTGATTCTCAGATGTTGGCGCCTCATATTGAATCATGAAAATAGACCAAAATACTCCAAATGTTTTATGCACGGATTTCAAGGTAGCCCCAGATGGTATGGCCCTCAAGGAAGGGCGATTTTCTTAAATAAAATCAAGGACTTCTTCAAAAAATCTGAGACTAAGCAAGAAGGGTCACCCCTCATAGACAGAGAGATTAATGCAATACTTAGAATGATATTTTTTGTATTTTTTGACTTATATGTAAAAACCATGTGCAGCTACACAAAACAGTAACTCCAAAAAATGACATAAAATGCAACAAACTGAACTACAACACAAAAACCCAAACTACAATGAAACCCTCACTACATAAATCCACTCAATACAAGCAAACTTCCCCACTAGGTGCTATCTCTCAAGCACGAAGTTGAGCCAAGGCTAGGAGGCATTCATTCCTCGAAGCAATCCCAACATCATATCATTTCTTTAGACAAAAGATGATAAAATGAAGATCCAAGGCTTCCTTTTATAATTTTGAAAAGTCCCTCCGGAAGCTTCTAGAAGAGAAGCCCTATTTTTAAAAAAATTGAACTCCTTTTCCCTCCGGTTTGGGCGCCCCTTTCCTCAAGGTTCAATTTTAACTTTATTTAAAATCCTCTCTTCATAAAATGGCGTCCCTTTCTTCAAGTAATATTTTTGAACTTTAAAATATAATAAAATCACCTCAATGAGGCGTCCACCCATGAAGACCACCTTTTAAAACAACTTAAAGTTCAATCACTAGGCCAAGGGGGGGGTCAACAGTAAATTATAACATTAAAATGACTTTATTAAAATAATTTGAACTTATCTCTCCAAATGTGCCCTTGAGCCGAAAATGAACAAGCCAACTGAACTGACTGTAGAAGAAAGCCAATTGCACTGGAAACCGCATGAACACTGCCAAAAATAGAATTTACTAAAAATAGTAAATTCTAGAAGATGCCCCAAATGAACTGCATGCCACACCGTTGCGAAGCTCTCTGAAAACCCAGAAAGAATCCCCAAACTGCACTCCTAACTTTAATCAACTCCAACCACCAAACAGAAAACCCTAATTTCACCTTTTGAGTAGCTTACGGGTCTCCAGAATAGGCCAACGGTCAACTGAAAAGTTCATGCTCGAGAAGGGGACATTACATATGGGCATAATTGATGACAAATTGGACTTAATGAGGCCTTGATTTAGTGTTTTGAGGTGTTTTACACATCCACATTAGGTCTTGGGCCCTTGCAAATTGAATAAAATGCATTTATTGATGTCTTGTAAAGGTGTTGTGACACATCTTCACACTTTTCTAAGACCATAATATCATAATTCACCTAAATAACCTTACCAAGACCTATTTCAAAGTTTTGTAAGGTCTTGTAACAAACTTTCACACTTTCCTAGGCTTGTCATCAATATTTACACCTTTCTTATGCTTTGAATGGTCCCTTTATACACTTATAGGCCTTACTTAAGTGTCTTGTTGAAGAAGAACCTGATAAACATTATTTAAATTATCATAATTCCTAACATCCACTTAAAAATGCCCAAGTGGAGTAAATTGCCAATGGTGGCGAGTTAGTCCCATTGGGCTCAAAAATCAAAATAAACTTAAATTTCTTTTAGGTTTTTATTCCTTAAAACCTAAGGTCGGCCTGTGATGAGGTATTTTTAGGAATTAGGGCATAATTGTGTATAAATATAGGGCTTTCCCTCTCATTTGACCTAATTCATTCACTCCTCTTTATTTAATCATTCATCTTCATTATTATTCTCAAGCAAGCTAGGGCATCAAGATAGCATTCAAGGACAGATTATTCAACTATTGCTACAGAAAATCAAGATCAATCATCATGGCAATGTATTAACTCCATTACTTCATGCTTCATTGTCTCATTCCTTCATTTTGGTTTAATTACCTAAAAAGGGGTTTGACCAAGGCAAACCGCCATGCCCTAACATTCAACATTTCTTTCTCTTTCATTGTGTGTTTGCAAATTTAGGCACTTTGATTTTTTGAAGATCATTGAAGATTAGGTTGAATACTTGTTGAAGACCTCTCCTTGCTTGCAAAGCCAAAATGTCAACAAAAAGTCACTTTCAAGCCCAAAAATTAGAGTTTCAGAAGTGGACACCTGTAGAGAACCGAAGTGTAGAATGAGGGATTTCGTTTCCACTTTCAAATTTTTAGAATTCAGAAGTGGACTTAGTCACCAACAGTGGAAACTTAGTCCCACTAAACCTGTTTTTCTAAGGTTTTTGCAGATTTGGATACCCATTTGGTCGAAATAGGTTTCTGGGCAGTTTTTCCAAAACTGGGACTAAGCCACCCATTTTGGCACAAGTGTCCCAGTTGACTTCTACAATATTTTTATCAAGATTCTAGACCTTCATGCCATCCTTTTTCAGCCTTGAGTTGCACACACTCAATTTTACAGTTTTTTGTTTTGTTTCATGGACATTTATAGGTCATTTAGTTCATGTTTGCATACAACACTATGTTTTCCAACACTTCACATTTCTTAGATTTAGCATCAATAAGTCATATTTCTTTCAACTTATTTCATTTATACATTACATTTAGCCATATTACATCCCTCTTTACATTAATCTTGAGTGTAGACATTGCCCACTTTGGCCCATCTCTCTCCTTTTAGGTGAAAAACCCTAAAAGTGTTAGAGAGAATTAGGGTGCCAAAATCATTGTCCACATTTTGGAGAACCTGACTTTTGAACATTTTTGCTTCTAATTTCAATTGCATCCTAGGATTAGCTTGCATTAACATTGCATTGCATTTTGCATTAGTTAATTTGCATTTTAGTGTTTTATAATTCTACATTAGTGAAAGTGCATATAGTTTGTATTATTGCATTTTAAATCATTGCAAAACATCTGAAAACTGCATTTTGTTTTAGTATTCAGGTCATACATACTGAAAAGCATCAAAACCCTTTTTTTTTTTTTTGAAAATTTTGAAAAAACCCCTAACTAGGACTAGTTTTCCATTCTAGGCGACTTAGTCCTAGTCCAGATTTTTCATTATCTGATACAGCTTTAGAAACCTCATTTATGTGCTTCCTAAGCCTCCTAGTATCATATACTATAAGTTTGAAAAGTTTTGGGAACATTTGTCTTATGCATCTCACTCAAAAACATCAATTTAGGGTAGCCATTTTTCAAATCACTTCAATTACAAGCATCATTAGATCTGAAAATGCTTACATTTCTAAAATTTTGCATCACATGGCTAAAAGTACTTTTCACTTTTGCATATACAATATTTCTATTCATAAAAATTTGCATAAGTTTGATAAAAGTGCTTTTCATTCTTGTATATACATTGTTTGATTCTTAAAACTTTGCATATATTGGATAAAAATGTTTTGCATCCTAGCACATACATTGTTTATATTGTTAAAGCTTTGCATGAAATGGTTACAAGTGCTTTTCATTTTTGTTCAAACAATGTTAGTACCTTGCATATTTAGACATGTTAAGAAAACTTTCTAATCCCCTCCCTATGAGAGTGTTTTTGTGAAAGAGAATATAACCTTGGACATTCCTAGCAATCATATTTGTTCTTCTCCTAATATCTCTCCTATTGGAAAAGAAGATATTTAGGTAGAAGAACTAATCGATGAGTGTTTTGAGACTCCTAGTTGTTTCTCTCCTGTTACCTCTCTTAGTGGACAAGACATTGATAAAACAAGACAAAACAACCATAGGAAATCATGACAATAACATTCGTTCTCCTCCTAGTATCTCTCCTAGTTCTGAAGAAGATACTTTAATGCTAGATAACACAATCGATGATGCTCATGAATATCTTAGTTGTCCCCCTTCACCTAGTGAAACCCTTCTTGAGCAAGAACATTCAACCATTGATCATTCCCTTACTTGCGATTAAGTCCTTTTAGATGAACCAACCTTTGAATGTCAAAAAAATTTGGCTTGTAGTTCTCCTAAAAATTCTCCTCCTAGGGAGAATGTCATGGGACACAAAAATGAAAACAATAGTAATGTGTCTTCCTTAGATCAAAAGGTGATTATAGATTGCCCCTTATTAGAGATACATCAAACCAAGATCGCTGAGGTTATGAATTGCAAGTTTCCATTAGCTCTCCCTCGATCAATGGACCTCATACATACCCCATGGGACATCCTAAGAACCATCTAATTCTCTACCCACCTTCACACAAACAACACACTCAATGCCAACCTAAACTCATCCTTTAACCCACCATCACATAAACCTCCACCTCCACATACACCCAAATTTACCCTTTACCCACCTACGCATGATGTTGTTGCTCACACACACTACACTAGAAACAATCCACGACCACCACAACCAACCCCGACTTCCCTACCTTTGCCTAATTTTCCTCCTCCTCCTTGATTAAGGGAGTATGATCTTGTTGAACAACTTAAGAGCACTCCCACAAAGATATCCCTATGGGATTTACTTCAAAATTCACCTACCTATCACACTATGCTTCAAATGGCCTTACAACAAGTTCCTATCCCTTCTAATGCGCAACTGAATGATATAGAAACCATAATTCAAGGATTGAATGCTAACAGTGTTTTCCACCAAAGTGAAATTCCCCCTTTGGATGTGCAAAAACAAAATGAAGCTTTCATGATCATTGCTCAACACAATACCACAGGGATAAAGAGAACCCTTGTTGACAATGGTTCAACCCTTAATGTGTTTAGTGTAAAGATTTTGGATAGGCTTCATGTAGATAGATCAAAAATTCAATTTGATTCTTTATCTATTAAGGGTTTTGACAATGAAAAAAAGAAACCACTCGGTGTGATCACTTTACCTATTATAGTTGGAGTTGTCACATTGAACACCCCAATCCATGTCATGCCCCATAATCTTTCATACAATCTTCTTTTAGGTAGACCATGGATTCATGAGATGAATTCAGTGCCTTCAACTCTTCATTGTAAAATGAAATATGTTTACAAAACCACAGTCCACATAGTTGATGTTGATCATGAACCTTATAGTGTCTTACAACTTGAGAAAAACAAAGAGAACCCATTGAATACCTTAACACCAACCACACAAGTGGAACTCGTGCAACACAAAGATAAACAACAACATATTGAACAAGTCACAAAGCTATTAGATGATGACTAGGGTTCCTTGGACTTCACACCAATACTCATGGATGAGTACAAGATCATAAATGAAGATTCAACTAAGGGAAACAAAAATGCAATCATGACAACATAGAACTTAGACCACCCTTTGTGAGCATCTACCTCCACAACTCTAGACCAAAAAATAACAAATTATACAACAACCTTTGACAAATACAACAACAAACAACTACCTGATTAAAAAGCAATGAAAAAGCTTTATGACAAAGGTTATGAAGTTATGAAGCAACTTGGCTATAGTAGAAAAGGATGCGGTGCTCACAAACAAGGTATCTACAACCCTATAGATCCTATCACACAACAAATAACACATGTCTTGGTTATTGTCCTTTGGTAGAATTAATCAAGCCTTCCCTCAACATCAACACTCTCACAAAACATTCTTCTACGCCAACTTTAACTGTGAAACATCTTGAACTCATCACCACCAGTGGTCTTGAAAATCATCCTTTACAAAACATGAAACAAACAAAGAACTCTTCACTTAATGTATATGTCATCACAAAAAACACTAATGAATTGAATTCGTTAGATTTTACACCCTCCTATAAAGGAGAGAACAAAGTCTCACAATCTAAACAATCTTGCATAGGTATGACATCTTGTACATCTAAGCAAGAAGCACCTTTGCCACAAACTACATGACCACCTTTTCCCATTGATCAAGAGGGTATCTTTTCACGACTTCTCCAAGATCACTTGATCACCCTTCCTTCAAGAACTCTAAAGAAATTTTATTACAAGAATTCATTTTGTGCCTATCACAGAGTTCATGATCATTCTACTCGAATGAATGTACGACTTTGAGTTGTAAAATCCAACATTTTTTAGGAGTTTGGTATTCTTCCTTCTGTGGGGGCACCTCATTCCTCTAATTGATATTGATTTTCTCTCTGGCATGCATTTCATTAATCATTTCGGCTCACTTTTGTCTTGCACTAAGTGAGGGCAAGGGGTTAAGTAACCTTGTCCTCATATGTCACTTGTCATTGCCTCTTTTGACTAGTCATTAACCTTTCATGAACATATAAGAGCAAGCTTAGGATGTGGACGACATGCCTTCAGTTGGCTCGCATGTGACATACTACCTTTTCGTGACGTAGCTTATAGGAAACATATGACTTGGCATAGGGCTTTCTGAGTAAGCTCTCATGTTCTCTTCTTCTACTTTAAAGCAATTACTCATAGTATCGGTGTTTGCAGCCGCTTTAAAGTCAGGGCATACACCGACACTCACATTTCATTATGTGATTTCTTTCTTCTTGTGATGCATCCTTTTCTTGGTGGAGTCATTAGGCTTGATTCCCTCCAAGAGTGTGATACTTCTTTGATACATCCTCTCTTGGAGACGTTAAGCACAATGTTCCCTAAGATGAGACCTTGCACGAACTAAGCAAAATCCCTTTGAACATTCCTTGCACTATTTTACAATTTACAACAATTATCATATGGCCACCTTGCATAACGCAGCTTGCATGACTGTGGTCCCATCTTGATTGTCTATGAGTGTCAAGCATACGAAATTTTGCTTACCTCATAGAGCTCGAAAATCATTGTGGCACCTTATTAAAGTTATCAAGAGGTATACCTTTGGTATGGTTTGAGTGGGAAGCCCATTCTAAGGCATGAATTTTCCCCATAGCCACCTATGTGAATGTGAGCACATATCATTTGTATGTGTCTCACCTTTTAGGGCTTTCTCACCCTGCAGACAACCAAAAGTTTCATGGCCCTAAAGTGAGTATGTTGTGGATTTCTCACCCCGTGGATAACCAAAAGTTTTGTGGCCCTAGAGTGAGTATACATGGGCCTTCTCACCCGACAAACAACCATGAGTTTCGTTGCCCCAGAGTGAGTACACTTTTCTTTTTATGAACAAACAACTTAGATCTAATCCACAACGTGTTGGACAAACGGTCGAAGCTTGATCCACCCCTTTTTCATTTCCTTCTACTTCTTGCCATTGCATGATTGTGTATCTTGTTTTGCTACAAATCATTCACTTTGTGTGTGTCCTCTTGCACTTATGTTGGCTTGACTTAGGATCTTGGATCCCAGGGGCTTGTGCAACCTCCTTTGATCTTTGTCATTCTTTGTCATCCACATTGGTTTTATTGGACTCCTCTTGAATGGCTACTTTAGCATGAGTTTGAAGCAAGTTCATCCTCTCACTAAAGTGGGGGCTTAATGTGTCACCAAAAAGTGTATACTTTGCTTGATATGGGAATAATTTATGACAAATTGGACTTAATGAGGCCTTGATTTAGTGTTGTGAGGTGTTAATTTACACATCCAAATTAGGTCTTAGGCCCTTACAAATTGAAGAAAATGCATTTATTGATGTCTTGTAAAGGTGTTGTAACACATCTTCACACTTTTCTAAGACCATAATATCATAATTCACCTAAATAACCTTACCAAGACCTATTTCAAAGTGTTGTAAGGTCTTGTAACAAACTTTCACACTTTCCTAGGCTTGTCATCAATATTTACACCTTTCTTATGCTTTGAATGGCTCCTTTATACACTTACATGCCTTACTTAAGTGTCTTGTTGAAGAAGAACTTGATAAACATTATTTAAATTATCACAATTCCTGACATCCACTTAAAAATTCCCAAGTGGACTAAGTCACCATTGGTGGCGACTTAGTCCCATTTGGCTCAAAAATCAAAATAAACTTAATTTGTTTTTAGGTTTTTATTCCTTAAAACCTAAGGTTGGCCTATGATGAGGTATTTTCGGGAATTAGGGTATAATTGTGTATAAATATAGGGTTCTACCTCTCATTTGACCTAATTCATTCACTCCTCTTTCTTTCATCATTCATCTTCATTATTCTTCTCAAGCAAGCTAGAGCATCAAGATAACATTCAAAGACATTCAAGAGCAGATTATTCAACTATTGCTACAGAAAATCAAGATCAATCATCATGGCAAGGTATCAAATCCATTACTTCATGCTTCATTGTTTCATTCCTTCATTTTGGTTTAATTACCTAAAAAGGAGTTTGACCAAGGCAAACCCCCATGCCCTAACATTCAACATTTCTTTCTCTTTCATTGTGTGTTTGCAAATTTAGGCACTTTGAGGGTTTGAAGATCATTGAAGATTAGGTTGAAGACTTTTTGAAGACCTATCCTTGCTTGCAAAGGAAAAAATATCAGCAAAAAGTCACTTTCAGGCCCGAAAATCAGAGTTTTAGAAGCGAACACCTGTAGAGAATAAAAGTGCAAACCAAAGGCTTCTGTTTCCACTTTCAAATTTTTAGAAATTCAGAAGTGGACTAAGTCACCAACAATGGAAAATTAGTCCCACTGAACTTGTTTTTCGAAGGTTTTTGCAAATTTGGATACCCATTTATCCAAAACGAGTTTCTGGGCAATTTTTCCAGAACTGGGACTAAGTCACCCAGATTGGCACAAGTGTCCCAGTTGACTTTTGCAATAGTTTTATCAAGATTCCAGACCTTCATGCCATCCTTTTTCAGCCTCTAGGTGCACATATTTAGTTTTACAGTTTTTTGTTTTGTTTCATGGACATTTCTAGGTCATTAATTCATGTTTGCATACAACACTGTGTTTTCCAACACTTCACATTTCTTAGATTTAACATCAATAATTCACATTTCTTTCAACTTATTGCATTTAAACATTATATTTAGCCATATTACATCCCTCTTTACATTAATCTTGAGTGTAGACATTGCCCATTTTGGCCCATCTCTCTCCTTTTAGGTGAAAAACCCTAGAAGTCATAGAGAGCATTAGGGTGCCAAAATCATTGTCCACAAGTTCTATTTAGATGATTATACCATCTATAAAATGGTAAGTGATCATATTGACTCACTTTAGTTGATGTTTGAAAGATGTAGGTAGTTAAGTATTACACTTAATTTAAATGATTGTACATTCATGGTCCTCATGGCAAGTTGTTGAGGCACACCGTATGCAAAGATGTCATGTTTTATGATCTCATCAAAGTTATAATTATCATTTTGTAGAGGCCTTAAAAACATTGTGTGAAGTCTATTCTTTTCTTGGGCATTCAAGTTATTATAGGAAGATCATCAAGAAAGTTATATGAACATATCAATACCACTAGAGGATCTCTTGCACTAGGATGGGCTATTCTATTGGATAGGGTAACACAACCTTTTGATACAATGATTTAGAGGTTGGCATCTATGCCTATATTATAATTTCAAAACTAGGATACCATGTTCCATGTCCATGTAGATGCATAAGATACAATCATCAAGTAGCGCTTAGCTAAATGCTTTGATAATGTTGCTATAATGTTTTCATAAATGTTTTATCAACTACCCTAGCATGATCCTTGGTAACTCTTATGTGATCTTCTGATTAATGAGCGAATATCCTTAAATACAACAACATGGTTCATTAGTATAAACATGCATGATGTTTTTTATTAGATTAGCAGGGAAAAAGGGCCTTGACACCAGAGTTCAAAACATCAACTTAAATAAATAAAACCCGAGACAAGTCATGCAGGCCACCAAAAGAACAATAGGGCACATAGGCTTGCCAAAAACAACACAACACAAAACTAGAAAACTAGAAGAAAAGGAATCAACACCATCAACAACTAGATGAAACAACACCTAAGAGCCATAACAACTACTTGATCAAATTCCAGTTCTCCAACAAAATGTCAAGAAGCTCCCCCCAATCTTCTTTATCTTGGACCTTTTTCCCTTTTTTGTTATTGTTGGCCCATAGTTGCCGTTGCACCAAAAGATCGACCTGTTAATGCCCGATACAACTGCCAGAGTTAACAAATCCACGGGAGGCGGTTAGTCCATGTCTAATCCAAGTTAAATGAAGCTAACTACATACAACTCAAAATAACCAACATACATGCAACATGCACTTACATGTAACTGAAGATAACTGAACCATAACTGAACTGAACTGAATTGAACTAAACTGAACTGAACTGAACTAAACTAAACTGATTCTGAATTGAATTGAATTGAACTCATCTAAACTGAATTGAATTGAACTTCATGCATTCAAACATCAAATCCTAAATCCTAGGATCATTACATGCATTCAGAAGTGTTATCTCTTACTATGAATAGTTAACTTAACTTGAGGTGAGTGTCACCTTACCATGTGTGCACCCACATGCTCCTATTATTTAGGAATAACTACAAATGTCAATTTCATGATTTATTTCATCCAAATAATTAATCTCATCCTAATCTTAGTGTTGTTGAACACATTCCAAGAGCTTAGGAGATAGATGAAATAATTAATGTTTAGGATTTGCAATTAAATGGCATCCTATTTCCAACATTCTCCCACTTGACATTATACATTGCAATTATTCTAAACAAGGAATAATAAAAACAAGTACAAGACTCAAGGCCAATGGCCTTCTTGCACCAACTAATCAAACCATGCTAACTTCAAATGCAACCTGCATAATCATGAAGCTTCCAAGCAAATGATTAAAATCAAGAGAACTTATTTGTATGGTTTCATAAGATAATCTATAACATTAATTAAAGTTTCAACTTTCTCAATTAATACCTTCCCATTATCAAGCAAACCAATACCTTTCCCAAGTCTCTGTATCCAAACCACCTCATTGGAGGCATACTAAACCACCGAGTGTGTTGAATTCACATTCAACCAAGGTGTAGGCTCCTCGGTCTTTTCTGTTGAAATTTTTTTCTTACAAGTAACCATTCCAACAATTGTCTCTTACCATAAGAGAACTCCAGTCTCACCTATTTCTCCAAGTATCCATGAGGACCTGTAACCAACCAATCCATGCCAAACTCCAAATGCAACACAACACTTTCATAAAGTAATCAAGCAAATGATTAATGTACCCAATGCTTAAGAGAACTACGCAAGATCAATGTCAAAGCTCCAACCTTGAACATAAACATGATAGATCCATGATCTAACCATCTCCTCTTAGGAGATCACATGCATCATAACATACTTATACATCCTAGTCTCAAGAGAACCATGTAATGTGCCAAACTCTAAATGCATATCAAGAGTAAACCATGACATCAATAACAAATATACTCTAAACCAAGAAACCATATCTCTAATCACATAGAGATAACCTTACCAATGATGCATCCAATGTCACTACCAACAACTCCCACTGAACCGTGGCACCAAGTCACACATGGCATCATGACTACCATCCCCTTCATGAAGATCATTATATCCTACCAAAGCTCCCACTTAACTGTGATACCAAGCTATACATGGCAACAAGATAAATATCAAACCATTACTGTCAAAAGCATATGGAATTTCATTCATTTCCTCATGATCATAATTATCATAACATGTATTATGCCACAACTCTAAACTGCTAATCAAGAGTATACCATGACATAATAACAAAACCATCCTACAACCAAGGATCCACACCATTGCCAAATGCTCCCACTAAACTATGATACTGAGCAATCCCATGGCATCATGATGCACATAATCAAAACCACATTTCTTTCATAAGCTCACACCAAACCTGTGAATCCAAGCTCTTAATGACACATGATAACAATATCCTCTAAAGCAAGAATATATACCTCTTGTAACAAACTAATTTTCCAAAATCAACAAATAACAAAAATAATAAAAGCTCCCACTAAGCAAAAGAACCTCCAATCTTTTAAGAGAAAGGCGTGCCAATCCTCTACCCAACCTTAGCTTTGATACCACTTGTTGGCCCACAGTTGCCGTTGCACCAAAAGATCGACTTGTTAATGCTCGATACAACTGCCAGAGTTAACAGATCCACGGGAGGCGGTTAGTCCATGTCTAATCCAAGTTAATTGAAGCTAACTACATGCAACTCAAAATAACCAACATGCATGCAACATGCACTTGTATGCAACTGAAGATAACTGAACCATAACCAAACTGAACTGAACTGAATTGAACTAAACTGAACTAAACTGATTCTGAACTGAACCGAACTGAACTAAATTTGAACTGAACTCATTTGAACTGTACTGAACTGAACTTCATGCATGCAAACATCAAATCCTAAATCCTAGGATCATTACATGCATTCATAAGTGTTATCTCTTATTTTGAATAGTTAACTTAACTCAAGGTGAGTGTCACCTTACCATGTGCGCACCCACATGCTCCTATTATTTAGGAATAACTACAAATATCAATTTCATGATTTATTTCATCCAAATAATTAATTTATCCTAATCTTAGTGTTGTTGAACACATTCCAAGAACTTAGGAGATACATGAAATAATTAATGTTTAGGATTTGCAATTAAATGGCATCCTATTTGCAACAGTTATTGGCTTTAACCAATTGAGGGTCTTTGTCTTTTCCTTGTTTCTTTGTTTGTTTGTTGATTTTTGAATTTCCCGAAACTGTTCCCATCACAACTTTCAACATTATGCCTTAAGTGACAAAAATAAGATTTTTGATGGCCGATTCCATTCTTTAGATCATGTCATTGTCATCATTGACATTCATCTTACACTCCATTTCCTTGACTTTCATCTTCAAATCCTCCAATTGAGATCTCATAGACATGGACAAATCATTCTCACTTTCAGTTCTATTATCTTTCTCATACACAATGTTAACTAACAATAACTATTAAATTAGTTAAAAAAGTATAATTTTGAATATTAATTTTTAAAAAGTTAAGTTTCAGTTCTAAAATACAAAATGACTTAAATCATGTTCATACTCTTAGACTTAATCTAAAATGATGAATAAATAATATAAAAATAAAAATTAAATATCTAAAATGATAAATCAAAACGTTAAGAAATCATTAATTTACACAAGAACATAAATAAACTAAATTACTGCATTTAATAAAATGGACCAATACATAAGGTAAAAGGGCATGGTATCCCATTTTCACCACTACAATAAGAAATAATATAAATTAGGTTAAGGTCTACATTTCAATGCTATCATCATTATTCATAAATTCAACTAGCTCTGCAATAAAAAAACGCAACATGATTCATAAATTCAATTAGCTCTGTAATACAAAAGAAGCAAGAATGTTGGCGTTAATGACTTTACTCACTATTCTTCGCGTCAATAAATTGTTTTTTGTTGTGGGGGTCTGCTCTAAATTTCTTTGGATATCAATGAGATTAAAGCGGTAGGAAACAGGCGTTCCTTCTGTATCATCAACTATATTTACTTCGAGATAGAGGCTGCAATGGAAGGCTTAAAAAGGATTGTTGTTCGTATTGCTTACACTGCAGATGAGCATGTTACTGCGTTATCCCCAGTCCACCGTTGTTTATGCCCTTTTCTAACTGCAGCATCTCACCTCTATGCATTTGCTGTTCAGTTCCGGGAGAAGCTATACAAATGGGGCATATTCAAGCCCACAAGGTATATTCATTCATTGACTATCTGCTCTTCTTGTTCTGTACCTCTTTTCCCTCCACTATTTTAAATCTACATATGTAAGTTGTACTATATAAACTTGGCAGGTTGGCTGTGCCTGTGATAAGCGTTGGGAATTTGACATGGGGAGGGAATGGAAAGACACCCATGACTGAGTTCCTTGCATTGCTCTTTGCAGAAGCTGGGATTTCTCCACTAATTCTCACAAGGGTAAGACTTCGGCGGTATTGCAAAAATCTGCACGAACTGCCCTTGTAATACATATAGTTAGAGTAAAGGAGCTGCTTCAAAATTTTCGTGGACGAACGCAAAACCATATAGGATTCAGGGCAAGTTAGGATCACTTGGTACTCTGTTTTTCAATAATATTGTAGATTGCTTTTGAGAAGGTACAATAAACATATAGACTGAAAATTTCTTAAAATGGAAAGCATTAGCTATTTTTTGCTTCTTACTCAAATTTAAAATCCTATAAGAACTGTCTTCTTGTACACTTAGAGAAAACAAAAGATTACCATGGTTTCTTTTATCTATTGACTGACCATTTACTCGTATATTTTGTTTATTAGATATCTAAGCTTAATATAAGCGTGAAAAAGCGAATCTCTGGCCTAGCTTTATTGAGAGAAGTAACAAATAGGTCTGTCCAAGAGATGACATGTCATTTATGCGCGAATTCTTCAATGCACAAATCTGTAAAGACCCCATCTTGAAACAAATAAGAAGCCCAGAAATACTACAGCAAATAATTTTTTTAATTTTTTTTTATATTTCTTCAAAACAGTACACAAGCATATAGATATTCATCAAACTAATACAGCTTACTAAATATGGCCACGTGCAGGACTAGACACTACTGGTATTCCAGATGTCAGTCTAAATGCTCATCTGCTACTTAAGGGCTTCTGTCCTCAAGAAGCCTGGTCTCTGCACCTGAAAGGTTTCGTCTCCAAGCCACAGCTGTTGAACTTGAAACACAATGATCAACCCAGAATTTTTTTTTTTTTTGTCTGATCAAATTTCAAGTGTATCGCTTCTCCTCTGCCTAATGCATTATATAACTCAAGCTCTCTTTTCCTAGTACACCTCAATCAAAGGCATAACATCCCTCAAATGTCCGCAGTAATTGGGCAAGTTAATTGACAAATCTAGCTGCTCAAACCAAACTGACAAATGAATCCCTCGAACTAAGGCAGTTCCAAACAGTTAATTGGCCAACCATTCATCTTAATTCCAGTCCATTACAGTCCTAACGAAGTGGCCACATACTCTCCTTTTTCCAGTCCCAAACAATTGAAGTAACTATAGTTTCAACTATGCTACTCCTATGTTGACAGACCAATCACTATATTACTGCAGACAATCACTTTCTACCTAACTATTGACAGAACACACAGTATTAACTCCAGAACACTCACACGGTGCTCTGGATTAAAGGGGACCACAAATCCTTCCTTCTCAGAATTGCTTGCCCACAATCAATGCAATGCTGGAAGTCCTAGTAACTTTTGTCTTTCCCAAGTAGATCTTCTGTAGTTAGATTCCTCCAGCAGAGCAGGATCCCAAACCATTATAGAAGAGCAATTCTCTTGGATTTGAGAGAAAGGCGTTCTATTCTATTTTCCACAAATTAAACGTTCACCATAGCAATCAAATGTTACAAGCTAGGTCCAATTGTAGCTGATAGTAGGGACATAAAACTTCTGCTCCTTCGTCAACTGTGATAAAAGGTGAGGCTAGCATCTTTATGATATCTTGATGAATGAGATAGTGACCCCCAAGAAGTCCTCCACAAGCTATTCAGGCTCATGCTTAACTATATACTCTTCTATTGCTTACTGCTGTTCTAATTCATCAGCTTCAGACCCAAACTCACTGTTGGAGTACAGGACCACTGAGAGGGGGTGGCTAGGGAGCGAGAGGGTGAATCAGTGGTCAGATAAAACCAATCCCAAATTCTTAAACTCCTTGTTCACACACAAAATCTTGGATTCTATATTTCATGAAAAACCAGAGATGTGCAAATTGCAATATGATGTGCAAATTAGAAATCCAAAAACACACAATATCAAAGAGAGATAAGACACCAAATTTTATGAGTGGAAAAACCCTAAATAGGGTGAAAAAACCACTCTTTAATCAAGGCTTTATTAGGCTTCACTAGCCAAAACTTTGCTGAATACAATTTTGTGTGTCTCACTGACAACACAATAAGCCTCACTGGCAAGATTACACATCTTATTGACAATCTTCAAAAATATAACAGTTTACAGAGGGTTTCTCTGTTTCACTTCATAGCTTTGCTCAACTAGGGTTTTAATATAGATTACCAAAGTCCTTTTATCCCTGTCAACTTATATGCAATCATTACATTATCAACCTTGGTTACAAACTCTGCACACTCTTGAATTGAAGGAAAGAAATGCTTGTTTACGCTCTGACAATCTTGACAAAAGATTATATCCCTTTTTGTTGCAATTACATACACCATACCTCTAACTTCTGATCAGCATAATACAACAGTCCATTTTGCTTTCATTACTCTCTGTACCTGAAAGATATGTTAGTTTTTATAATCAGCTGAAAGATATGTTAGTTTTTATAATCAGATTATGTAAGCAGAATTTAACTCAAAATCAGGCACATAAACACAGAAAATACCCTGGGAAAACCCTCCTCTTGAGGGAGAAAAACCCAGCAACAAAGATCTCTCTTATATATATAAAAGATGGCAACAAATCTCTTTACAATGAGGCCACACTCAAGGCCTATATTCAGCATCAACTCTAGATGCAATGATAAATAATAATCTGCTCTTCCTTGATCTTCAAATTTGCACTTAGAGAAAATTCACAATCTGCTCTAGAAGGAATTCACACTTGAATGAAGGAAATAATTCGAACTTGCTTGATGATAGAATGAAGGGAAATGACCTTGTATAAATACACAATGAGAGAGAGGTCACACCTCTTCATGTACAAGGTCAGCCACAATAGAGAAATATAATTACAAATAATAAATGCAAATTACAAGGAAGGTCGGCCCAAGAGAAATTATAATGTTGCCAAGTGAAGTGCCTCTTCACTTAATTATCTCAATAAAATAAATGGCTGAAGGCTATATGCAATTTTATGTCTTCACACGTGGCTGGAAGAATGAGCCCAAAGCTGTTATAACATCAACACTCCCTCTCAGCTAGGGAGGAATACTTCCAGCTGCACAAGACACATCACCTCATCGTGATGTCAACCACTATGGCTACTCCCATATGTGGAAAAGAAACATCACCTCATCGTGATATCAACCATCATGGCTACACCCATGTATGGTATGTACAAGTGCTCATCACTCAACGTGATGTTGCCACCTCACCGTGATGTTTACCATGGCTCTCCCAGAGGGTGAAAAGCACAAGTATAAGAAAAATCATCACGGACTCTCTCACGTGATGTTGTCATGGAGTCACACACATGACATCCACCATGGCTCTCCTAGAGGGTGGAAACAAGGGCTTTCACCTCAAATCTCTCTCATAGAGAGAAATGCATTAAACAAGGGCTTACGCCTCAAATCTCTCTCACAGAGAGAAATGCATTAAAGCAAATCAGAAGATCATTGATACTAAGACTCCTTCTCAGTTAGGGCTTCATTCTCCGCAATACAAGCTTGTCTCGAAAGTACACAAACTTTACTCTGGCAAGAGGCTTGGTGAGAATGTCTGCCGTCTGCTCATCAGTGCTGATATACTTCAACTAGATTGCTTTCCTCAATACCATATCTCTGATATAGTGGTATTTGATTTCAACATGTTTAGTTCTGTCATGAAACACTGGATTGATAGAAAGCTTCACACAACTTTGATTATCACAATGAATGATAGTCGGCTCCATCAATTGACCAAACAATCCTGCAAGGAGCTTTCGAAGCCACACTGCTTCTCGAGCTGCCACACAAGCTGCAATATACTCGGCCTCTACGGTGCTCAATGCCACTGAAGACTGCTTCCTACTACACCAGGAGATCATCGCAGACCCCAAATTGAAACAACATCCAGAGGTGCTCTTCCGATCAGTGACACACCTTGCCCAATTGGAATCAGTATATCCGTGCAGCTCCAAGTCCACATCAGAAGAATACCTCAAGCCATATCCAACTGTGCCACGCAAGTATCTCAGGATATGCTTCGCTGCAACTAGATGTATTTGCCTTGGTTCACACATGAATTGACTAAGTGCACTCACTGCATAGAAAATATTTGGTCTAGTATTGACTAGATACATCAACAATCCAATCAATTGCCTGTACATAGTAGGATCCACCAGATTTGAACTAGCTACAGCCTCCTTAAGTTTCTGAAAATTTGTCTCGATAGGTGAGGACATGGATTTGCAATCCATCATACCAAATCTCTTCAGAATGTCAATGGTATACTTCCCTTGACTCAGAATGAACTCATCCGGCTTCTGCCATACTTCTAAGCCAAGAAAGTAGTGCATGAGACCAAGATCCTTCATTTCAAATTTAGAAGCTAGCTCCTTCTTGCATTTGATAATGAGGTGATCTTCTCCAGTAAGAATTAGATCATTAACATATAGAATCAAGGTTAATGCTTCACCATCAATTACCTTGAAGTAAAGGTTTGAATCAACATCATTCTTGGAGAAGCCCAAGCTTGACAAGTAACGATCAATTCTTTCGTACCAAGCACGAGGAGCCTGCTTAAGGCTGTACAAAGCCTTCTTCAGCCTGCAAACATGAGATTCCTTCCCATGAACCTCAAATCCATCAGGTTGCTCAATGTATACCTCTTCCTTGATCACACCATTTAGAAACACTGTCTTCACGTCCATCTGGTGTATCTTCCATCCTTTAGATGCTGCAATAGCAATGATGGTCCTGACGGATGTATAGTGAGCAACTGGAGCAAAGGTTTCTTCATAGTCTACTCCCTCTTTTTGAGAGAATCGTCTAGCCACAAATCTTGCCTTGTATTTCTCAATGCTCCCATCAGCCGCATGCTTGATCTTGAAGAGCCACTTAGAAGATACAACGGATTTACCTTCAGGTCTAGGTACAATGTCCCAAAAATCATTCTTGAGGATGGATTGATACTCCTCAGTCATAGCATCTTTCCATACTTGCTGACTAGAAGCTTCCTCAACACTAGAAGGCTCAGACTCAATGATTTGACTCATCAAAGCAACATAACTTGAAAACTTATGAGGTCTCTTGCTTTCTCTGAAAGTTCCTCTCGGGGCTGAAAACCTTTCTGCCTCCTACATTGTTTGTCTAGCCCAAAGAGGTCTCTTAAGACCAATCACAATGTCTATAGGCCCATCAGTAGGTTCCAAAGGCTTAACTGGATCATCATCTTCTTTAGGATCAATAGCCTCCCTCTGAATCTCAGGAGTATGGTCAACTTCCATATCCTGAGGAGACTCTTGGTCTTCATTGACTATCTCCATATGAGTGCCCATAGATTTCTTGAATGCAACATCTTCTTCAAATGTAACATCTCTGCTGATCTCAATCAACTTCTGACTTGGAATGTACACCCTGTAGGATTTTGAAGATTCACTATAGCCCACAAAAATTCCCTTCTTGCCAGAAGGTTCCAACTTTGTCCTTTTATCTTTAGGTACATGAACATACACTAGACAACCAAAGATCCTCAAATGACTTACTTTCGGCTTCACCCCTGTGAGTGCTTCTTCGGGAGTCATGTTCTTTAGAATTCGGTGAGGGCTTCTATTTTGAACATACACAGCTGTCCTAGATGCTTCAGCCCAAAGGAAGGTTTATAGATCTTGATCATGGATCATGGCTCTAGCTGCTTCTACAATAGATCTGTTCTAACTTTTTGCAACACCATTTTGATGAGGATTGTAGGGAACACAAAACTCCCTCTTAATTCCTGCCTCAACACAAAAGTTACGAAAACTTCCGGAGATGTATTCTTCTCCATTGTCAGATCGAATAACTTTGATCCTCTTCCCAAACAAGTTCTCTACCTAAGCTTTAAATTCCTTGAATCTCTCAAGTACTTCCTCAGATTCTTTAGTCTTTAAGAAATAAATCCAAGTCTTTGTAGAGTAGTTATCAATAAAGATTACATAATACAAAAAACCACTCAAAGAAGCAACAGACATTGGACGACATAAATCAGAATGAATAAGATCTAGAATGCATTTAGATCTACTTTCACTACTATGAAATGAACCTTTAGTATTCTTACCTAAAACGCATCCTCGGCAGGTACCTTCATGCTCCTTGTTGAATTTAGGAAGGCCCATGACCATCTTCTCCATGGTTGGTAGTGCTCGAAAGTGAAGGTGAGCAAGTCTTCTATGCCAAAGTTCACATGAACTTGAAGAATCATGCAACAAAGCCTGAAGTGGACAAGTGCAAAGTCTGTAGAGACACTCATGTTGAACTCCAATCACCTGGGTAGACTTGATACTTGAGTTCTTCGGCCATGCAAGAACTTTTCCTTCGGAGAATGCAACTTGATACCCCTTGTCCTCCAATGCTGAGATAGAGACAAGGTTCCGCTTGATACCTGAAACAAATAGAACATCGCTCAACTGTAAGGAAATGCTGGAATCCAAGTGAAGAGAGGAGGTCCCAACACCCTTCACAGAGTAGCTAGCATCATCACCAATAATGACTTGAACACTAGAATCTCTCTCCACCAAATCAGATAGATGCTCTCTAAATCCGGTGATGTGGCGAGAGCCACCACTATCAATCAACTAAGTGTTGATGTCGGTAGGCACATTGCTTGACAAAGCAGAATAGAATAGAAATTCACTTGAATCCTTTTGCGGAGAGATCTCACCTACATTTGCAAATGAAACCTGTTGCTTAGGTCTGGTTGGACAATCCTTAGCATAGTGACCAAACTTGTCACATCTAAAACATTGAATGCGAGAGATGTTCTTCTTCTTAAATGCAGGAGCAGCATCAGATCTTTGATTTCTATTCCTCTTGAAGTAGCCTTTCTTCCCTTCTTTTCCTTTCTTCTTCGAAGATTGAGTGGCAAGAACATGAATGTCTTCATTTGTAGAGCTTTGACCAATGCCTCTCGCAGCCAACCTTGATTCTTCTTGAATACAATCTACTCTCAACCGACCAAACTTAGGAAGTTTTGATCTCGCACTGATTCCTTGAATGTATGACTCCCAAGATGGAGGAAGACCATTAAGAGCCAACATGGTCAAATCCTTGATATTGACAATATGCCCAATGGTAGAGAGCTGATCTCTCAACTCGGAAATCTTCATGAAATATGAGATGACGGATTCTTCTTTCGCCATCTTGATATGATGAAGTTGTTGCTTTAATGCAAGAGCTTGACTTGTATTGTTGATCTCATACATCTCCTCTAAAGTCTTGAACATATCTCTTGCTGATTTCAACGTGGAGATGATTGGCACAATGTGATCTTTCACGGAATCAACCAACATCTTTTTCGCCTTAGTGCCATTTCTCTTCCATTGAGGCTTCTCATTCTCATCAGTAGGTTCGGGAACTTTGCCCTCCACAAACTCAGCTAACTCATTTTCTTCCAAAGCGAGCATGACTCTAAACTTCCAAGATGTGAAGTTTGAAGCGCCCTCAAGTCTATCTTCGACCTTCAGCCCATTCACCATCATGTCAATAAGATCGATGCAATTAGGATGAGAATAAGAATGGAGGATAATGCTGCTTGAACAAATCTAATCACGATCTTCTTATACCCGCTCTGATACCATGTTAGTTTTTATAATCAGATTATGTAAGCAGAATTTAACTCAAAATCAGACACATAAACACAAAAAATACCTTGGGAAAACCCTCCTCTTGAGGGAGAAAAACCCAGCAACAAAGATCTCTCTTATATATATAAAAGATGGCAACAAATCTCTTTACAATGAGGCCACACTCAAGGCCTATATTCAGCATCAACTCTAGATGCAATGATAAACAATAATCTGCTCTTCCTTGATCTTCAAATCTGCACTTACAGAAGGAATTCACACTTGAATGAAGGAAATAATTCGAATTTGCTTGATGATAGAATGAAGGAAAATGACCTTGTATAAATACACAATGAGAGAGTGGTCGCGCCTCTTCATGTACAAGGTCGGCCACAATAGAGAAATATAATTGCAAATAATAATTGCGAATTACAAGGAAGGTCGGCCCAAGAGAAATTATAATGTTGCCAAGTGAAGCGCCTCTTCACTTAATTATCTCAATAAAATAAATAGCCGAAGGCTATATGCAATTTTATGTCTTCACACATGGCTGGAATAATGAGCCTGAAGCTGCTATAACATCAACAAGATACACTGCACCAAATACACAAAACAATGTCAAACATTTCTATGATCATTCCTCCCATGTTCACTGTTCAGTTTGCCACTCCATTCTCTGTACAATTTGTAAGTCATAATCAGCAAAAATTCTTTACAATAACCATAATACAAATTGCTCTTTTTAGCACAATTCATCTGTTCATTCTGCCATTTCTTTGTATACCCAAAAAAAAACCCTTTCACTCACATATTCCAGTATGTATGTATCTTCAAAAAGGAAACATCAATCCATCACACTCAGAGTACAAAACCTTATGATCACTGCCTATCACAGTTATTCAATAAAACCTCCATGACCCACATTCCCAAGAATCATTTCATTTTCAGATCAATAAACTCTCATACCAACTCATACTAACAGCAGAAAAAACCCAAATTAGTTTTTGTCAAATTGAGAGTTTCAATACCACCACTTGACCATTGGTATCCAAGACAATAATGCAAACTGAAAACTGAATACTTCAATTTGGCGCCATCAACAAACCCTTCATCTTCAAGCACTTGAAAAGCAAAAAAAATAAAATGATCTTGACTGTTAGATTCCCGTCAAAAGCAGAGCTTCAGGGAATAGCCGTTCATGCAATTTAAATAAGAGCCTTGGATTTTCTACTCCCGCCAACCAACCTTTAAACCACAGCCTTTGATTTCAATTTAAATGAAACAAACTCACTGCTTTAACCTCCCCAACCGGTTACACATAAAGAGGGGCCGGTTATCAATGGCACAAAAACCCTTGAGCAAGTTATTTGAAATGACTTTAACCTGCTATACAAGTCACCTTGTTTTTGTTAAATTTTAATGATCAGATTAGAGACACAGAAATTAATTCAAAAAACAACACAGTACACAGCAGATACCCTGGGAAAACCCTCCTCTTGAGGGAGAAAAATCCAGCCAATAATATCTCTTATATTATTGAATCACAATAAGAATGTCTCCTTTACAATAGGCCAATAAGAAGGGCCAATACGCAGCATCACAATCTGATGCTAGTACAGAACTGAGTAATATAAACTGCCAATAGTTATCTCTGCCTTTTACTCAGATCACAATCTGCTCTTTGCACAAACTCACACTTGAAGAATTCGATCTTGATATGAATGAACTGAAATGCTAATTGTTGGATGATTTACAAATGAGAGAAACAACGAATATATATACAATGACAAGAGGAGGAGGTGCCTCTTCACCATCAGGTCGGCTAGCATAGAAAGATGAACCCTTTCATAGAGGCACATCTAAAGAGATAAGTCGGCTTCATAAGAACTCGAGCCTCTTAGATAAATCGCATCCCAAGGAGGAATGAGGTCGGCCTCATTAACATGTGACTTCTCATTAAATCATGCCTCTTCAATAAACGAATATAAATCATCATTAATAAATGACGCCTCTTGATGCTCTATAAATTAAATAGTCCTCTAGGCTATAATTTAATTTATCAAATGATGGCTGGAAGAATACGACTAAAGCTGTATCATAAACATCAACACTCCCTCTTAGCTAGGGTGGATACTTCCAGTTGCACAAGACAAATCACCTCATCGTGATGTTTACCACTATGGCTACAACCATAAGTGAAAAGAAGAATATCACCTCATCGTGATATTAGATATCGCCTCAACACGATATCAACCATAATGGCTACAACTAGACTATGGTGTGTACAAGTGTTTATCACTTGCGTGATGTTGTCACCTCAATATGACTTTCACCATGGCTCTCCCAGAGGGTGAAACACAAGTACAAAATGTGTCATGGAGTCACACACATGACATCCACCATGACTCTTTCAGAAGGTGGAAACAAGGGCTTTCACCTCAAATCTCAAAGAGAAATGCATTAACAAGGGATTTCACCTCGAACTTATCTCACAGAGAAGAACTCATTAAACAAGGGATTTCACCTCGAATTTCTCTCACAGAGAAGAACTCATTAATAGGCTCACTGATACTGAGACTCTTTCTCAGTTAAGGCTGGATTCTCCACCATACCAAGCTTATCTCGAAAGTACACAAACTTGATTCTAGAGAGAGGCTTGGTGAGAATGTCTGCCGTCTACTCATCAGTGTTGATATACCTCAACTATATAGCCTTCCGCAATACCATATCTCTAACATAGTGGTACTTGATCTCAACATGCTTGGTTTTGTCATGAAACACAGGATTGACAGAAAGCTTCACGCAACTATGGTTATCACAATGAATGATAGTAGGCTCCATTGATTGTCCAAACAATCCTGCAAGGAGCTTACGAAGCCACACTGCTTCCCAAGCTGCCATACAAGCTACAATATACTCTGCCTCTGTTGTACTCAATGCTACAGATGACTGCTTCTTGCTGCACTAGGATATCATAGTAGAACCCAAACTGAAGCAACATCCAGAGGTGCTTTTCCGATCAGTGACACACCCTGCCCAATTAGAATTAGTATAGCCATGCAACTCCAAGTCTGCATCTGAAGAGTATCTCAATCCATATCCAACTGTGCCATGCAAGTATCTCAAGATATGTTTAGCTGCAACGAGATGTATCTGTCTCGGTTCACACATGAATTGACTAAGTGCACTCACAGCATAATAGATATCTGGTCTAGTGTTAACTAGATACATCAAGGACCCAATTAGCTGTCTGTGCATAGTAGGATCCACCAAGTCTGAACTAGCTGCAGCGTCCTTCAATTTGTGTAGGTTGGTCTCCATGGGTGTAGACATGGATTTACAATCCATCATACCAACCCTCTTAAGTATATATCAATGGTGTACTTCCCTTGACTTAGAATCATCTCATCTGGTTTCTGTCAGACTTCTAAGCCAAGGAAGTAATGCATGAGCCCAAGGTCCTTCATCTCAAATTTAGAAGCCAACTCCTTACATTCGAGAATCAGGTGATCTTCTCTAGTAAGAATCAAATCATCAACATATAAGACCAAAATTAATGCTTCACCATTAATTACCTTGAAGTATAGGTTTGAATCAACATCATTCTTTAAGAAATCCAAACTTGACAGGTAACGATCAATCCTTTTGTACCATGCACGAGGAGCCTACTTAAGACCATACAAGGCCTTCTTTAGCTTGCAAACATGAGACTCCTTCCCATGAACCTCAAATCCATCAAGTTGCTCGATATAAACTTCTTCCTCAATCACACCATTCAAAAAGACTGTCTTCACATCTATCTGGTGAATCTTCCATCCTCTAGATGCAACAATAGCAATGATGGTTCTGACAGAAGTATAGTGAGCAACAGGAGCAAATGTTTCTTCATAATCAACTCCCTTTTTTTGTGAAAACCCACGAGCCATGAATCTTGCCTTGTACTTCTCAATGCTCCCATCTGCAACATGCTTGATTTTGAAGAGCCATTTCGAAGATACCACAGATTTTCCCTCGAGTCTAGGAACAATGTCCCAAACATCATTCTTGAGAATTGATTGGTACTCCTCTACCATAGCATCTCTCCAGACCTGTTGACTAGATGCTTCCTCAACACAGGTAGGCTCAGATTCAATAATCTAACTCATTAAGGCAACATAACTGGAGAACTTATGTGGCCTTTTACTTTCTCTGAATGTGCCTCTAGGAGCTGCAAAACTTTCAGCCTCTTGCATAGTACGCCTGGCCCATAAAGGTCTTTTTCTCCCAATTACAATGTTGGTAGGCCCATCAGTAGGTTCCAAGGGTTCAACAGGATCAATATCTTCTTTTGGTTCTAAAGTCTCCCTTTGAATCTCAGGAGTATGGTCAACTTCCATATCCTGAGGTGACTCTTCATTATCGATCTCCATATGAGTGCCTGTTGATGTGTTTTTCGTGACCGCACCAACGCAGAATAAAGTCGCCAACGGCTACCCTATTCTCTCTTGATCAAAGTATTCCACACGCTAAGATTGCCAGAAAGTTCGTGCGTTCAACTCCAAGGTTCCTTTAGTGCGAATAGGCTCAGTTGGCTCGATGTGATTTGCTGGTATTTCAAGGGGACTTACGGAATTGCTCAACAACGGAGAAGAGAATTCATATGCTCGAAAGGTTTCATCTATGAAGCACGGGTTTCCTATTCTAATCAGAAAGTACTGAATTGAAATGGTGCAGGGTTTAGAGATTCTAAATCTATTCTAAGGCGTGGGACATGGCGATCAATCTTCACAAGCTTCAACCAAGCTCTGCTTTGCCTCACTTCGGACAGCCTCCACAGAACCGGTGCAATCTTCAAAGGAGTAGTTCAAGGTGTTTAGATCATAATTCAACGCGAAGACACCGTCACAACGACGCATACCAACGTGTGAATCATAAACGAAGTTAAGTCCGTGATGTTCTAGTTGACCACGCAAGGCGAACTCACCATCAGTGAGCCCACTAGTGGTATGGATAGACGAAGTTTGCTCAAATTGAAGACCACATTCCACAACTAACATCTACTTGCATGGAATGAAAATTATACTACTTTGAACTAATTTACACTACCATTTGAATCGGAAGGACAAAGAAACCTTGCTAGCTACTCACAACAAAGATGAAATTCACCATCAATGAAAAACTCTTTTATTGAGAGAGTGTTCACAACAATTTCTTACAAAGTTTTCAAAGGGAGAACTTTTCCTCTTCTTCAAACTACACTATCAATCTATACTAAGTTACTCTAAGCTATCACCTAGCTATCTCTCTATTCTAATCTCTATTGTCTAACTTCTACTTCTAATGAGATACAAATGAGGGGGACTCCCCTTTTATATAGCTGGCCAAGTCCAACGGACGGCTCAGATTACAATCGGCTGGATGGCCCAGATCGTGCCACCTCAGCCCTAAACAAGATTCGCCCTAAAAACCACCACCAAGAGGAGTGGGGTAATAAATGAGCCATTAATGTCCATCATCCTTCTAGAAGATTCCAACCTTGAAGCGCATTCACATTGTTCTTGTTCGCGTTCAGCCAATTCTGTTGATCACTTGGAGGAGGGTAAAAGAGTCTCTAAGATTGCCTCCTCAGATAATAAAATTTGATAGAATCTGGAGTTCGACTGCTCTTGATCTTCTTCTTGATGTTGTTCTTCAACTTTGCTTGAACTTCCACTCTTTTCTCCATCTTGAGTTTTGAAAACGCTCCTTCTTTGTCACTAAGTCTCAACACTTAGCCATTTTTCGCAACTTTCTTCCTTCGAGGTTGAAATGTAGTCTTGGAGAATTTGCTTCATCACTTAAGTCATCATCGCCCAGCCTTGACGTTCCTCCTGCAAAACTTAGCAAGGAGAAGAGTATTAGAACACTTCATAACATAAATTCACTCTACTTACCTGATTTTCACGCTCTAACTTCCAAGCATTTATCGCCTTCACCAGCCAACTTGGCGTTCAATCCTTCATGCCTTAGCCAAATCTCATCATCCTCAAGGACGTATCATCTTGCATTCCGCCCAGCGCATACTTCACTCTGATATTTCATCCAACTCAGACTCGGGAAAAATCGTTTCATCAGGAATTTGATCAAAAATCATCTAGGCAATCACTTTCAAATTCATCAGCCAAGGCATTTTATCTTCAACATCATTTATTCTTTGCCTTAGAATTTTTTTCAAATTTCCCCTTAGGAAATTCATCAACCTGGTGCCCATCAAAAATATCCATCTTGAAGGCTTGGCGAAGCACGAAAGACTTTAAAATCCATTCCCTGTTGAAGATCTTCAATACCCAGAAGAGAATTTTCTTCAGAACGTGTCGAATCCATGGGTACCCAACGAACGGGTTCATTTAATTTTCTTGAATTTTGAACCTTAGAAAATATTCTTTCATCAAATTTATTCTTATTCTTCGATCCTGGAGTATTTCTTTGCCCTGACTTGGAAATTTTTTATTGTCCCTGCACTGCCAACATCTTCTGACTTCATCACTGGCAATCCTGCTCGTGCTCCAAGGAGAACTTCATCACCTTCATGTCCAGGCTTATTTTCTAAGGAAGAAAATATTTTGCCTTACAGAAATTTTAAATCACCTTGCATTTTGAAAATTTGCCTTAGAAAATTTTATTCATTCGCCAGTGGTGGAAATTTCATCAACTTCACTTAGAAATTTTTTTTATTCATGAAGGCACCTGTCATGGAGGATATTTAATCCCAACGCCTGGCACATCCTTTATTTTATTCACCGCCTTGTATTTTATCTTCACCCTTACCTTAGGCACACCTCACTCTTGGAAGGAATAACTTGCCACGCCTAGCAACACTTTCATCTCACATTTTATTTCACACTTTGGAAAATATCTTCACTTGAAGCTCCAACGCCTTAGGAAAAATTCTCATCACATCATCCTATATTTCACTTCACATTCTAGGCGCATAGCACACTTGGAGAAAATTTAAAACCACGTCTAGCATTTTGTTTTCACCACTTCACACGCCTTAGAAAAAAAATAAAAATTCTAACAGCTACCACCTTGGGCGCATATAGCACTTGAAGAGGAATATTGCCACGCCTAGCATTTACCCTGCTTTGACCACGCCTTGGAGTGTTTTACTCACCTTTTACCTCATTTACCACCCTTCATTCACTTTTACAACTTCAACTTGGGCGCATTTAGGCATGCAAGGAGATGACTCTTCAACTTCTCCTTCTTGTCTTCACTTGACCTCATTTGGGCGCATTTCCATGGATGAAAATCTTTGACTTGTTGACTTCTTTCAGCTTCATGGGCGCATTTGAGAGGGGGAGGAGGATAAACTGTTTCCAACGCCATCTTGTGACTCTTCACCTTCTTCGTTTTTGTCTTGACATGGCTTGTTTTGGGCGCATTTAGGGGGGTGAGGAGGATGAACTCCTTCGACTCTTTTGACTTATCTCCTTCTTGGGCGCATTTTAGCATATGTGGTGGATGAAACATGTTACCACGTCCTTTTGTGACCTTTCACCTTCTCCGTTTTTGTCTTCACATGCATGCTTTTGGGCGCATTTTGCCATGCCTGAAGGGTGGGCGCATTTAGGGGGGTGAGGAGGACGAATTCAACACTTAGAAATTTTTTTTTGCTACTCAACCCTCAAGGTGGGCGCATTTTGGCATAGCTACTGGATGAAAATTGTTGACTTTCTTTGACCTTTTGCATTTTGGGCGCATTTTGGCCTTGATGAAGGATGGGCGCATTTTACCCCTTGAGCAAGATGAAATTTTGCCTTAGAATATTTTCATGCTTTCTCCAGTTTCCCTTGGGCGCATTTGAGCTAGGCAGGAGGATGAGGAATGTTGACTTTCTTTGACTTTCCTCCTCCTTGGGCGCATTTAGGCCTAGGTGAAGAACGAATTTTATACTTAGATTTTTTTTTTATCACGTCTTCATCAACTTGAGCGCATTTTGCCATGGCTGCAGGATGAAGTTCCAGACTTAGTCACTTTTTCCTCGTTTTCGCCAGTTTATCCGTGCCCTGCTATTTATAGTAAGCCCTCCGATTTTCGCATCTTTGAAGCTCAGAACGATTTGAAATTTCAAACACTGCATCCTCACGACCTTGTTACCCTGTTGACACTGCCATTTTTAGTTGGCTTGCTATTTTTAGCTTATTTCTGAAGGTGATTTACTATAAATAGTAACTGCTTGCCCGATAGCTTCACTCTCCGATTGACTTGAAATTTGAATGGCGTGCTCCTCACGGACCTTCTGACATCATGCATAAGTGATTTGCTATTTTTAGCTTTTCAAACCGACTTACTATAAATAGTAAGTGCTCCGCTTGACTTGAAATTTTACCAGCGATAGCCCGAAGATCGTCAGCGGTGGTTTACACCGGTTTTTGAAAATTCGACTTTTGCCCCTCTTTTCAGGTCCCGAAGCTGGAAACCCTAATTTTCTCTGCATGCGTATCAAATGATCTCTGTTTGTCCTCGTTTCTGTTGCATTGCGATTAGCTTGTGATTCTAAAGTGCTGGGAGGCGGCTGCTGGGACACACCTGCTAAAAATAGTAAGTTCCTTACTGAGTGATTATCTCCATTTGCATGTCACATCACTGTGAAGCTCTCGAAAAACCCATAAAGAATATGCCAACATGCAAAGAAAACCCTGACATGCAAACCCTAAAAATAGCCTCGGAAGACTAAATTCTGAAAGTCGTTATCTCGCTTTGCATGTCACACCATTGCGAAGGTCTTGAAAAACCCAGAAGGAATATGCCAACATGCAAAGAAAACCCTGACATGCAAACCCTAAAAATAGCCTCGGAAGACTGAATTCTAAAAGTCGTTATCTCGCTTTGCATGTCACACCATTGCGAAGGTCTCGAAAAACCCAGAAGGAATATCCAGACATGCAAAGAAAAGCTCTGCATCTAAGCTCTGAAATTGGCTCCGGAAGCTGAACTGCTAAAAATAGTAAGTCCTCTGTTTCAGCTCAAATTTTATCAGTGAGTTGCCTGATGTGTTCTGGATGCAGTGTGACAGTTGGAATTTCGAAAATGCTGACGGATTGCCTGCAATTGCATACTTACTAAAAATAGTAAGTACCCGAAATCTGATGAAAATTTGCTGAGAGCCTGCTGGAAGCACACTGACAACAATGTTAAGCTCTGTTTTTAATTTATTCACTTCGTTTGACCCCGGACTGACCAGGAAAGATGAAACCCTAATTTTCAGACTTGGCAAAAATTTCGTGTTTAAACTCAAAGACGGGCACAATCCGGAAAGACAGAGAGTAGAAAAGAGAGACGACAACAAAACGATCGAAAAGCAAAGCCAAAATTAGGGGGGTCCCCATTTGCAATGGGGCGATGTGTGAAAAAGGTCACAACAGTGCCCTTGGATCTCTTTAATGCAACATCTTCCATGAATGTGACATCCCTACTGATCTTGATCAACTTTTGTCCAGGAATGTATATTCTGTAGGCTTTTGATGTCTCGCTGTAGCCCACAAAAATTCCCTTCTTGCCAGAAGGCTCCAACTTTGTTCTCTTTTCCTTTGGAACATGAACATAGATAGGACATCCAAAGATCCTTAAATGACTAACCTCTGGCTTCTTCCCTGTAAAGGCTTCTTTCAGAGTCATATTCTCCAAGATCTTATGAGGACTTGTAGTCTGTACATATACTGTAGTCCTAGAAGCTTCTGCCCATAAGAAGGTTTGCAAATCCTGGTCATGGATCATGGCTTTTGTTGCTTCCACGATCGTCCTGTTCTTCCTTTCTGCAACACCATTCTGTTGAGGATTATAGGGGACACATAATTCCCTCTTAATCCCTGCATCAATACAAAAATCCCTAAAGCTGCCAGAGGTATATTCTCCACCATTATCTGATCTGAGGACCTTGATTCTTTTACCAGAAAGATTCTCTACCCAGGTTTTGAACTCCTTAAACCTTCCTAACACTTCCTCAGACTCTTTGGTTTTCAAAAAATAAATCCAAGTCTTTCTAGAGTGGTTATCAATAAATAAAACATAATACAAAAATCCACTCGAAGACGGAACGGACATAGGTCCACAGAAATCAGAATGAATAAGGTCTAAAATACACTTAGATCTATTTTCTCTACTATGGAAAGAAGCTTTTGTATTCTTACCCAATGCACAACCCTTGCAAGTTCCTTCATGCTCCTGATTGAACTTAGGAAGACTCGTAACCATCTTCTCCATGATAGGTAAGGCTCGGAAGTGAAGGTGAGCCAATCTTCGATGCCAAAGATCACATAAACTTGAAGAATCATGAACAAATGCCTGCAGTGGACGCGTACAAAGTCTGTAGAGACTTTCATGTCTAACTCTAATTACTTGAGCATCTTTGAAGCTGGAATTCTCCATCCACACAAGTACTTTGCCTTTAGAGAAGGCAACTTGATATCCTTTATCTTCTAGGGCTGAAATTGAAATGAAATTCCGCTTGATTCCTGGAACATAAAGAACATTGCTCAACTGAAGTGTGATGCTGGAATCCAAATGAAGAGTAGAAGTCCCAATCCCTTTCACGGAGTAGCTTGCATCATCTCCAATAATGACTTGTTCGGAAGACTCCTTCTCCACCAAGCTTGATAAGTGCTCCTTAAAACCTGTGATGTGTCAAGAAGCTCCACTGTCGATCAGCCAAGTGTTGGTGTCTGTAGGTACATTGCTTGACAATGCTGAGTAGAATAAATATTCACATGTATCCTTCTGCGGAGAAGCATCATCAACATCTGCAATGGTGGCTTGTTGCTTAGGTCTAGTTGGACAATGCTTAGCAAAGTGGCCAAACTTATCACACCTAAAGCATTGGATCTTGGACAAGTCTCTCTTTTTCTTGGAAGGGGGAGCACCATCATTTCCCTTATTTCGATTCCTCTTGAAGAATCCTTTCTTTCCATCTTTTCCTTTCTTCTTCAAAGTTTGGGAGGTGAGAACATGAATATCTTCATTAGATGAACTTTGACCAACGCCTCTAGCCGCCAATCTTGACTCTTCTTGAATGCAATCGGCCCTCAAGCGATCAAACTTCGGAAGTTTGGATCTTGCACCAATTCCTTGAATGTAGGATTCCCATGATAATGGAAGACCATTGAGATCAAGCATCGTTAGATCTTTATCATCAACCACATGGCCAATAGACAAGAGCTGATCTCTCAATTCGGAAATCCTCATGAAGTAGGCAATCACTGTTTCTTCTTTCGCCATCTTCACATGGTGTAGTTGTTGCTTCAGTGCAAGCGCCCGGCTAGTGTTGTTGATTTCATACATTTCCTCCAATGTTTTGAACATCTCCCTTGCAGTCTTCAACTTGGAGACAATCAGAACAATATGGTTTTTGACGGAATCAACCAACAACTTCTTCTCCTTGATGTCTTTCTTCCTCCATTGCAACTTCTCTTCTTCCTCTTCTGGTTCAAGAACTTTGGTCTTCACAAACTCAGCTAAATCATTCTCTTCCAATGTGAGCATGATTCTAAACCTCCATGAGGTATAGTTGGATGCTCCCTCGAGTCTATCCTTGATCTTCAATCCATTCACCATCTTGATTGAGGTAGAGATAGACAAAGAATTATGACGAAGAGAATGGAGTATCGATGTAGTATCAAATCTGATCACGATCTTCTCAAACCCGCTCTGATACCATGTTAAATTTTAATGATCAGATTAGAGACACAAAAATTAATTCAAAAAACAACACAGTACACAGCAGATACCCTGGGAAAACCCTCCTCTCGAGGGAGAAAAACCCAGCCAATAATATCTCTTATATTATTGAATCACAATAAGAATGTCTACTTTACCATAGGCCAATAAGAAGGGCCAATACACAGCATCACAATCTGATGCTAGTACAGAACTGAGTAATATAAACTGCCAATAGTTATCTCTGCCTTTTACTCAGATCACAATGTGCTCTTTGCACAAACTCACACTTGAAGAATTCGATCTTGATATGAATGAACTGAAATGCTAATTGTTGGATGATTTACAAATGAGAGAAACAACGAATATATATACAATGACAAGAGGAGGACGTGCCTCTTCACCATCAGGTCGGCCAGCATAGAAAGATGAACCCTTTCATAGAGATGCATCTAAAGAGATAAGTCGGCTTCATAAGAACTTGAGCCTCTTAGATAAATCGCGTCCCAAGGAGGAATGAGGTCGGCCTCATTAACATGTGACTTCTCATTAAATTATGCCTCTTCAATAAATGAATATAAATCATCATTAATAAATGACGCCTCTTGATGCTCTATAAATTAAATAGTCCTCTGGGCTATAATTTAATTTATCAAATGATGGCTGGAAGAATACGACTGAAGCTGTATCATAAACATCAACAGTTTTTAGATCAAAAAGCAAAAAAACACTAACTCTTTTCAATTTCCTCAAAAAATACTTAAACCCTGGATCTTAGGGTTTATATGAAACCTTTGAATGATCAATAATAGCACCATTTTGAGAAGAATCAACTCTTGAAACACTGTTCATAAAAATGGACTTCTCTGCATACCAACTGTGAAATACAATGAAAATGAAGAAGTGATAACAAAACTCAAGCAACTTTCCAAGTTGTTGCACCAAACACCAATGAGAAATAATGACAATTCAACCCAGCACCTTGAACATCAGTAAAGCACCTTTGACGGAATGAAACATCACGAGGAGATGAACATTAAGCATTTTGTCATGAATACCATGAGACCTTTAAACACCACTGTGATACTTTTGCATCAACAAGGTACTTTGTATAAAGCAACATGAATGATTTGAAGAATGAACATGTACCTTTGAAATCAATGATTTGCAAAGACAAATCTCGACACCCAATCAATAAACATCATAAGATGAATGAACAAGCAATCTTGTGACAACCTTATGAAAGCCATCAACAGAATAGGCAATTCTAACATATGAAACACACCTGTACTTTGAATGAACTCTGACTACAGTTGCACCAACATTTGCATGAACTTTGACATCTATTACCATCAAATACAAACCTTTGACATCAATGACAAAACATCATGCCAAACCAACAAACTCCCCCTTTGGCATTGATTTCAAATTAACCTTGATATCAACATAACCAGTTTGCTCCCCCTGTGAAGATAAACTGAACATTGTACTGTACATCAAGATGAACTGTCAAGAACACATCAAGGAAATATTGTACTGTACTGTCAATTTTAACCAGATATCAAGGTGGATTACTCCCCCTTTGACAACAATGACAAAGAAAGAAGATCAAAACAGTGCCAAGGAGCTCAAGCAAAAATAAACAAGAGTCATTACTCAGAGCCACCATACAGTCATGACATAACAACTGCTGAGAAGAGCCACTGTACACAATTATGGTTGTACTGTGAAATTTTTTCAAGAAAATCAAGATGGATGTATCACCTATCCCATAGCCCTTCATTCACTGCCATGTATTATTCATAATATAAACTTCTCTTCATTCCTCTCAAAGATTTAATATCCTCCTTGTACTTTCTATGACAGTTATCTGCCTATCTGCCTTAGGACGTTATACTCTACTGTCTCAGTGCAACAATGCTTGACATGACCTCCATTGATATCTTTACTTGAAAGAATTGCCTTGTATTCATGCTCTTTCTTGAACTTGTTACTGTCCTATGTTCACTGTTATTAGATCAGTCAATTCATCACATCATTGTTCACTGACCTTATCTCAATATACACTGTCATAACATTGCAAGCATATCACAATATACACTGTCATAACAGTGTCATATACACTGTCATAACACTGTCATTGTTCACTGTTATAAGCACCATTACTTGACAATTGTCAAAGACCATGTCGAGTCAGGTTCTCAAGCTCAAAAAACCATCTACCTCTGCCAAACTACCAAACCAAGCATGAATAACACTTTGATATCCAGTATGAAGACTATTGCACCCAGAATTCACGACTGTAACAAAAATGACTGCATTATGCAAGCTTGTATTTTGTACACTCAACTGATCAAAGTATGGAACACACAAGAACCACTGCATATCAAGCATTGACATCACTGTCAAGCAAATAAGAACTCAGTCAAGAATAATCAAATAATGAGTTGTAAGCACCCACTTCCATATGACCAAAGTCACAAACAAGAATAGAGGTATCATCCACTCAAGTTACTGTCCAAGCAAGATTTGAGATATAAAACAGTAAGCAACAAACTACATTAGACTCTGTCAAGACACATGATTACCACTACTTCACTTGTGTATTCACTATATATGATGACTATGCAGTCAAAAATGCCATTTCACACTAAGACATGCCTCTGTTCCTGTCCAAATAACTAACAACATCATACAAGGCAAGCATTATTTAACCTGAAACCAATCACTGGATACCATTGCCTTAAAACATTAAACCTTGTCATTGCTCAACATCCACCATAGATTGAGAGCAGCTAAACAGACTAAGAGCATTGCACTCCATTCTTTGACTTATCCTCAAGGTGTTATTTGTGATCATTCACTTGTATGTAGACCATGTACCATTTCTCAAGAACAAGTATTCCATACGAGCACAACTGAAATAGCTGTCCTCCAAAGTATTCCATACTTGCTATTGTCATTCAACAGGAGAAAGTATTGTGTTTCTTTAATATCCCTCTCACAAATTTTCCTTGACAATTCTTTATGAATACCTTTCATTGTTAGACCAAAAAAAAACTGTCTCATGTCATTGTCACTAAGTCTTGGCAAGAATCACAATCAACTAATGCCAATCAACCAAGCAACTTTTACTTCACTGTTGCAACAAAAATTCTTAAAACAGCTGTCCATGGATATACAGTCCAAAACTAATGAGCATCATTATCACAAAGTGACTGTCATCATTGTCACTAAGAAGAATGCACTGATATCTATCTAGCATTGGACACTGTTACAAAACAAGTGCACTTGCTAAAAACAGAGAATGAGATGTCTACCATCATATGAAAAACTCTGATAAGAAGTATAAATCATTGACATGACCTAACAAGTTTCACAAGATTCAACAAGATTTTCAAGTAAGGTCACAAACCAACCTGTCCAAGAACCATTTACTATCTTCCTTCACTTTAAGCAACGCAACCAAAAGAATAAACATTTTCAATTAGGAACATTGAAAACTCATCAAGGCATTGAGTGTGCACATATTACTGTGAATCCATTTAATGTCAAGGCACTGTGACAAGGCACTGGCTCAAGATTTATGATAACCACTCCTCCTCCTTCAAGACAAAGCAATTACACACTATTGTATTCCTTAAGACTGAGATCACAGTGGCATAGATACTGACAAAGAACACTGATACAGTCACCAACACCACACAAACCATTCTCCAACTACCAAAGAGAGATAAGACACCAAATAGGGTGAAAAAACAACTCTTCAATCAATTTGGCGCCATCAATAAACCCTTCATCTTCAAGCACTTGAAAATAAAAAAAAAACAAAATGATCTTGACTGTTAGATTCCCGTCAAAAGCAGAGCTTCAGGGAATAGCCGTTCATGCAATTTAAATAAGAGCCTTGGATTTTCTACTCCTGCCAACCAACCTTTAAACCACAGCCTTTGATTTCAATTTAAATGAAACAAACTCACTGCTTTAACCTCCCCAACCGGTTACACATAAAGAGTGGCCGGTTATCAATGGCACAAAAACCCTTGAGCAAGTTATTTGAAATGACTTTAACCTGCTATACCAAGTCACCTTGTTTTTAGATCAAAAAGCAAAAAAAAAACACTAACTCTTTTAAATGTCCTCAAAAAAAACTTAAACCCTGGATCTTAGGGTTTATATGAAACCTTTGAATGATCAATAACAGCACCATTTTGAGAAGAATCAACTTTTGAAACACTGTTCATAAAAATGGACTTCTCTGTGTTAGTTTTAGGATCAGATTTAATGCACAGAAATTTAATTCAAAATCAGGCACAAAAACACAGCATATACCCTGGGAAAACCCTCCACTTGAGGGAGAAAAACCCAGCAACAAATATATCTCTTATATAAGTAATGGCAACAAGTCTCTTTACAATGCGGCCACACACAAGGCCAATATTCAGCACCAGCAATGGCTGTAATAACAAACAAGTAATCTGCTCTTACTTGACCTTCAATCTGCACTTGGAGAATTTGCACACTGCTTCTAGAAGAATTCACACTTCTCTCTTGAAGAATTCGCACTTGAATGAAGAAGGAAATCGAATTTGCTTGATGCTTGAATGAGAGAAAATGATCTTCTATATATACATTTGCTAGAGAGGTCGCACCTCTACAAGAACTAGGTTGGCCACCAAAGGAAAAGATAAATACAAATAATAATTATGAATTACAATGTTGCTTTGAGAAGCGGTCCTTCTCATTAATTATCACAAATAAATGTGTTTACAAAAGGCTGGAAGAATGAGCCCGAAGCTGCTAAACATCAACACTCCCTCTAAGCTAGGGAGAAATACTTCTAGCTGCATAAGACACATCACCTCATCGTGATGTCAACCACAATGGCTACTCCCATGTGTGGAAAGAAGAGATATCACCTCACCGTGATATCAACCATCATGGCTACTCCCATGGATGGTAAATGTGCACAAGTGCTCATCACTCAATGTGATGTCATCACTTCATAATGAAATTCACCATGGCTCTCCCAGAGGGTGAAAACACAAGTACAAGAAGATCATCATGGGCTCTCTCACGTGATGTTGTCATGGCGTCATACACATGACATCCACCATGGCTCTCCCAGAGGGTGGAAACAAGGGCTTTCACCTCAAATCTCTCTCAAAGAGAAATGCATTAACAAGGGCTTGCACCTCAAATCTCTCTCACAGAGAGAAATGCATTAAGAAGATCACTGATACTGAGACTCCCACTCAGCTAGGGCTTCATTCTCCACCATACCAAGCTTGTCACGAAAGTACACAAACTTCAACCTGGAAAGAGGGTTGGTGAGAATGTCTGTCGTTTGCTCATCAGTGCTGATATACCTCAACTGAATTGCTTTTTTCAATACCATATCTCTGATATAGTGGTATTTGATCTCAACATGTTTAGTTCTGTCATGAAACACAGGATTGACAAAAAGCTTCACACAACTCTGGTTATCACAATGGATGACAGTCGGCTCCATCGATTGACCAAACAATCCCTCAAGGAGCTTCCGAAGCGACACTGCTTCACGAGCTGCCATACAAGCTGCAATATACTCGGCCTCTGCTGTGCTTAGTGCCACTGAAGACTGCTTCCTGCTACACCAGGATATCATCGCAGACCCCAAACTGAAGCAACATCCAGAGGTGCTCTTCCGATTAGTGACACACCTTGCCCAATCGGAATCAATATATCCATGCAGCTCCAAGTCCACACCTGAAGAATATCTCAAGCCATATCCAACTATGCCACACAAGTATCTCAGGATATGCTTCGTTGCAACTAGATGTATTTGCCTTGGTTCACACATGAATTGACTAAGTGCACTCATTGCATAGCAAATATCTGGTCTAGTATTGACTAGATACATCAACGATCCAATCAATTGCTTGTACATCGTCGGATCCACCAGATCTGAACTAGCTGCAACCTCTTTTAACTTATGCAAGTTGGTCTCCATAGGCGTAGACATGGATTTGCAATTCATCATACCAAATCTCTTTAGAATGTCAATAGTATACTTCCCTTGAAGGAAGTAGTGCATGAGACCAAGATCCTTCATTTCAAATTCAGAAGCTAACTCCTTGCATTTGATAATGAGGTGATCTTCTCTAGTAAGAATTAAATCATCAACATAGAGAACCAAGATTAATGCTTTGCCATCAATTACCTTGAAATACAGATTTGAATCAGCATCATTCTTGGAGAAGCGCAAGCTCATCAGGTAACGATCAATCCTTTTGTACCAAGCATGAGGAGCTTGCTTAAGGCCATACGAAGCCTTCTTCAGCCTGCAAACATGAGACTCCTTCCCATGCACCTCAAAGCCATCAGGTTGCTCAATATATACCTCTTCCTTGATTACACCATTCAGGAATGTTGTCTTCACGTCCATGTAGTGAATCTTCCATCCTTTAGATGCTGCAACAACAATGATTGTCCTGACTGAAGTATAACGAGCAATTGGAGCAAAGGTTTCCTCATAGTCAACTCCCTCTTTCTGAAAGAATCCTCTAGCCACGAACCTAGCCTTGTACTTCTCAATGCTCCCATTAGCCACATGCTTGATTTTAAAGAACCACTTAGAAGAAACAACAGATTTTCCTTCAGGTCTAGGTACGATGTCCCAAACATCATTCTTGAGGATGGATTGATACTCTTCAGCCATAGCATCTCTCCAAACCTACTGATTGAAAGCTTCCTCAACATTGGAAGGCTCAGACTCAATGATTTGACTCATCAATGCAACATAGTTGGAAAACTTATGAGGTCTCTTGCTTTCTTTGAATGTTCCTCTTGGGGCTGCATACCCTTCTGCCTCCTGCATTGTTTGCTTGGCCCAAAGAGGTCTTTTTCTACCAATCACAATATTTGTAGGCCCATTAGTAGGTTCCAAGGGCTCGACTGGATCATCATCTTCTTTAGGTTTAGGAGCCTCCCTCTGAATCTCAGGAGCATGGTCAACTTCCATATCCTGAGGCGACTCTTGATCTTCCATGTCTATCTCCATGTGAATGCCCTTGGATCTCCTGAATGCAACATCCTCTTCAAATGTAACATCCCTACTGATCTCAATCAACTTCTGACCTCGAATGTACACTTTGTAGGCTTTTGAAGACTCACTATAGCCCACAAAGATTCCCTTCTTGCCATATGGTTCCAATTTTGTCCTTTTATCTTTAGGAACATGAACATATACAGGACAACCAAAGATTCTTAAATGACTTACCTCTGGCTTCACCCCTGTGAATGCTTCTTCGGGAGTCATGTTCTCCAGAATGCGGTGAGGGCTTCTATTTTGAACATAAACAGCTTTCCTAGATGCTTCAGCCCAAAGGAAGGTTTGCAAATCTTGGTCATGAATCATGGCTTTGGCTGCTTCCACAATAGATTTGTTCTTCCTTTGTGCAACACTGTTCTACTGAGGATTGTAAGGGACACAAAACTCCCTCTTAATCCCCGCTTCAATGCAAAAGTTACGGAAGCTATTGGAAATGTACTCTCCTCCGTTGTCGGATCTCAGAACCTTGATCTTCTTCCCGGACAAGTTCTCTACTTGAGCTTTAAATTCTTTAAACTTTTCTAATACTTCCTTAGATTCTTTAGATTTCAAGAAATAAATCCCAAGTCTTTCTAGAGTAGTCATCAATGAAAATAATGTAATACAAGAAACCACTCAAAGAAGCAACAAACATTGGACCACATAAATCATAATGAACAAGGTCAAAAATACATTTAGATCTACTTTCACTACTATGGAATGGACCTTTAGTATTCTTACCCAATACGCAACCTTTGCAAGTGCCTTCATGCTCCTGGTTGAGTTTCGGAAGGCCCGTAACCATCTTCTCCATGGTAGGTAGTGCTCAGAAGTGAAGGTGAGCCAATCTTCTATGCCAAAGTTCACACGAACTTGATGAATCATGCAACAGAGCCTGAAGTGGACGAGTGCAACGTTTGTAGAGGCACTCATGTCGAACTCCAATCACCCAAGTAGTCTTGATACTTGAGTTCTTTGGCCATGCAAGAACTTTACCTTCTGAAAATGCAACTTGGTACCCCTTGTCTTCCAAGGCTGAGATAGAGACAAGGTTTCGCTTGATACTCGGAACGAATAGAACATCACTCAGCTGCAAGGAAATACCGGAACCCAAGTGAAGAGAGGAGGTCCCAACTCCTTTCACAGAATAACTAGCATCATCTCCAATGATTACTTGAACACTAGAATCTCTCTCCACCAAATCAGTTAGATGCTCTCTAAATCCGGTGATGTGGCGAGAAGCACCACTATCAATTAACCGAGTATTATTATCAATAGGCACATTGCTTGAAAGAGCAGAATAGAATAAGAAACCACCTGAATCCTTCTACGGAGAGGTCTCATCCACATCTGCAAAAGTAGCCTGCTGCTTAGGTCGGGTTGGACAATCCTTTGCATAGTGACCGAACTTGTCACACCTAAAGCATTGAATGCGAGAGAGGTCCTTCTTCTTCTTCGATGCGGGAGCACCATCTGAATCTTTGTCTCTATTCCTCTTGAAGTATCCTTTCTTCCCTTCTTTTCCTTTCTTCTTCGAGGATTGAGCGGCAAGAACATGAATATCTTCATTTGTAGGGCTTTGTCCAATACCTCTCGCTGCCAACCTTGATTCTTCTTGAATACAATAAGTTCTCAAACGATCAAACTTAGGGAGTTTTGATCTCGCACTGATTCCTTGAATGTAGGACTCCCAAGATGAAGGAAGACCATTAAGAGCCAACATGGTCAAATCCTTGTCATCAACAATATGCCCATAGTAGAGAGCTGATCTCTCAACTTGGCGATCTTCATGAAGTATGAGATGATCGATTCTCCTTTCGCGATCTTGATATGATGAAGTTGTTGCTTTAATGCAAGAGCATGACTTGTGTTGTTGATCTCATACATCTCCTCCAATGTCTTGAACATGTCTCTTGCAGTCTTCAACTTGGAGATGATTGGTACAATGTGGTCTTTCACGGAATCAACCAACATCTTTTTTGCCTTAGTATTTTTCTTCTTCCATTGAGACTTCTCTTCCTCATCAATGGGCTCGGGAACTTTGGTCTCCATGAACTCAGCTAACTCATTTTCTTCCAAGGCGAGCATGACTTTGAATCTCCAAGATGTGAAATTAGATGCTCCCTCAAGTCTATCCTTGATCTTAAAGTCCGTTCACCATCTTGATGATAGGATAGATGCAATCAAAACATGAGAATAAGAATAAGGGATATCGCTGCTTGACTAAATCTGATCAAGATCTTCCTTATACCCGCTTTGATACCATGTTAGTTTTAGGATCAGATTTAACGCACAGAAATTTAATTCAAAATCAGACACAAAAACACAGCATATACCCTGGGAAAACCCTCCACTTGAGGGAGAAAAACCCAACAACAAATATATCTCTTATATATATATAAGTAATGGCAACAAGTCTCTTTACAATGAGGCCACACACAAGGCCAATATTCAGCACCAGCAATGGCTGTAATAACAAACAAGTAATCTGCTCTTACTTGACCTTCAATCTGCACTTAGAGAATTCGCACACTGCTCCTAGAAGAATTCACACTTCTCTCTAGAAGAATTCACACTTGAATGAAGAAGGAAATCAAACTTGCTTGATGCTTGAATGAGAGAAAATGATCTTCTATATATACATTTGGTAGAGAGGTCGCACCTCTACAAGAACTAGGTTGGCCACCAAAGGAAAAAATAAATACAAATAATAATTATGAATTACAATGAAGGTTGGCCAAGATGAAAAACAAAGGTCGGCCAAGATAAGAATTACAATGTTGCCTTGAACAGCGCTCCTCATTAATTATCACAAATAAATGTGTTTACAAAAGGCTGGAAGAATGAGCCCAAAGTTGCTAAACATCAACACTCTGCATACCAACTGTGAAATACAATGAAAATAAAGAAGTGATAACAAAACTCAAGCAACTTTCCAAGTTGTTGCACCAAACACCAATGAGAAATAATGACAATTCAACCCAGCACCTTGAACATCATTAAAGCACCTTTGAAGGAGTGAAACATCATGAGGAGATGAACATTAAACATTTTGTCATGAATACCATGAGACCTTTAAACAACACTGTGATACTTTTGCATCAACAAGGTACTCTGTATCAAGCAACATGAATGATTTGAAGAATGAACATGTACCTTTGAAATCAATGATTTGCAAAGACAAATCTCCACACCCAATCAATAAACATCATAAGATGAATGAACAAGCAACCTTGTGACAACCTTATGAAAGCCATCAACACAATAAGCAATTCTAACATATGAAACACACCTTTACTTTGAATGAACTCTGACTACAGTTGCACCAACATTTGCATGAACTTTGACATCTATTACCATCAAGTACAAACCTTTGACATCAATGACAAAACATCATGCCAAACCAACAACTCACATGGTAATGGCATCATCTTTTCAAGGCTTGAAATATTGATAGATTTTTCTTGGACGCTGCTAGAAACCACGATATTCTCTCTTTCAAATATTGAAAACTTACATTCAACATGCAATACTGATTTCTAATTGTGTACATTGAGAAAAATCCTTTCTTGGTGTGAGAATTCATTGTTATGACCATCAAAAGTAGGAGCATTCAATTTATTTACCTTCTGCGTCAACTTTTTTTGTTGTCTTTTTGGCTACCATTTTGACATTTCTAGTTGTGAGGGTTCTTGCAGAGTATCTCCAAGTACATAACAAAATAGACCATAGTTTTGAAATCTTGTGCTTTACTTTGATACCACTCAAAGATTGTGACTATCTCATTAGCAGTGGTTATCTTAGGTTTAATTTCTTCATCTTTTTGCAGGAACATGGGTTTGGTAGGCTTTGGTATGGGACTAGTTGCTGGTCAGTTATTTGCAGTTGAGCTTTCCTCTCTCTTTGATGTTTAGCCAGATTTGGATTTTGCATTCTATTCTGAAATTGCAACTATCGTTTTAGTAGCTCAATCATTCTATCCTGGCTCCTCTAAATTTCCAGTAGTTTATCTTAAAAAGATCTACTCTCTTTCCTTTTGTTAGAATTCTCAAAATTCTGTCAATGATTCATAGGTTGGCAGGATCACAACTCTGGTACCACTGTAAGCACCCAAACTAAAAATATACAAAATAACAAACCCATAAATATTACAACAATATTACTTTGATTTTTTTTTAATAATTCTTCAAAACAGTACATAAGCATCTAGATATTCATCAAACTAATACAAGTTATCAAACACGCTCACATGCAGAACTAGACACTACTGATATTCCAGATGTCAGTCTAAATGCCGACCTGCTGGTTAAGGGTTTTCGTCCTCAAGAAGCCTGATCTCTGCGCCTGAAGGGTTTTGTCTCCAAGCCACACTTCCTGAAACACAACATTTCTAAAAATAAAGGATTTTTCTTTATCAAATTTCAAGTGTATCCTTTCTCCTCTGCCCAGTACATTATATAACTCAAGCTCTTCTTTCCCAGCACACTTCAATCAAAGGCATGACATCCCTCAAATGTTGGCAGTAACTGGGCAAGTTAACTGACAAACTAGCTCCTCAAACTGAGCAGTTAATTGCCAAATTGATCCCTCAAATTAAGGCAGTTCCAAGCAGTTAACTGGCCGGACGCTCACCTTAATTTCAGTACACTACAGTCCTAAGTAATTGATGACATGCTCTCCTTATTCCAGGCCTAACTAATTGATAGTAACTACAGTTCCAACTATGCTACGTCTATGCTGACAGACCAATCACTACCTAATTGCTGAGAGGATTTTCACTTCCCACCTAACTGCTGACAGAACACTCCAGAACACTCACACAGTACTGCAGATTAAAAGGGGACATTACAATATCTCAAATTGTGTTTAGTATATATGATCTACATTCTGGATTTTAATTTGATTTCGCCCAAGAATATAGCTTCAAAGTGTATTGATTGTTGCTGCAAATAAATGAACCAAGGTTTTATTGTACTTACCATAAGCAATGTGCCAGTGGGTAGGAGTCCGAACACTCTGATCTAGAGTGTACATCATTTACAACACCTATTCCTTATCATTATTATAGCCCATATTATTTACTGGGTAAAATTTTGGTCCTACAGTTGCCAGCATACATCAGATGAATGTTTTGTTTCTATCAGAATTGAACTTAGGATCCCTCGTGGGAAAATACTGTGTTCAAACTGTTGGTTATGTACTGTGCCATTGTTACTCTGAAGAAGTATTGTTGAGAAGAACAGGACTTGCTATCCTATTTTGTAAAGGAGATATTCTTCCATTTGAGCTTCATCTTATTCTGCCCTCTTTCATGTTTATAGTGCTGATATTTTGTAAATAAACTTCTTGTATACTTGTCTTGGATATAACTGGTCTAACATTAAAAAATCAAATCTCTTCAACATGAAGGGCACATCAGTGGTGACTTGACTGAGTAATATCTTAGTGTAATTTATTCTTCAATAAGTGACTACAAAACTGAACAGAAATAAAATTACCTCTTTCTTATGATTTCTCTAAATAATAGTAGAGGGAAAGAAATGCTTTTAGCCTTTTTCTGTATATAACAATTTACGTTTTAATGTGGTAGAATAAGGAAAAACAAGGGCTTTCACTCCTTGTTCTTGGGTTCGCCTCTAGGCAATCCTGCATATGGGTCTTTGTGAAATGCTCTCCATCCCTTTTCCTATTACTCATAATTTTCCAAGGTCATCGTAGACTCTTTCATTCATAGTTAGAATTCCTTTCTTTGTCTTGATTCACTACTGGACTTTTCAAGAAGTTTCCTATTTTTCCTTGGTAATGTCAGAAAGATGATAGCTCTTAGGCTTATGTATATTCTAAGCAGTCTTCTTAAAGGTCAACAATTTTATCTAGGGCGTGAACAAAAATCATAATTAAAGAAACAAGTTATACGAGACTTTTGTGCTTGAATGTTTTTTCTCTATGTGAATTCCCTTATTTAGGCATTGCAAGCAACTTCCAAATAAAGGAAAAAGAGACTTAAACAACTGTGCATTAGATCTAATCTTTTATGGCATCATTTTTCTCTTACATATGGTGTTGTCATAGGAGTTTCTTGATTCTAAATTTCTAAGTTAACAAGGCAGAGCATGTTTTAAACATTCAGGCATTCTACAACATATCTATGGGGCTGACAGTTAATGGGAAACTAGGGATTCTTGATACAAACTTTGAACATGGATAGACATTCTCATGATGGAAATGACCAACAAAGAATTTTGTTTTATTTCCTTTCACCTGTAGGGTTATGCAGGTGGAGACGAAACAAGGATGCTTCAAAGACATTTAATTGATACTGCTATCAAGATCGGTTCAGGTCCAAATCGGGGAAATATTGCTGCATCATTTCTTCAACAATATGGTGTGATGAAATGTCATAGAAAATCAGACACAACAGGCAATGTTTTCCTATTTAAGGAGTGTAACACATTAGCAAACAAACTTGGCAATGGGATAGGAGTTATAATTTTGGATGATGGCATGCAGGTAAGCCTATTTATAATTTTGTAATCTTTTTTTGGTTTATTTTAACTTGTAGTTTTCATACCCTTGAATTTCTGTGCATTTATGAGTTTGATTGTGAAGGACAGAGGTGGGACATTGTATGCTATTCCACAAGGAGTGAATAAGAACATAATTTGTGGGCTAAGTGTGATAATACAAAAGATCTCTAGGTAGTAAACAATGAATCATATTTTCTCAGTTGCTAACAAAATCATATGCCAAATCAACAACAAAAGGTTGCATTTAGATACCTATATGCTATGTTTGACATTCCTTTCAAAAAATAGCTAAAGGCTTGAGGTGAATGTGAATATATGTGCTAATAGACATATTTTCCTGTCAAAAATTGTATCATGTTGATTGTTGCTGGAAAGGAAAACAATTGTCCAGTGAAACAATATTGGACATGCTATAGGTTGGAGGTTGACTGTGAAATGGAATGGTGAAAAATGAGTAGATTGTAACTAGTTTTATGGCTCCCATTATCTGGATAAAAGTTAGGGTATTTTCTTTAGTAGAATCTTTTACTAACTGTGTTTATTTAGGGACATTTTGATAACTTGAGATGTCTCGAGGAAGATGGAACCATTTGTCACTTGCTTTATTTATGATGTGATGCACATAATATGTGTCTGCCTTGGGTTCAAATCTTCTCAAGTCCAAAAATCCATATAATTATGATGCGTTTTTTTATTACAAAGGAGATATGCGTGTTTGATAAGTGTAAGAAAATATTCTATTGAAGCCAAAGGCTTAAAGCAATGCAATGGACTCTTGTTTCCCAACGTTATTTGAACATTCCCCTAGATGGGGATAAGTTTTAGTTGGAATATAAAGGTATCTTTGGGACAGTTTGAGGGGAAATCAATATTTTTTTAAGCCAAGTCTGGAAAATTTATTGTCACCTATGATAAATGAAAGCAGCCATGAGAATATTTGGGTAGCATATTTTGTGCAATATTATAAGATGCTTTAAGCTCATTTGCATTTGATCCTAATAGTTTGGGCATATTGTAAATATGTCTAAGTTATTAGACTTAGGTCCTTATAAACAATCCTAGATTTGTCAGGTTAATCACTTCTTTCTAGTTTTCTATTTGCATTAGAGATCATAAGTGCACACTTAATTTGGATTGTACATACATAATAGATAAGTGAGACAATATTTATGATGTATAATTAATAGAGCATCCAAATGACCTCAATCTCATTTTAGACAAAGGCTGTCTACTTTGTTTCAGCGTCAAAGGATTTTTCCTTTCATACATTTTGGGCTATGGAGGCAGGTGCACATTAATACTTTTTTCATACCACCATAGGTTCATTCATCTTGGACGTTAGGAGAGGTTCTAGTGAGGGTGCTTAGTTTCCTCTTGATCTCCTCAGTGCTGGATACTCTCCTATGAGAGTATTTCCAGATCTTGTGTTGGCACTTTCAAATTGATCGATGATGAGTTGTTGGTTCTTCCAGCTGGAGCCTTGCTATAGATATGTGATAATACTGCCACCTGAATTTTTGTTCTGCTTTGATCTTCACTAGCTTTCTACTTTACTGGGTGGTCTTCCTGTCCTAGGGATCTTTCTTCTAGTACTTGATTTCTATGGTTCTAGATTTAACTGCTTTAGGGTTACCTCTAATTTTTTTTCATTTCTTTAGCTCTAAATGTTTAAAGTTTACTTTTTGCTTTCCCAAACTATTTAAATTTCTATATGGTGGAGTTGATTGACCTATTTTTAAATCAGACGTGGACATTTATATAATTTCTTGCTTCTTTCTTAACAAGCCTTAAATCAAAATTTATAAAGTGTGAGCTACTAAAATCATGTATATTTTATTTCAAGAATCCAATAACATTTTCTGGGTATTCTTTAGCTCTAAATGTTTAAAGTTTACTTTTTGCTTTCCCAAACTATTTAAATTGCTATATGGTGTAGTTGATTGACCTATTTTTAAATCAGACGTGGACATTAATATAATTTCTTACTTCTTTCTTAACAAGCCTTAAATCAAAATTTATAAAATGTGAGCTACTAAAATTATGTATATTTATTTCAAGAATCCAATAATGTTTTCTGGGTAAAATCTGGATGGTTATTTTCCTATTTTTTAGTCCTGTTGCTTTTAATTTTTGGAATAATGCTAACATTCTATGTTTGAAAATTGAATAATTCAAAGACAATAATGCAACAGATTGACTGGTTTCAACCTAATTTCTATGTCTTACAGACCAACTTGTGCTTGTTTTTACAATGAAAATCAACAGTTGCAGTGTTTTCAAAGGCATGCATTCAAAACTAAAACAATACAAAATGGTACATTTTCATGTATTGGTCTTCTAACATACATTCTTATGACTTGTATCTTCTGAAGGATAGCATTGGAGTTTGTCCAGGGACTTGGAGATTGTAATGCTAAATTGTATAAACTTGTGGGGCAATGGGCACATGATTCCACGTGGCCCCTTGAGGGAATCTCTTAAAGAGTTGAGGCGGGCAGATTTGATAGTCCTACATCATGCAGATTTGGTATGTACACATTTGTAGTTAGCAAGAATTTAATTTTTATTATGGTCTAATATTGGCATGCTTTGGATCCTACTCATCCTTGTTTCCCTAGAGCAATATGATGTGTAATCTACAATCCCAGGCCTTTACTCAATGTTCCTGAATATTGTTTGCTATTCTTACAAAATTGGGAAACCGATATAGAACTTTAATCAATGTGATTCAGCTATGTTATTTCTCTTTTAAAAAAGGGAGCATCTAGAAGTGTGTCAATGATTGTGGCTCCTTATAATATTGAACTACTGAAATAATTTGTTTGGCTATAGGATATATTTTATTGTGTATTGGATGAATGCTTATATTAATATTGATTGACAAATAGTGGAATGATGCTCTATAGCGACAGAACAAGCACTAGTTTGCAACCTTTGTCTCCATCTTCAGGTTTATCTGCCCCTTGTTTCCCGTACCTTGAGAGGTCCCTCTTAGCATGGTTTTTTGCTAAGTTACCGGATTCACCTCTGGAACCCTTGGTTCGGGTCCTAGTTCACTCTTGGTTCGGATCTTGGTTCGGTTCACTTGTGGGTTCAACCAGGATCCTTCATTTTTGGGTCTAATTCTCCCAGGCAGAACTCAAGAGAACTCGGGCAGAACCCAGACAAAACCCAGGCAAACCAAGACAGAACCCGAATGCCTAGGCATCCAAAAAGTGTTTTTTTGAGCATTTTTTTTAATGTTTTATGGAGTTTGACTTTGACCCACGCCCAAGGGAACCCTAAAAGTGACCTCTAAATCACTCTAAACACCTTAACTACTCATTCTTATTCATTTGTTTTGCAAACAAGCATTTTCATTCCAAGAGGCTGAGCTATCATTTTTGCTTGTTGGATTGAAAGCGGACTGTAACACAACTTTCTTTTTTCAAAAATTGTTCTGCATCATTGAACTGATAATTTATCACACATCTGTAGAGAACGAGAGGAATACTACAAACTAAAACACATTACACTTCTGTTCTCACTGACTTGATGTACTCTCCAACATCTCTCTTCTCTCATGTGGAGAGTTAGAACTACTTGGCCATGCCTTTGCATCATTAGGGAAGTTTTGCTCTTTTTGACAATGTCAAAAGTACGGCTGCATACAGATTAGGAAAAGACCTTTCCTTTTAGATTAGCAATGCATGGAAGATTCAAAAAGTATCCTTGATATTGCAAAAAGATATGTGTTTATACACTTCAATTGTGTAGTCACCCTTAGGTTCTTTCAAAGAAAATTTTTCCTATGCCACTGTTACATTGCACAGGTAAACCGGATTTTGTATTGCCGAGCTATTTTAAGCTACCACTCTCAAGACCAATGTAACAATGATACAAAATAATGTTTGAGACTGCAAGAAGACATCAAAATGGGTAGTGTACGAAACAAATTCTTATGATTTCTGAAGAATGTTGATAACTCTATTCAGTTGGCTTCTTTTTTCAAAATCATACAAATTGAACCTTGGCATCAATAGACTTTGTAGATCAAGCTCCCACAATTTGAGTTTCAACGATGAATATTTATTATGCATGTTTTAAATGACATTCAAGTTTATGGTGGTTTTGTTGTTTATATGATGTTATGTGATATTCTAATCCTAATTCATGCTTCTAGGCTGCATATATATATATATATAATTTTTACATGTTCTTTGTACTAACAAACCCAAAACGAACCAAACACCCCCCCAAAATTTTTTTTTTTAGCCGAACCGGCGAACCGAATCCCCGAATCTGAACCCGAACTAGTACCGGAACCGACAACTTAGGTTTTTTGTATTCACACTTGCATAATATGGCTGGGTTTTTACCCTCCTTATGGTTGTCTCTTCTAGTCATGGTTCCATTACTTTAATGTTGTATTTCTTAGTCACTTCTGCAACTCCTAGAATGATCTCATTGGTAGCACAATATCTATGGTTAGTGCCAAAATTGAAAGGAAGCAAAGGTGCAGAGTATGCTTGCTACACTAATCTATGATAGGAGATATTTGCAAAAACTAAACAAATCAAATAGTTATTAGGAATATTGCATCATAGGATGCATATAATAATTATTTATTAGGTTTGTTATGGTTTTTAAAATAGGTTAATAGTGGTACGAATGTTTGTTTGCATTCAATTGTTAAAGCAACTCAATATATTTAGGGAGGCCGTTTATGGAGTTTCCTATAAACTAGGATATGAGAATCCTATAAATATGTAATATGATTGAATGAATAGGGAGTGCAGTAAAGAATATTGTTTCTGTGTAAAATTCCTCTGATTCTTTTCATGGTATTAGAGCAAAGTCTTTCCTGTGTGTTGTCATTGTGATCAAATTTGAAGCAACTATTGAGGCCGCATGCTTTGAACAAGTTCCTACTGTATTTTTGGAGCTAAGATAGGTTGCACCTAAGAGTATGGTTAGGGTCTAGAGACATGTTACAGTAGCAAAAATTTGGAGATCACATTCCCTTAAACTTGCAGACAAGGTTGTCAAAGCATATTCCCTACAAGTATTTGAATTCTGTCTTTGCTGAAGAGAAGACAAGGTGGAGTTTGAGCTATCATTGTAGTTATTATTATTAGCATTCTACTTTCCTTGTGTCACCAAAGTGATTAAGCATTCTTTTGGCATAGTCACTTTAATCAAATATTATAGACAAGTTAGTTCAAATTTTAATGGGAAATAGCTATCATAGTTTACAAATAAATGGTGTTAAAATTGTTGTAGGGAATTTAGATTAGCACAAGAGAATTAGTCAAAGAAACAAGAGATATTTTGTGTTAGTTTAAAAGTTAAGTTGTATTATTTTGTTTAGAATAAGGTCCATTTTTAGGAATCGTTAGTTGTCATATCAAAATCTAAAAGTGTCAAAAAGAAATAAAATTTATAGTAGTGTTCCCAATCAAGTCAAGGTGCATTATTGGTGGAAACTGACACCTTTGACATTGTTTTGATTAGTGGGGGGTCAATGTGATGAACCCTGCTGGCTCACAACTCAAACCCCTGTATTTTCTTATCTTATTTGTGTTTTTTTAGTTTTTTAAAGAAAGTTTGTAGACAAAAGAGAAGGGGCGCATCATATAAAAGCTCATAAAACTTAGAATTGAGCTTAAATTCAGGAAGTGCAGAAGATATTAAATAACTGAAACAAAGAGATTACAAGTTACAAACATACCCAAAATGCTCCAGATTATTTAAATAAGAATTTATTCCATATTGCTAGCCAAGAATGATGAAAATTGACAATTTCAAGCGTAGAATCCAACTGAAAGCAATCTCCAGCCTAAAAACTGAAGCAAATGAAAGGTACGAGCTAGACGCCAATGAAGGAGATAAGAAACCCTCAAAGAAGAAGGAGTTTCTTCTCCAGAACTCCAAACGCCCTTGAGAAAAGTGCCACACACTTCAATAAAGAAGCCACGTCCTCAGCATAGAAAAGTACGGCCATGAAGGTGGAGTGTCTGCCAGATGAAGAAGGACGCCAACTCTCAAACCCTCCTGTATCTTATTGACAACTACTGAATATTGCACCAAAAATTCTCATTGAAGCACTGTAGAACTTCTGAATTGAAGCCCCTATTGTAGCAATCATTCAACTGATCTTTCACAGTCTCACAATCACAGATCTTTGAAGAGTTTTCGTTCTCCAGAGATAAGCAAACTCCTAAAACCCTTGTCTCAGAGAAGCAAGCAAAGCCAAAGCCAAGAAAATATCAAATAGTCAAAAGTGAGTTTGATTTTACCTTGGCTTGTATATAAAGCCAAAAGGCATGCATCCCAAGAAGTGACGCCACTTTTGGAGTCATTTAAATATTTTAGAATATATTTAAATCCCCTTTTCAATAGTTTTCACTTAAATACATGGTGCCCACTTTAAGTGATTTAATTAATCACTTTATGAAATATTTCACTAAAGTGCTTCTAATTTTCACTTAAATAAATTTAAGTGATTACTTTATTATAAAATCAAGTTGACTTTATAATATTCCGTCAAATATATTAAAACACTTTATTCCACTGAAATATTCATAACTCGCTCAAAACCCCACATAATAACGTGCCATCAGAAGCTGTCAACCCCTGAACTGCCAAGGCCTGTTGTGAGCCAATCATTGAGCTCTGAAAATGAGAACGACAAAACTCCTCCAGAAAATGTCACTGACCCTCTAACCAATCCAGTTAGCCCACAAGGGTCCAAAAAATAGGCTAACACACTGTTGCCAAGAACTGACTAAAATGGGGACATTACAGTCAAGTATTTTCAACATGGAGAAAAATCACACATCAATTGAGAAATTTGAAGGTTCAGAGTTCCACACATGGCAAATCAAGTTACAGTTGATCCTTATTGAAAATGATATATGGGATGGGGTAAGTGGAGCAACAACAAGGCCAACTGATGCTGATGGAAGCACAAAATGGACTGCAAAGAATTGAAGAGCAATAGCTTTGATTGGTCTTGGACATTCAGATGCATACCTCCACCATATTAACTTATCAAAGACCTCAAAAGAAGTGTGAGATGATTTGAATGCTTTGTTTGGATTGCAAGCATCAAGTGCAAAGATGGAATTAAAGCAAAAATTGTTTGGGCTGAAAATGATGGAAGGTGATAGTATTGTTCAAACTTCAACATATCAGTAAGTTTTTCTCCCTAATAAATCAAATAGTTGGGATAAAAGCTAAAGTAGATGATGATGGTGCAAAAGCTATTTTGTTAACTAGCATGCCTCCTAGCTATGGTAATATTGTGTCCACATTGAACAAAGTAGATTCTACCCTAGAAGATATAATATCCACTGTAATCGATAAAGGAGCTAAGAAAATTGACTCAACTATAGAGGAAATTGCAATGTTTGGAAAAAAGAAGCCTAACCATTCCTCCAAATCCAGTTCTTCTCCATAAAAGGAAATCACTTTTTAAAGGATAGAATTTTGTGCTACTATTGCAAGAAAAAGGGACACATTATTATGAATTGCATTCAGCATGCCAAGGATCTCCTTGATGGCAAGATAAATATAGATAAAGCATTGGTTGCGGACAATGATGAAGATGGTCTTTTTGAAATAGCTATTGAAGACCCTCCACATGTAACGTGCCCATTGTTCTACCCTTTGTTTTTACTATGTTTTATTCACAAGTTAAAGTTTATGCTGCTAACATTATGAGACATAAAACTTTTTCCTTTTCACATGAATAATAAGCTGCACATTTGAAACATAACCATTCCAAACTTTCCCTTTGCATAACATAGAATCAATTCAATAATTCAGGAAAAGATTTCATATTACATAATTGCATGATAATATTTCACATTTACAATTTCTCAATAAGAATAGAGTTACATGTTTACATACATAGCTTCTATGAGCTCAATGATAAAGATATATAAACAAAGTACAATGGTCTAGATGTCCCCAATGTTGGTGCATACCTCCTAGATGTTCCCATCACTAGTGCATACATTCTAGGTGTCCCCCAAACTGGCGCTACATCCTCAAATCCCGGTTGCCAATTGTATGAGGGAGAGCATCACTCAAGCGCTTTTTCGCTAACCATGGACTTTATGCGGTCCCCCGAACATCTACTTAACTGGTAAGATGGCCCTACCCTTCGACGAAGAGATTGGTTTGGTAACCCCATAATCATAACCTTCCTGAGCATAGTGTTGTGTCCTACATATCTAGAGCTACAATACATTGGTTTCCCTGCCTAGAATGCAATCATGGATCACAGTGAACTGACAGTGTAAACAATGGCTACTTACACTACTTTGGCCAAATAATTCAACACTCAATACTTCAAGTGAGAGTCCTCTGTCCACCCACCCTTAAGCTTGATTTGGTATTGACCATAAACATAACACGCATTCACTCTAAGGTGATAACATAACAAATGTTCAACAAGGTAATCCCTTAACCATGGATTGCCCTAACCCTAGGAATATCCAAGTCTATAATAAATTGATTATCTAGGTTACACCCTTGCCCATGGATTCCTCTAACTCCAGGTATAACCACACTAACCATACATGTACACATACTAGTGTCTAGCTAGGTTACCCCCTTTCCCATGGATTTCACTAACCCCAGCGGCAAGAATAACCATGCTAACCCCTTAAGTTCAAAATGACATTTTCATTAGAGTACTATAAGATAGCAACATATTCCACCTCATGCATTATCCATATAGACTTAACGAACTAAGTATAGTTCTTATAGCACTTAAGCCACACATACTTCACATAATATAAATGTGTTCCCAAATAATAGGGTTTCACTATTTTGAGACTCAAACAAGAATCCCACAAGAATCTTCCTTACTTGGAAGTAACTAAGTTCATAAGAACAAGCATATAATGCATTTCCAAAGATTATTCCAAAACAAGGAAATAACTAGGTTCATAAGAACAAGCATATTATGCATTCAAGACTATTCCAATACAAGGAAATATCTAAGTTCATAAGAACAAGCATGCCATGCATTCAAAAAGCAATCTTTCCAAACGAAGGCATTATGTTCAAATAACCATAAATAATGAAGGAATAGAAATCAGCATGCCTGGATATAGAGTTCCAACTGAAAATGTTGCTTTCCAACCTTAGCCTTCACCACCACGAATGCTACTTCTCCAAAGTTCAACTAACCTCCAAACACTAGCCTCTTACAAATTCTCTCAAGTTCTCAACAATACAATTGCAAAATAACAAAGCAACTCACTAACTCTCAAGCTCTCTAATTCACTTGCACAAAAAATACAGCAGAATAACAACAAAGAAATTAGAATGAGAAGTGTAACAAATGATAGAAAGAGCACCTCTATATATACTAAAATTTGAGCTTCCAAAGGCTACAAACAAGTTAGTAATTCTGCCACCTTCCTACTCACATGCAACGACTCAGCTGAACAAACTCTCAGATTGCAACACATAATAGTCCTCGTATTTCCAATTACATGGAATGGCTAAGTCAACCTCATGCTTGTGACAACAAGACTTCCTTTTATTGGGTCAAGCACAACAATACAAAGCTACAGGTTTCCTATATGGTTTGCAATTCAACTACGCTCTCAAAACTTTGCCATCTATGCTCTACAAAATCTCAATATTGCAATATAATCACAGTCAATAGACGCCACACAGTTATCTCAAAATACAAAGAAATCAAAAACTCTTAACTTCACAAAATAAACAGGATTTTGATATAGGAAACCATACACAAATCTGAGAAGTTTAATGCAGATAGGAATCATAAAATATTCAGGTTCAAGTTTCAACATAACTGATCACCCATAAATAACAATAGGAATTCGCTTAGATTTGACACATGATAGTTTTCAAAAAATATCATCAAATGCATATACAAAGATCTCAGATTTCACCTGAGTTAATCACTACGGTTCAATCCATCAAATAGAGAAGCTTCACGGATCTGGAGATGAATGATGTTGCCTATATTCAGCGCTCCCACAGGCTTATGACGATTATGAAGAATGCTCCTGCACACTGGAGGATTTCGTGGATGACCTCGTTAAGGCATGAACTTGGTGCTGCTACAAAATAGACCTCAGTGCGGGTCGCATTAGCCTTGTGCAGTGGCGTGATGAAGTCACTCGATGTATGGCGTCGCTGGCAAATATACACATGCACTAGGAAGTAATATCTCGTTGAAAGACCCCTCTGCAATGATTGTATGAAGATGCCTTGAGCGCCTTGGAGTGGAAATCGTTATATGCGAGGATGGTGCCCTGATAATGTCTCGCACATGAAGCATGACAATAGGGAAATGATGAAACAGAGGGGTGGCACGAACCAGGAGGGCTTCGCCACCAGTTATCACTTGGTCGCTACCCTTCTGTGTATGCCTGATCTGAATAATGCCTGAAGAAAGTAAATCAGAGAGTTAGGTAAAATGTGGATGAATGTTACAGAAGTGAATTCATGAGTAGGGTTGAGGATTTCGTCTCACCTTGAGGAGGATTAGTGGAGGTTTCCGTTTCTGCTAATTTGCCATGACCAGAAATGTCCAATTCATGATGATGAAACAACTCCAACAAACAAACATAAATACGTGCCTATAGACTCTAACCAAAGGTGGTTGGCCAAAATGGAAATTTGAATATTATTTTTAATAATTTTTAAATTTATATTATTATTTATAAATAAGGTAGTGTTTAAAAATACTTTTGGTTGTTTCTTACCAAAAATCAATATGAAATCTTTGGGACTTGACATTGTGGTGAAAAGATTTTGATGCAACAATGCCTAATCTTAAAAAACTTGCCATCTACATTTTGTCCCATCCTTGTAGTGCGTAAAGTTGTGAGTACAATTGGAGAGTTTTGAGGCTATTCACACAAAGAAGTGCAAGGTATTGACTCAAAAACACTTGAATGACTTTGTCTTTGTGCAGTATGAGCTTCAGTTGCATGCAAAGAAGGTAGAGGAGTAGGAGATACACTATATGCTTGACTTTGATAACATTGATCCATATTTAGATTAGGTTTTTGAGGATGTGGATCCCATGTTAAATGTTGATGATATAGTTTTTTGAGAGGGAGGTAGTGGAATGGGCAATGGGTGTCGCAACATATAAGGAGGCAGAAGGCGAGCCATTAGAGGTGGGTTCATCATAGTCACATTACAATCATATGCTTGAGGCTCTTGTTGAGGATGATATTATTCCTTAACAAGAAGCTGCAGCACTGCCATCTAGTTTGAGGACATCCACATAGCCATTTAGGAGGTTTAGTCATAGGAGGAATTTATAGATTATGTCATTATGAATATGAACATTGAAATTATGCTTGGTAATTTTTTATTCATATTGAAACTTGAAGATGATATTAAACTCATCTTTCGATTTATGATGTGTATTGAATTCTAATTTTGATCTATATATGAAGGAAATCAATATTGGATTCTCTCAATTTAGTAATATGCATAATTTTTGAAGAATAATTTTACAAATTTATTTATTTTTTAATGTTTGGAAGATTTGCCAAGTTTGAGTTTTGTCCCAAGTTTTTGCTGAGTCTGAATTTTTGAACTATGATATCAGTTGATATTGTTGTTGGGTGGGATTTATGTTGTGGATTTTTTCTTGTTTTCTGACTCTTGGTATTTTCCTTTTCTACGAAGAAAATCGTAGGGGGATCCCATCTAACTTCATTTGCTTCACAATCCGCTATATTAGATAGAGTATGAGTTTTGATGTTATTGGTTCCCTGCATATCATATAGGTTCAATTTCTTGTAGCCCCTTGCCTGTGTAGTAGCTTTTCAAGTCATTAGGAAGCTAAATGGAAACAATTTTGACTTTCTTGCAAGAGTAATTATTATTTTCTTTTTTTGCAGATTACAAATGAAAAACATCAATACATCAGAGCTGTGTTGGAAGATGTGTTAAAGCAAGAGATCCCCATTTTTCTTAGCAAAATGGTTCCATGCTACTTTTTTAGAATGCAATACCAACTTTCAAAGGTTCCTTTGAATACAGTTCAGAATAAGGTTGTGTTGTGTGTTACAGGCATTGGTTGTCCAGAGTCACTTTCGTTGGCCATACAAAAGGTAAAAATATCCAAAGCATGTTTTGATTTCTTCTTTTGTGCTTGACAGTAGGATGAGAGTAGAATACAAAAGTACCATATATTTTATACTTAAATGATATGCCATTTATTATATACAGAACAATGCAAATTAATTGCACTCAGTTTATGTTTGTATGGCATGCTACCTATTGTTGTTATAAATGTGGACTTTACTTCAAAAGCCTGTAAACATATTAATAATGTGAATCAGTCATCATTAGCAAAACAGATAACTAGTAATTCCATTTTGGAAAAGTAGATTAACATATTTAACTTCTTATACCATGGACCAGCAGAGAAACGTTGCCATTTAAAATTTATACTCCATATCTTAATATTCTTTCAACGAAATGGCTATCATGGGAAACCCCTGCTGGATTCAGTTTATTTTCTTATGAAGAATTTGGATTTAGAATTTCTCTAGCTATTGTGTAGGAGCACAAAATTTAATCATTGGTAAACTTCTCGTCTCTGAGGAAGGAGGATCCTGAAACTGTTACCTCAGAAAGCTTCCTGTTACCATGTCTAAAATGAAAATATATGCAGATTTTCATAATAGTAAGGAGGTTAATGAATACATTCACCTGCCTTCATGGTAAGTGTCTCTCCTTAGAGACACTTGGGTGGAGGGGTTGATATGATGGCTCTGCAGGAGGATTTGTGCATTTTTACTGTAAAATACAAGTAAAATTTTCTGAAGACCGTATGATGTGAAAAGGGAAATTAGGGACAGACAATAAAAATTCAGGAGCATTATAGTTGTATAGTCATTAGATATATCTATTCTATGATGTTTCTTTCTTTAATGTAATGTTGAATGGATAACCACCATAAAAAATTCACCTGATGGACAGGGTCAACAGTCAAATTTAACCCCTGCTGGTTTTGTTAGGGAAAGCTGCAATTATTTTGGCTTACAGTTTGACTGAAAGCTATTGGATTCTTATGTGAGTCAACATGCAATGCAATATTTCATGAGGACCCACACCTCTCAACTTAGAGGAGCTGGATTTACATGTTAAAGTTAAATTCAATTTTTTTCACCAAGATGTTGAGTCATTGCCTCTTGATTCTCAGCTCAGATGTCTTTTTAGGGCTATTTAGGGATAGAATTTCCTTCCACTCTGTTGTTATACTAATGTAATTTTTAAATCCATGAATATTTGATTAATTTCTCCCTAAAAAATGTCATTGCTAACTCTGTCATCATTACGGAGACTTAGATACTATGAGTCTTGGGGCACTGGCTTTTGACTTGGTTACTGATATGTATCTGAAAATATTTTTGTTCTCAAATAAGTATTTTTCTTTATATAAAATGTATGCATATAGTAATATAGCTCTCTTCAAGTTGGAGCTTTATATCAGACCTTATTTTCTATTGAAAATTAAAAAAATCTTTTTTTAATTGAAATTTTGATGTGCTGTTTGAGCCTATCAGTGGGGACAAGTCCTGCCCATGTACCAACATGTAAGAACCCTACTGTTCTCCAAATACTGAACGCTATGCAATTGGTGTATTTTTTGTTTGGGTTCCAAATGATATTTGATTGTTTTGTAATTTTTCAGTAAAGATGCTAGGAAACTTAAGCAATGCAAATACATATATGAACTCTCAAGATGGAAGTAATGATAACTATTGCATTTCAAACTACTGCTGAAAGAAAATCCTTATTTCATTTATTTCAAATCAGATTTATTTTGGCTTGCAAACACAATATGTATATTCTAATATGATTGTCTTTATTTTCTTTTTACATAGAAAGCATACCCAATTACTGAAGACAATAAATATACTGAAATCTGGAAACACTAGCAGCCAATCTAATATAATTTTCATCCTGTCAGGACAAGTGCTGGGAACCACTAAATGCTCACCAAATCCACACAGAGTCTCCGAATGATGCCAAATCAAATGCAAATGTCTCCTTTGGCCTAGGCAATTAGCATCCAACAATGAAACCCTGCTGAAAATGGTAGATTAATTTATGCACACATTCCAATGCATGTGCCAGGAGTGGCGCACTTCCCAAGAAGGGAAATTTGATGTATAAAATTGAAGACTTCACCAAATCCCACAAAAATGCAGGTATAGGGGCTCCCTAGGGTGAGGAATGGAATGATCAAATACCCAGAACGAAAAAGTTATCCTATTCTCTACTGTGAATGAAACTCCAATTCAGCAATACAAAATCTAGCTACACAGAATTGATGGAAACCCATGAAATCACCCCCAAACTGCAAAATACTGATTACCCATCAAAACTCTGCAAAAGGAACATCAACTGAAATCTCAAATCTCCAATAAAGCTCAAGTGTGACCTCCGTGTGAAGCCACCAGCACAATCGAAGAGAGGCTACATTCTCCAAGATTGAAATTACAACAAAACTTAGGTATCTTCTTCAAAGCCAAAGCTTCTTCAGAATAGACAAATGTTGAATGATTCAAGAATGAATGAAATCCCTTTTCGAAAGCCTTTATATAATATTTAATTTGCATTTGGCTTCATCTCATTTAATTTCACTTTGATTTCATTTACTTTTCCCTCCATTTGGTGCACAATATAAAGTACACTTTATTAAACACTTATATCTCCCTTTAAATAACACTTTATCACTTATAATAAAGTATACATTAAAAGCATTTAATATGTCATCTCTTAAAGCGGGCCCCCAATATAACTTAAATGCACTTTAAATAATTGACTTCATAATTCATTAAATAACCCCCTCATAATAAAGTCAATTAAATAATTAAATGATGTGCACTTTTTAATTAATTAATTATTATTATTAAAGTATAACTTTAATAATAATAAAAATGCCATAACTTCCACAATCATGCATATAATTCAATTCTATCTGCTCTAGGAGGTAACCCACTGCATCCAGTGCGCATCCAATTGCCTTACTAAAAATAGTAAGGGTCCCTCTCTAACATCCATTGACTTACTATAAATAGTAAGTCTCTCAAAACGGAACTAGAAACTCCTGAATATCAATGCCTCATAACATATGAAGGATTTGGAGAGATAAACACTTTCAACTACTACTTGAAGAGCTCCATAACACCCAAACTGGACCCTCTAATCAACCACACTAGCCTACTAGGGTCAAATAATAGGCTAATCCTTCGAACTTTGATGCTCACGAAATTGGGGACATTACACAACAGTTAACCATTTCATTAAGCTATGTTTTTTTGTTCAAATTGTTTCTTCCACTTTCTGTTTGCTTCCCAACATTTAGATTGGATCACCTTCTTTGATTGCAATCTCCCAATTGATGGAGGCTAATCTCTTTTGGTCCATTGGCTGATTTTCCTCAAATTTTTTACTTGTTAGTTGATCATAGATATTCTACTAATTCTATTATTTATCTAAATTGTTGGTTTTTTATTTATCAAATTGATGTCCTCTTTTCTATAGCCTATTTTAGTTGCGACATCTTAGTCCAAAAATTTGGTTAGCATATTGCCAACCATGAACCTTCCGAACATTTCTATGGAAGAAAAATTAGATACCCGCTGACATGGTCTTTTGGAGATTTAGTGGGGTCCTTGATGTCTGATCTAGGATTTTTGTCTTTTTGCCTGATCTGCTGCTCAAGGGATCAGAAATTCACTTGTCCTATTTTAAAGATGCACATCTAAGTGTAGATGAGGTTTGGTTATAGGTTTCAAACTGACAGTGAGCATTAGTAGTAAGTTGATGGTAGCTGAGTATGAGATTATTGCTTTGGTAAAAGTAAAATGGAAATATTAATGAATTTAAATCTCTTGTTTCAACAATCTAAATTTCATGAGAACATAAGAAAAATAGATTCATGTTTAATTAAGCATTGGGAAGCAGCCTAGTGGAGCTTTCAAGAGCTGACTTGGTCATACTGAAAAGTTATTCTACTAAAATCATATTCAGGTATCATGGATATATGCATAATGGATTTGGACAGTGTTTCTGATTTCTAGTTCATCATCAGCTCATATTGTTTGAAAATCATGATAACATGTGTGACCTTGTAGTGGTGGTGTGGAGATGATCAAGTTGTTGGCTCTAATAATGTTAATGACCATGAGTTAGATCATTACAAGTTTTGATTCTGAACATATTTAAACTGTCATGATAACATGTGTGACCGTTGTAGTGGTAGTGTGGGAATGGTCAGGTTGTTGGCCCTAATTATGTTAATGACCATGAGTTAGATCATGGCAAGACCATGAGTTAGATCATGGCAAGTTTTCATTCTGGACATAGTTATATTGTGATATTATGCCAAAGGGTTGTAGCTCAATTGGTTGAGCAAAAATGGTGAGGATGATGGTATGTGATATAGAAGCCATCCACCAAGGTTCAAACTTGCAGAGGCGTGTTCAGGTCAGGTTTGATCCCTGGGTGACTTTGGTGGACCGGATCCCCCTGCATGTGGTTGCTTAGCTGAAGGCAACTTCTGTTTTAGATGTATGCTTACTCAAATTGTTGTAATCTGCTATACAAAGAAAGAGATGCCAACATCTATGTAATCCAGTTTGTTTCCATAAAAAACAATTAAATTGTCATATTATGGCGAGGACTATGAAGATTTCAGAGCTAACGCTAGTTTCTCAGTACTGTATACTGTTTGATTTGTCAAATTTTAAATTACAGCAGACATTACTAATTGGAATGTCTTTTATCTTTCTTGATGCTTCTGCTCAAGGGATCAGGAATTCACTTGTTCTATTTTAAAGATGCATATCTCAGTATAGATGGGGGTTTGGTTACAGGTTTCAATTGACAGTGAGCATTACTACTTAGTTGATGGTAGCTGAGTATGAGATGATTGCTTTGCTGAAAGTAAAATGGAAATGGTATCTGATTTAAATCTGCATTTTCAGCAGTCTAAATTTCATGAGAACATAAGATTGATAGATTTATGTTTTAAACACTGAGCAACAGCCCAGTGTAGCCTTCAAGAGCTGACTTGGTCATACTGAATTTTTATTCTACTAAGATCATATTCACGTATCATGCATATGAGCTTGATGTATTTGGACATTATTTCTGATTTCTAGCTCATCGTTAGCTCATACTGTTTAAAAATCATGATAACTTGAAAGATTGTTGTAGTGGCAGTGTCAAGATAGTCAGTCAGGTTGTTGGCTTTAATTATGTTAATACTTAATAACCATGAGCTGGATCATATAGCAAGTTTTGATTCTGAACATGTTTGATTTGTCATTTTAGGGCCAAGACAATGAAGAATTCAGAGCTAATGCCAGCTTCTCAATGGTTAAAACAACTTATAGTATGATTCAGCTATCCCTCCTCCTACCCCATAGTTGTTTGGTTCATAAACTAAGACATTGTGAAAAGAGGACAAATGAAAACCAAATTTGGAACTTAAATGGGCATAGGAAAAGTTGAATGTTGCATTTTCAAAGAGGTAACAATAATCTTGCCAAGCTCACAACATACAAGATACGTGCAGTTTGCCTATTTGTTCTTTAGTTGAAATTATTTTCTTCCACCAAGATAAAAAGAAACGTAAAATTCATATGATGTTTTGAGCCAATGCTATGGTAATTGCTCCACTTAACAAATGTAGCAAACTTGCTGGACCCTGGGTGAAATGGTTGAACCGTTGAAACTATTATTTTACAATATTTTTGAAATCTTTTATAAGCATTTTTAACTTTTTAGTGGTTATGTAATTAATACAATTATATATGTTACTAATTACCAATCAAGAAATTTATGTTATGCAATTTGTTTGTTATGCCACTACTCTTTTAATAAATCATGTAATAGATTTCAAATAAATTATTTTGTAATATTTAAATGGTTCTATAAGGCATAATATATTTTTAGGAAGCACATTAACTAAAAGATTCAGATAATATATTACAGTAAAATTGCAATTTATTCATAGTTGTAGTAGTATTTCAAACTTAAGAGGACTTGTTTAAAAAGTAGATGCAAATTATCTATGGTTGAAAAAATGGCCCAAGCTTAAGGGATTCAGTTTTAAAAAAAGGTAGCAACTTTTTCAATTTTGGCTACAGTTGTGCAATCATTCTGATAGGTAAGCTTTAACATTCACCTTCTACTATAATTCTCCTTGGACTTTTCCCCAGCTTCATTTATGGTGGTATGGTCTGTACCTTAAAATGGCTGCACCATGTGTTTTGGATCGGGGTCGTTATTGGAAATTGCTTTGCCTTACCACTAAACCAGGACTACTGGACCACAATTCAGTTAGTGTTAATGCAAGTCTCCTAATTAATACAGCAGAAACAAAGAATTGGATTGAAAATTGAATCCTCTTGATGTTAAAGCTAATGCATGCTTTATCTTTATGATTGTATCAAGAAAATGGGCATCACGAATTTGACTTAATACTTTTTGTAGTTGGGTGCAGCACATGTTGACCGAGTGGACTTTTGTGACCATCACAACTTTCAAGATAAGGTGATGTGCGATATTTTGATGCAAGCTTCTTCTGGTTAATCTGAATAGATCATTATATGGTTTCATTTTGTCATTATGTTAATGATGCAAGCCTTTTAGGAAGTAGATAAGTAGTGTTACTAAATGATAATTAGTCTTCATACAAGCTGTTATCACAATATTAAATCCTTTGAGAGTATACAAATGTAATTGATGAAGCTCATATAGTTTCCAGTAATCTGAATTCATCTCACAAGGATGTGTTCAAAATCCACCTGCCTGCATGAGTTTGAATTATATTAAGAACTTAAGAACCTTATATTTGCACTTTAGATACAAGAGTCATTATGGCCATGACAGGAGAGGGAGGCATAATCTGTTTCTTTATGTTGAATTGAATGGGATAGAATCAATTTGCTTTGCTATCCTATTATTCAGCAAGCAATGTTCTGTGAAACTTCCGTATATATAGAAAGTTGAAACTAATTATTAGTCATTGTATTTACAATAATTTGTCTACTTTTTTCACATTACATTTATTTTGAAAGCTTGTTTTGGTTGAAATATTTCAGGATTTGAAGATAGTACAAAACAAGCTTCAATGTTTGAAGGATGAATTTGGAAATAAAGCTATTATTGTTTTGACAGAAAAGGTAACCTTCTATGTTTATTATCATGTTAAGAAGCAGATTAATACACTGGGAATATTACAAAATTTAATGTTGCAAGAAGAGAGTGCAGGATTCTAGTTGCAACTAAATTGCCCTTAGAAACTGTCCACTATTACAATGAATTAATTTAAAATGCCAGTGCTTTATCAGTTCTACATGAATCAGTGAAAAACCAGGACAATTGAATAATAAATGAAAGCTTCATTTGAATAGCTATGTCCAGCAATTTCCAGCAGTAGTTGGTAGCCTAAAAATTGAATCCAAACCTTGTAGATGTTTTGTATGGTTACATTTTGGAAATGAACAAATTAAAAATCTCTTTGCAGGACAGAAGGGATTTTATGGATAACAATTTTTTAGTAAGAGTCTTATGTCAAGAACTTTGATAGCTTTGTAAATGTTCTATGTACAAACAAACAATATTAATAAATTTCAGAAGAGGAACCTGACTACCATTGGACTCCACCATTTGTGGGAGGGGCTAGTTCAAGTTTATATTCCCAACTATTTAGCTCATCTAATTATTTCTTGTATATTGACACCAGCAGGATTATGAAAGAAGTCGCACAATATTTTCAAAGGTTGAGGCTGTGGACGTGCTTGTTCTACATTCTACTCTGGCCATTTTGTGTTCAGGAAACTCAGAAACAAGATTGAAATCAATGCTTCTCAACAAAGTGCTCCAGCAATGACGATTGAATGTAAGAGTTGTGTGAACCCATGAGTTTTACTGTAACTTTCAATCACAAGATATAAATTAATAGAATTTGATTTCTGGCAGTTGAAAGGCTCACATCAGAATCTTTGATCTGATCAGTTGACGCTGACAACCTTTCTATTTTGGGAGTCACACAACACATGGTCTTGCTAGTTGATTATGTGCAGATTGGTTTCTGTCAAGTTCATTATGTCATTTTTGGATATGACATTTTGGTAATGTTCAAATCCATATATGATGTCAAGTGTGATTGTAAAATATCTCTTAGAAAACTGGAAATAAGTAATTTTGGACTATAAAATGTCTTGGTTTTCTTCAAGCATTCACTTGGTTCTCTTTGCTTTCATGTCAGGTACCTTTTAATCAATTTCTTGCCTATGTTCAAATTTTGAAGAAACCATATAGTGTATCTTGATTTAAACATCCCATGTAAAGTGTATATTTTCTTGTGCTAAACAACTTTTAGAATCAGAAAACAAACTGGTTGACTTTTTTCAGATAATTCTTTAAATTTTTTTAATTCAATATATCTGCCATTTGGTAGAAAGCTTACTGAAATATCTCCCCAATGTTGGCAGCAGCACCAATCAGCATTTTAGGGAAGCTTCTTTTATTTGTGTTTTCCATTACAAACAGATTACGTGGGACCATCTGTTTGATCAAGGTGGATTCACCAGTTGCAACTCTGGTGGGTACAATTGATTCACATTTCATGTTCTATGGTACTATGAACACCTATATGAGATTTGTAGCATCTCCAAGATCAGCAATCCATTTGCAATAGATGCCACATGCGCCTTTTTTCTGGTGTGAGACAGTCCATGCAAGTCAGATGTGGCCCCAAATTGGTTTAAACATCCCATGTAAAGTGTATGTTTTCTTGTGCTAAACAATTTTTAGAATGAGAAAACAAACTGGTGTACTTTTTTCAGATGATTCTTTAAGATTTTTTAATTCAATATATCTGCCATTTGGCAGAAAGCTTACTGAAATATCTCCCCAATGTTGGCAGCAGCAGCAATCAGCATTTTAGGGAAGCTTCTTTTATTTGTGTTTTCCATTACAAACAGATTACGTGGGACCATCTGTTTGATCTAGGTGGATTCTCCAGTTGCAACTCTGGTGGGTACAATTGACTCATATTTCATGGTCTATGGTGTTGATGTTATAGCAGTGGGAGATATCTTTCTCTGGAATTTAAAAAAAAATGATGAATAAATAAAAGCGAGTTGGACTTGCTATAAATATTGATTTATTTTTTATGGGCCGACTCAAACAAAAAGTCGCCTTGTTTTGTGAAAGAGGCTGACTCTAATGAAAAGACACCTTTTGATTTGTATATATACCAAGCAATGATCATTTATTTGATCATTTGATTTTTCAAGAAACAATTCGCACTTCAAGAGGGAGTTCACACTTTTGCAGCAGATCATAATATTGCTTCAAGCAGATTGATATCAAGGAGAAATCATATGTGTTTGTATATTCGCATCTAGGAGAGGTGCTATCATCCATTACATCAAATCAGCCTTGTGTTTGGCCAAGTTGTAAAGCAGATTTCTGCTTTTTTCATTCAATATACAAGGGATATATTTTGGCTGGTTTTTTCTCCCTCAAGAAGGAGTCTTTTTCCAGGGTATCTTGTTGTGTTCATTGTTCACTGTGTTGCATTTTTGATTGCTTACATTTCTGATCCTAAAACTAACATGGTATTAGAGCCAGGTTTAAGAAAAGATCTAATCAGATTTGTTTAAGCAGTCAAGTCAACTTTTCATCTAGGGTAGATCTTGAAGGCAAAATATTGCTGATCTAAGGTTGCAATTTATTCAGACTTAAGGGCAGATCTTCGAAGGTGAATTTGTGCGGAAAAAGAAAATGGTGAACGGTGTAAAGGTAGAACATAGGCTTGATGGAGCCTCAAACTTCAACTCTTGGAAACCCAGGGTACTCATTGCATTTGAGGAGAATGATCTTCTTGATTTCGTGGAAAGTGATATGCCCAAGCCTTCCAATGATATTGAGAAAATCCAGTGGAAGAAAAATAGCATGAAGGCTAGAAAGATCATGATAGACTCTGTGATGAATCACCTAGTACCAATCATCTCCAAGTTGAAGACAGCTAAATAAATGTTTGATACTCTAAAAGGATTGTATGAGATCAACACTAGCAGAGCCCTTGCTTTGAGACAACAACTTCACCATGTAAAAATGGCTAAAAATGATTCAGTCATCTCATTCTTTATGAAGATTGCTGATTTGAGAGATCAGTTGAGCACTATTGGGGATATAATTGCAGACAGAGATTTTGTTATGTTGGCACCAAATGGTCTTCCTCAATCTTGGGAACCCTTTATTCAAAGCATCAGTGCGAGATCTAAGTTGCCCAAGTTTGATCGTCTTTGAGCTGATTGTATTCAAGAAGAGTCCAGGTTGGCAACAAGAGGAATTGGGAAAAACTATGATGATGTAGAAAATCAAGTTCTTGCTACACATACTTCTAGAGAAAGAGGCAAAGGAAGAAAGAGGAATAACGACAAAGAACCAGATTCTGCCCCAGAACCAAAGAAGAAGAAGGATCTCTCACATTCAATGTTACAGGTGTGACAAGTATGGTCTCTTTGGTCGAGATTGCAAATTAAGGTCTACTCAACATGTTTCTACTGTGGAAATTGACATAGGGAGATCTCAGAAGGAGCAAAGTTCTAAAGTCAATTCAAAAGGTTTCTTATTCTAAAGTCAATCAGTTTCTTCGAAGAGGAGGAAATAACATTCAGAGGGAGTCTGACAAACCAACAGAGGCAACCTTGGACAAGGAGGTCAAGAGGTTGATGCAAGTACTTGAGCTTAGAGGGAGTCACTTCATGAAGATTTGTATAATGTATATTTCTCTGAGACGGAGAAATATGAGGTGAAAGCCCTTGTAGTGTATATTTCTCTAGACGAAGAAATATGAGGTGCAAGCCCTTGTTCATCTCTGAGACTGAGATGAGACGCCATGTTGAGAGACTCCATAACAACATCACTTTGAGAGACTTCGTGATGAACCCTTTGTACTTGTGTTTTTCCACACATGGGAGTAGCTATGGTGGACGTCATGTTGAGAGACTCCATGACGACATCACGTTGAGAGACTCCGTGATGGGCACTTGTGCACATGTTTCTTTCCACACATGGGAGTAGCCATGGTGGACGTCATGTTGAGTGACTCCATGACAATATTACGTTGAGAGACTTCGTGATGAACTCTTTTCCACAAATGGGTGTAGCCATTGTGGGTTTCATGTTGAGAGACTCCATGACATGGATATCTAGAAAGATACCTCCCTAGCTAAGAGGGAGTGTTGATGTTACAGCAGCCGGAGATATCTTTCTCTCGAATTTAAATAATAAATGATGAATAAATAAAAGCAAGTTGGACTTGCTATAAATATTGATTTATTTTTTATGGGCCGACTCAAACAAAAAGTCGCCTTGTTTTGTGAAAGAGGCTGACTTTAATGAAAAGACACCTTTGATTTGTATATATACCAAGCAATGGTCATTCATTTGATCATTCGATTTTTCAAGAAACAATTCGCACTTCAAGAGGGAGTTCACACTTTTGCAGCAGATCATAATATTGCTTCAAGCAGATCGATATCAAGGAGAAATCATGTGTTTGTATATTCGCATCTAGGAGAGGTGCTATCATGCATTACATCAAATTGGCCTTGTGTTTGGCCAAGTTGGAAAGCAGATTTCTGCTCTTTTCATTCAATATATAAGGGATATACTTTGGCTGGGTTATTCTCCCTTGAGAAGGAGGGTTTTCCTAGGGTATCTTGTTGTGTTCATTGTTCACTGTGTTGCATTTTTGATTGCTTACATTTCTGATCCTAAAACTAACATATGGTACTATGAACCTTTATCAGATTCGTAGCATCTCCAAGATCAGCAATCCATTTGCAATAGGTGCCACATGCACCTTTTTGCTGGTGTGAGACAGTGCATGCAAGTCAGATGCGGCCCCAAATTGGTTTTGGGAGGTTTCTAGACAACTATAGAATTGACTTGTTAGTGTACACTCCTAACACATGGTACTACCATGCATTGATAATGTTGTTGCCTTGATCCTTAGAAGTCAGATTTGACTCTTACATTTTGATGGTTGGTTCAAACATCAGAAGGTAAAACCACGCGGACGATTAACTGTTCTAATTTCCATAATTCTTCTTCTGCCATAATGGCTTTTTAACATCATGCATACCTCCATATCATCAGATTTCAAGGCATAGCATTAATGTACCTAGTGGAAGGTAAATGACCTGTGTTATATGTGGATGTGTCGCCACCCCTCAAACCCACATCCTCGTCCCTTGAGGCATTTTGGGGATGGGGGGATGTCCCTTGGCTGTCCCCCCCAAATTGAGAAAATGTGGAAATGTCCCAAAACGTGTCTTAAATCGGGGATGTCAGAAAACATGTAGGGGACACCCCAAGGCGTCCAGGGACATGTCAGACGTCTCCTGTTGAAAAAACAATTTTTAATAATGTTTAAAAAAAATTCATTCTTAATATTAAAAAAAGACTGTTAAAGTGTTAAATATATCATTACAGCATTATAACAGCAGTGTAACATAGCATTATAACAACAGCAATAAATATATCATGACAGCAGTATAGCAGCAGTATAATAGCAATTAAATTAATCATGGCAGCAGTGACAACAACTACTGTAGTATAACAGCAATAAATATATCATAATTTAGATTGATAGTTAATGATATAAGCTATACTACAGTTAATATTAACAGAATTAATTTGGATTTCCGATTTCATTGTTAAAAAAAAGTATACTTAAAAATTCTTGAATTTCATATATATTGCTGTCCCCACTTTCCCCAAAAAATGGCCCTCGGACTGCCATCCTCTAAACTGCCCCCTGCCATCTTACCATCCCTGTCCTGGAAACACTGTGGAACATAGTAAATAACCATACATTTCCCTCGAGAGTTTGGAATGTACAAAACACACGTATTAGTAAACCTTGTTGTTCTAGTACCCGCGGGGTGTAGACCAGATAGTTAAGCTGTGGAGACTTGGATAGTGATCACAGGTTCAAATCCCTGGTTTGAGTTGCTGCACGGATAAGGGCAGCTCATGTGGCCAGAGGTTATAGGGACTGAGTAATTAGGGCCTTGCAAATAGGGTTCCAGCTAGTGCTGACTCCATACCAAAAAAAATAAAAATAATAAATCTTTGTTATTCCAGTTTTGATATCCCTTGGGATCCAGATCACTAATAAAAAAAAAAGATTGTAGCAGGAGCTCCTTCCATAGGACCCCTAACATGTTTCATAATAGTAGGTTCCTTTTTCCTTGAAATAGATAATGTTAATTATTGGTTGTTTTGCGATTAGTAAATTGTCATTGGTTATGTTAAATTTTAGACGAAGTTAAGGAGGTTTGGGTGTCTATTTGCATGTCTGACTTCACTAGATTTGGCGAATTAGTTTGTGAATACAGAGCAATATTACCTTACTGATAGTCCTCCGTTGGCAGGCAATTTTTGTGCAAATTGTTTCTATTAGTGTGTAAACTATGATTAAATTAACCAAAACAAGCAGAAAATTAATGGTTTAAGAATCTAAACCCCGTGGTTTAATTGAAATCTTACAATGGCTGGTTGAAGATTGATACTAACAAAAATAATTTGATTTGGTTAGCTATATCTTCTGACACTTCGAAATTTGATGTCTTTTCTTTTTCTTTGATAATACTCATTATGATTATGTTGGAGAAGGTGGGGAAGAATTGAGGGATCAGTAGCAATGAAACCAAGAGTGCCAAAGATTCTGAGTGTGAAAATTATGAGAAAAATCCTCTTAATGCAAGGGTCTCATTAGTGGGATTTTAAGCATTTTTTGTTAAAGATTTTAAGTTTCTGTAGTTAATAAATTGTTTATTATCTTAAGCTCTATTAAAAATCTAACAAATTTGCGATGAAAACAAGAGACAATTCAAGAAGTTGGCAATTCAACTTCACATAAAAAGAGAGCGCTTGCAATGAGCTAAATCTGCCATAAGATTCTATTTTGTCGTATGAACATCAAGAGCCCAAAATTGAGACTCATGGAAGATTCTATTTGTAACAATATAAAAAAGATTGTACCTCAAATTTGCACAAATTTTATATGATTAATTATTTGTGGCTTATTTAATATTTGATAGTCTAAATTGAATATTCAAGAATTAACTATAGCCATTTCGGGTTACCTTGTTCAATATGGACGACAAATGAGGATCCAATTCAGACTTTTTTGTCCACTGGGTTCACTTGTCCATTCAGGACGATTATAGATCATGGTCATTTTGAACCAATCCTCTATCCAATATGGGATAGGCAAGGAAAAAAAAACAATAAAAATGAAGCTCCGGACATAGAATTTACTCATTGAGACCAACTAGATCTTGAGTCGCTTGCAAAAAATTCATAACATGCCTAATACATTGTATTGAGGTTTTTTCCAAGTCTTAAAAAGATTTTGTACTTTTCTTGGGTTTCGGATAATTGGCCAAGTACAAGACCAATTCACTTTGGGAATTCTTCTGAGTATTAATGACTCATTTTTATTCTTATACCAATTGGATTCAAAGTTTTATCTCTTAGAAAAAAAATCACAAAATCTAACAATATTCTTTGTATCTAAGTATTGAAAACATCTTTTGTTTCTTAGATTGCCTTCATATCTTGTATCCAGGAGATTAAGATACTAGAGAATTAGGTGTATGAAATAAGTAATTCTATTTGAAATTATGTTTATGCAAATGTACAAGTGGGAACACAATCTTTTCTAGGGTCCCCTTTTTCTATACAGTTCTTTGTCAGCTTCCACTCATTCAAGCGAAATAGAGATGAAAACCTAGAGAAGGATCTACTTGCAAACACCTAAAGGGGGTGTTTGAGGTGAAGTTTAATTAAGAAGATTTCTTTGTTTACCTAGAATACATCTTCATTTTTTATTCCAAAAGGTTATTGGTTTTGCATATTGGGTGTAATGCCTTTTATCGAAGAAGTTTACTTTTAATCAATGCATCTTAAATTTAATCAGTTCAATATTACTTTACTCACTATAATTTGATCCTTATCATAATTGATTATAACTAATTCGATCAATCAAGATAGTTACAAGATTGACAAATCAATAATTTATGACTATAATTATTCAATTGGAATTAGAATTCCATAATAACATGCTATGTGAACTTATCGTTGATTGAAAGTAACTTAAGAGTTCATATTCATTACTTATCTACACATTTTATCAAATTGAATACCACTTTTTAAACTATCCTCCAAACACAATTTACAACCATAAACTTATATTTTTTATTCTTTACATCAAATTACATCATTATCAACTAATATTTTTAGCTACTTAGCAACAAGGTGAAATTTCATACTCTAAGTTCACAAAAAGAATCAAAGTCAATTCCATCTATAAAAATCTTGATTACTTATAATCAATTTCGAATAAGTAAGAGACCCCATAAACTTTATGCAAAGTGATAACCACGACTATCAAAATGACAACACTTGATGACAATGCAAAATGATACAAAAACAACTTGATAGCTATGTAAAACAATAAATAACATGATAATAGCATGATAAATAAATTAAATGGTAACTTGACCACTTAACCAAATAATTGTTCAACATGAATTTAATATAACATTATGTCACTCATCTTTTAACTAAAAATGACTTGCATGAATGCATAATCACTAGTAATTCATATCTTTTTTAGATCAACAATTCCTTAATGAACTATTTTCTAAACTTATATTCTAGATTCAATAACACAATTTACATCATTCCTTTAACAATTAATTTATATAAATTTATTTATTTTAATATTTAGAAGATTTAAATCAATATATTAACAAGTATTTAGCCAGTAGATTATACACAAGTTTTTGATCACCAAGTTTCAAATTAGATGAGGTGAGAGCATACAACAATTGCATAATCTCAGTTATAATTTGAAATCCAACTAGGAAGCTCATAATTGAATTTACATCGTTAACTATGAAATTTCAAATTGATAGTCATGAATATCCAACCATTACATATGAACACAAATTGATATCATTAACATACAATACTATTGGAGAATAATTATGTTAACAAAAATATAGATGAAAATCAAGACTCAAATAAAACAAGTTATCAATTGATGAACAACATTATTTAAAATGATATCTTGATTACTATGATAACCAAATTATCTTAAACAAAATACCCCAATAATTACAATATTAAAATAATAACTACTACATATTGTGATAAATCAAAACTATCTTTAATTGATTTTTAACTAAATTATATTGTAAATTTGATAACCAAATTATCTTTGATGATTATAATCTATTATTTTATTAAAACTCAACCTTTTATTTCAAATTTACTTTATTCACTCTAAATCAAAATAAAATAAAATAAAAATATTTATAAATTACTTTAAAACATTTAAACCCTACCTTCTAAACACATTATTCTTGGACTCAAGGGACCCGTTCTTGCCTCAAGAGTCCATTATATTTGCTAACAAACTAGAGAGTCACTTTGAATGAGCATTTCATTTGAAGTCAAGTTAAGAATATATTTGACAACAAATGATGCTTTATCACTTGATTCATATCTATAGATTAATAATAGTGGATATATGATTTTTTTTTGACTTTATAAACAAAGTGAGAACTCTAGCTTCTAATGCAAACCTATTTCATACAATTAATCTCTAACTGCCTTCCCTACTCCATAATTAATTCATGCTCATCAATACAGAACAATCAATTTAGTCATTATAACATGTAAAGCTAAAGACTATGCTAAAGAATAATTTATTAAATATGCAAAATTAATAGATATTATGTTTTATTGAATATTCAATTAATATAAAAGAATAACAAACTGTTAATTTTTACATGTAAAACTGATGACTATCAAATCAACTACTAATTAATGCTAGAAAGTAACATCTAATTAACTTGTATACTAATCAAATCTATAATTAAATTACTTAATTATATCTCTTATTAACTTTAACACATTTCTAAACCCATAAATAGGAAGGAAAAGTTATGACTGATTATAATGCATTTAATTCAATTGTAAAAAACTAAATCTGGTTCAAGGCAAGCATGCATAATCCCATGCCTATAGAAAAAAGATAGAAGAAAGTTGGTAATAATTTTGTTATTGATACCCCAAAAATGGGAGTTCGGGAATCAAGTAAACATTATAAGGTATTCAAAATATATGATAAAAATGCCTCAATGATGCCAATCTCTAAGAATGTAGTGTTCACACATTGAATAAAAAGGATTTGCAAATTTTTTATCAAAATCAGTTGATAGAAAACATCCACATGTTTTGACAATAGCAAAGGAGATACATCAAGCAAAATAAAGACTTCTGATTCTCCCTATATAATGATAAGCACACACAAATAGAAAAAATATACCAGTTTTGTCGACATAAAGATTCTAAAGTGTTTAAAGGAAACAATCATGCATTAGAATCAATTGCTTGGACAAGGAATTCAAAGGAAGTAGTGCTAACAGTCACAAACACCATTTCTCTCCTTCTTGGTAGTTTTATACTCTTTGAGCATATCATTTTTTTGGTTTAGTTTTCAATGGCATTTCTTTTAACTAGTTTCACTAATCCTCTATTCTGTAAATATTCATAACCCTTCTCTTTGACACCCTACCAACTGCCTTATAATACATTCATCACAATTGGGAGTGCCCCATAATGGCATCACTCATCCACTTCCAATAGAGGTTTAAATATGAAAAAATAAAAGAAAGAAAATAAATATATATTAATTATAAGTATGCCAAAATTGATAATAGATATGAAATTAAATTATTTTATTATTCATATTATAAAATTAAATTGGTGCTAGCCACACATTGATAATATAATAATGATAATTATTACTATTATCTTCTTTCTAATTAATTTTTTATTTATTATTATTACAATTTGTAATCACAGTATAATCAAAATTATGATCATTCCATTTTTATTTATTTAATAATCTACTTAGATAAAATAAACATGAACATAAAAAAGAGTCGTGACATTACTATCATATAAACATTAAATCTCTAAATTGAGATCTATAGAGGGGCTATCTAAACCCAAATCTCCATGTAATAGATACTCTATGACAATTCACTAGTTACTAGAAGATTCAACAGGAAAAATAAGACATCTCATACCTCAAATAATGTTATAGTCACTCAATGAAGCACAAAATCCCACTACATAAGTTCTCTCTCCTTCTCTTTAACTCTTTTTTGATATGCATCGTAACTCATAAGTATACTATGGTTGACTCTACTGTTGCCATCATGTACTACATGTAATGGATAACAAAGTTAGAAACCAACACAATCTGATTGTTTGATTCGGCTGCCCAAATATCACTAGTATTTTGCTAAATAATTATAAAACCATATGAAATACAAGCTCCTGGCCACAATACTTCTATTAGTTTGGAAGTAGATACTAGAGATCATCTTTTGCGTTGCAATAAAATAATTGAGTTATGTTATAGATATTCATTTGGCTTAAACATTGGTTAGAATTTTGGGCTATACTAGTCACTAATTTCAACATCTTAAATTCCTCATTCTTGTCATTCTTTAGATCAACAATAATGTATTCAAGCTATAAATTTAGTCTTATTAATATATTGTGTCTGTGTAAGATCATAGGAGTCTAAAAAGTGGTGTAAAAAAAATTCGTTCTAACTCACTTAAAAACGTGAAATTCTGCTTTGACTTTTTGTAGGCTTGGGTAGAAAGTACATAGTGTCAAAGCAAATACCAGACCGAAATAGATATCCGTTTCGAAATGGATATTTGTTTTGTTTAGGCCCGATTTTTAAATTTGGTCGGTCTAGGACGACCACTTATTTAATTTAATATATTATAATAATTTTTTAATATATTTATAATATAGCATGTATATTTAATTTAATACATTATAATAATATTTTTTAATATGGCATGGATATTTAATTTAATACATTATTATAATATTTTTTAATTTAATATTATATAACAATATACTTAATATATTATAATATTATATTATAATACTTATATAGTATTAAATATTATAATATATTAAATATAATATTAAATTTATGTATTATATGATTATAATATAATATTATATTATTATATAATCTTATAATATATTATAATAATATAATATTATATAATAATAATATAATAAATAATATAGTTTTATATTATAATATAAAATGATAAATAATTACTTACATTTCAAATAATACTGCTAATATCTATATGGTCGGGTCCCGGACTAACCATATATTAAAAAAACTACAAAGAGGAAACAAATATACATTTCAAAACAGATATCCATTTCCTGTTTTATAAAATCAAAACCAAACAACTCGAGAGCTCATTTTTAGAAGAGTTCGCGCAAGTTTTCTATTCCACAACTTGGATATCCATTTGCAAGTGAATATTCCTACTCAAATCAATCAAAATTGAAAGGTATTTTTGGATTTTTTATATTTTTCTTCAATTTATATTAGTTTTGAATTTTTTTTTTTGGTGAATTTTAGTCAAAAACAAGATATTTGATATTTTTTTATTACATTAAAATGATTGTTAATTTTGAATTTTTTTAATCAATTAACAGGCTTAAAATGGCTGACCCCAACTCCGTTCAACATGAAAACCCTAACGCCGCTCAACATGAAAACCGTAACCTTGATCAAGATGAAAATCGTCCAAATTCTCCTTCACTGCGACCGCTGTTTCTAAACCAAAACGTGCCAACAATACATGAATCTATTCACAAAAAAATTGATAAATTGAGAAATGTATGTCAAATCTATGAGACACTGAGCTATTAGATATGAAAAACACTTTAGAAACAATCATTTCAAATGTTAAAACTTTGGAAAATCAATACAATAGATTTGCACAGTGGTGAGAGGAACAATGACAATTTTATGCCAATGGGTTATTATATGATGATGTGAGGGCACTTGATATTGACAAAGCCCAATTATCCTAGTTATTCATCGATCACAAAACATGACAGCCCATTTATGTGCGGAAGCCAAAAATTTCAATTAAATGATGCACACATAGAGACATATTAGATAATTTCTGGAGACGTTGGTGGATGGTTTTTGATAAAACGCCCAACAACAATCTTGACATCCCTTAGTATTTTATTTGAAAATTATATGCTGAATTTTTTCTAGGGAGGCATGTCAATTACTTTGACATGCGAGATTTCTAGGGTGTTGGTAGAGGGATGCCACAGGATATACTTAGAGCACGCCAATTCACCCTAGTTTGTCTTGCTTTGCCTATTGCTGCCCCGAATCCACTACCTTACCCTGAGACTGCTTTAGATGCAAGGACTTAGAGCATTTATTCCTTACATTCATTGAGTGATCATTTGGTCACATAGAGCCATCATGTGCGCAACCATTTGATGGTGAATTCCATCATGATGGTTATGCACTTGATACATCCTAGCATGATGGTGGCACACCTACTGCATCAGGTCCAACTGGCACACTGTCATCATCTTTGACTGGTACATCGTCCTCTTCGACACATATTTGTGTGTCGGGCATTATTGAATGATGTGCAACAATTTATGTTTGGGTCCTCTTTGATGGTCCACTGAGGCTCCCATAGACACATCCAACTATGAGGTTCAGGATATGTCAGATGTAGGAGTTGATAGAGCATAGAGAGAACCATTTGTAGGATTGACATTGGTTGCTAGGGACAATGTGGGAGCACCGGTAAGACTTAAAGTAATTTCATAGTGTATTTTATCTAAATTCTTTCATATTTTAAATAAGAGATATTTGTACTAATATATGTTTATGTGCTGAAATCTTTAACAGTTGCTGATAGAGGACCAAATTTTTGAAGTGCAGGAGGCTACACAATCAACCATTTCATTTGGCCTAGAGAATCAATATACGATATTATTTAAATTGTTATTTAGATGTTAATTTTTGAAATCTATTATTTTTAAATACATGTACTACATAGATTGATAGTCTAATGTAATCTTGTCTTTTTATGCAACAACCTAGTTCTTTTATAGCCATGTTGACTGAGCCTGACCTATTGGATGAAGTTGCACAATAGGTATATATATATTTTTATTCTCAACATTATGATTATATGTGCATGTGCATTTAAATTGTGTTACATTCTTATCATTTTTTTATATAGGAAACCATCTTAGCTTCTTCATCCACCATGAGCCCATCTAGTGTCGTAGCATCACATCAGGTATTTGTTTATTTTATATTGCAAATATTTACGTTTAGATAGGAGTAGATATATGTTTAGTAAACATGATTATTTGTCAACAATTATATGTTAATTTGTATTATTTTTATTTTACTTGCTATAGTCCTCTGCCCAACTCAGCACTGTGACGAGTGTGGGACCATTTCTTTATACGAGGGCTCCTGATTGTCTTAAGGGACAATCATATGCAAACCATCTTGCAGAAAAGAGAGCAATAATTGAGGTAAACAAATTTTTTATTATTGATATAATATAGTACACATATAGTGATTTTGATGTTAAATTCATAATTTATAAATGATAGTATATAAGTTTCTATTTACTAGTCTATCTTGTCAACCATTCACATAATTAATCTAATTTGTGGTTTGAATTGTTATTTTGTAGGAAGCTTCAGAGCAATTAAGTTCTTTGAGGAGGTTCGATTTTGATGGTCTAGCATATGATTAGGATAAGATATAGATTGATATGTACTTAGGGTTTGATAGATCTTGAGATGACATATAGCTACAATTTGTAAAACTTGTTTCAAGAGTAGACATATATGCCAAATTTGTATATGCAAAAACACAATTATTCTAAATTTTGATATATAAGAATTGATATTCGATTTAATTTGTTCCTCGTGTGTATGTCTTTCTACCTTGAATTTTCAAAATGGAATGTATGATTATCTTAGAATGGTTTAAACTTATGATCGATAACATGCTATAAATTAGCAAGATCCCAATTTGGGTTCGGCTGCCTTACCTTCCCCTCCACTTATGGTTTGATCCCCTTTTGGAGGAAGTAGATGATGCCCTAGGTGATTTTTTGTTGGTAGATGATGCTACTTTTGACATACTTCATTCCACCTTTGCTCGTATTTTGGTTGAAATGGATGTTTCAAAAGGGTTGCTTGCTGAGATTTTAATTAAAACTTCTAAAGGTTCTTAGGTCCAATCTTTGGACTATGAAGGGATTCCCTTCTATTGTAGAAGATGTTTTAAAACAGGTCACGCTGCAACACAATGTGGATTTGAGAAAAAAACATCGCCTTCATGGTGGAAAGGTGCCTCTCAACAACATTATATGGTTGAGAAGAAAGCTGATCAACATAGGAGCTTTTTTGAGGTGGTTGTGTCGGAATCACAGGCTCATGAGACATCCCCTCCGGATGTCTCAAGTGGTGGGGTTGCTAAAGTTGAACATCATGTTGAAACCCCTAAAGATCATGAGATTGGGTCTCTGATTGCCATTTCTGGTGAATGCGCTTTGACTATCATTTCTAGTGGCTTCTCTGATTTGTCAATGCCTGCACTAAAGAATAATGATGAAATCTCTGAGACTATGGCTGCAGGCATTCATCTTCAGGAAAATAGTGTGCTAGCTTGGCATGGTAAGACTGTGCAAGTGGAAGAAGGTTGGATTACTGTTAAGGGCAATAAAGCAAAATTCTCTAAGCCTTCTTTTGACATGACTCTTCGCTCCCACAAGAGTATTTCTAAATGTAAATCTTGACGGGTTTTGTTTGGGGGCTGATGTTTGGTTGGTTGCAGGTTGTTTTATTTGCAGCCCTATTTTTGATTGTAAAGGGTTTCAGGTCCCTTCAAAACCTATTTTTTACCTCAATCAAAAACATGTTATAGATTAACGAAATTGCATTTTAATAGAACTTATGAATTACAATTGTTAATCCATCTATGTTAGAGTTAATTCATATTAAGGTTCACATACATTACATTCCATGAGATCACATTTCTTTGAGGATTTTTTTCAAACAATTCATTGCCTTTTCTATTGTACTGCATTTTTCATACATGTCTACCAAAATATTTTTATCAAACACTCAATTTGAGATGTTTTAGAATGTTGTTTTTTCAAGACTTATAATTGTCTTTGTTTAAGGTGATTATAAAAGGATGAATTGAAAAAATCATGGTTTTATAACGATAGACTCTTAAACCCTTGCAACATAAAAAATGGTCTCATATTTGCAAGATATCTAAAGTATAAGCAAAAAAAAAAAGAATTCAAACTAAAATAATAGGTATGTGAAGAAAAATGAAGGAAAAACAACTAGAAAGATGCATATGCTTAGAACTAGTTTTATAATGCTTCTTTGTTTGTAAAAATCTAATATTGTATGCCCAGTTATGACCTTTCTATAAGATTTCTCTTTTAGGGGTTTAAGAAAAATTAAGTACCATAGTTTTGGCATTGGTCACCCACATAATTGGGTGCTTAGGATTGGTGCTAGTGTAGTGATGACATCACCTTCTACAATATTTTTACTACTATATACATATATTTGTAAATTGTACTAGTGCAATGTAGGTGTGGTGTAGGTGACTAGAATATTCTTTGTGGATTTTGATTATATGTTGCAATGATGAATAATGGTATAATGATTGTAAGAGAATATATAATTTTATGGATCCATAAAATTGTATGGGTTTTTTTGCATGGAATTATTTAAACCCCCAAGAAAAGTTCTAATGGTTTTTTGACTCCAAGTTCTATTGTTGCTTATATAGATTTATAGATTTTTGGACCTTTTGAGCTGAATTGTGAGGTCTTTTTGGAACCAAGATGTGTCATTTGATGAAATATCTTGGCTGAAAATATTTAAAAATAGAGACGAGAATTACATTTATGAAGTTCTAATATCATCTGAGAGTTGTTGATCAACCTCGTAGTAGCCTAACAATCACATTCTATTAAAACAAATTTCTACAAAAGCGAGAAGTAATAAAAATGCTATGAAGATAATTTTTTTGATGCAAAATGAAATTGGTACTATATACATTGATAAAATCCTTGTTGTAAAGATAAGGATGCAAGCCTAGATAAAATCCTAGGACATACTAAGATCATGACAAGTGACTTAATTCTATGGTATGAGATAAAAAAAGTACACGATCTAAGTAAGCTTAAGTATAAAATTGTAAATGAGACCTAATAGAATAGAAAACTAGTTAGGTAATATAACATGTTCACACCGACAAATAAAAGTCCTTAATATTTTTATACTATATTGACCATCCTAATTTGAAATACTAGAATATTTGGTGGGAATGAAATCAAAGGATTTTTAATGGTACAATAAGGTATATAAGTCAAGCTTTAGGTAGAATAATGGTTAGTTTATAAGAAACCTATCAAACTCAGATTCAAGATTATCAACTGAGTTCTTGGTGAGAATTCAAAATTTTAATGGGACTTAGTGTTCATGTAGCTTCTCCCTCTTTTGCCTCTTCCAATAATAACATTCAATATTATCAACTTACTAAATGGTGACACCCTCCTCGACCTTGATTAAAATCAATGTTGATCCTGTTAGGAATTGCATGCAAAAAATATCAATTAAATGCAAATAAAGATTAAACAAAAGAATGAAAAAGACAAAAATAATAACAGTGAGAGACAATTTTTAATGTGGTTCACCCAAACTCGGGCTACATCCATAAACATAGAGTCCAATATTATTATCTAACAAATTGAACAGATTACAACCAACAATCCTTGCAACTCAATACTACTGCAAATGCTACAATACAATATCAACATAAACCCTAACCCTTAGCCATTTTATCAAGACTTATGTCAGTTACAAAATAGGGGTTTTTTTATGTCGACCAATAGAAAAATAACTCCCAGCGCCTTTATAAAATAATAAAAGTTGTTTGAGGTTTCGGGGGTGTTGCCCTTCAACCTTGCCTTGTACCATGACAGAGAGCGCGCCTGGACCCCACAAGGGGCACTGCCCCCAAACCCTCGTTGAAAAATTTGGGGGGGTAGGGGGAAAATCGTGCTGATAAAAGTGTGAAAATTTAACCTCTGAGTCTGATTAGGCTCCATATAACAACAAATCCAATGCTTTGAAATACAATCTTACAAATGTTGGTATAGGATGTGTTTGTCATGCTCATAATGGTAGAGTTAAGTTTTGGTATGCAAGTGTCTCGCCAAAAAATGTATAGTTGGACATTTTTACGCTCACTTGAGTCTCTCTCATGGACTTTGGCTTGATTTTTCCTAGATTTAATGTTGTAATGTGGTCAGCACATTCACATTAGGTCTTGGACCCTTGTGAATCATTAAGAATTCTAGGATGTCTTGTAAAAGTGTTGTAACCCACTTTCACACTTTTCTAGGACCCTTTCATTATAATTCACTTAAATAACTCATTTTTATCACTTACCAAGTCTTACTTCAAAGTGTTGTAAAGAGTTGTAACAAACTCTCACGCTTTTCTAGACTTTTCATCACTAATTCAACCCTTTCTTATATTTAAATGACCCCTTAATGCACTTTTTGACCATACTTAAGTGTATTTTTAAGAATATTCCCATTAAACCTTATTAAATGCACTTTAATTCTTGACACCCAGTAAAATTGCCCTGGTGGGACTAAGTCGCCATGCGGGGCGACTTAGTCCCACTGGGCACAAAAATCAAAATAATTTCAATTTTCTAGTGGGATTTTATTCTCTTAATGTTAAGGTCGGCTTGTTATGTGTTATTTTTTGGAAATTTAGTAAAATCAAGCATAAATAAAGGGTTTTCCTCTCATTTTCACCCCCATTCATTCACTTAATCATCCAAGCAATTATCAGGCAATTGTCAAGTCTTCTAAGCATAATCAAGTATCCATTGGAGCACTTCATTGCATATCTTCAGATTTTAACATCAAGGGTTTGGTGAGTTTATGACATTGCATGTTGTTTATTCATCATTCTATCTTTATTTCATTTTATTATCTAGGGTTTGATTACCAAATTGGGGTTTGACCAAGGCAAATCCCTATACTCTAACCCTTAATCCTTTTCTCCCTCTTTGCATGTGTGTTTGCAGGTCTTGTATGCAAATTTATTAAAGAGTAAGGTGTTAAAAGGGTGTTTTTCAATCCATCAAAGTCATCAAAGTCAACAAATCCCTAATTGAAGCTTGGAGACCTCTTTCAACTTGTTTTCTGCAGAATCTGAACTAGACACCTATCAAGAAAAGAAGTACACACCGAAAGTTACAAAATCTTGCCCCAAATTTCTCGAGATTCCTAGGTGGACTAAGTCTCCATCTATGGTGAATTAGTCCCATTGCCAAGCCTAAAAAGTAGTTTTCTACATTTTTGGATACCCATTTGGCAGATTCCTATTTCGACAGATTTTCTCTGAAACTAAACTAAGTCACTTAGCTTGGAACAAGTGTCCCAGTCAGCATTTTTGGTCAAATTTGCATGATTCTAGAACCTCTCTGCATCAAACTTCAAATTCCAGGTGCACCTCTCCAGTCTTGTTTAATTCTGTCATTGTTTATTTGCATTCTTAAGTGTTTTTGCATACATCACTATGTTTTCAAACACTTTGCATTTCTTAGGTTTATTGTGTTTAGACATCATATTTAGGAATATTGCATCTATCCTTGCATTTATTTGAGTGTAGACATTACACATTTTGAGTCCATTTCTCTCCTTTTAGGTGAAAACCCTAAAAGTATTAGAGAGCCCTTGGATACCAAAATTGGTGTCCACAACAAGTAATCTTATTGTTGGTTCTAATAATTTTGTGAAGGTTATAGCCATCTGGCAAGCTCTTTTACATGCTAAGCAACTTGACATTGTATTAATATTATTTTAGAACTTGATTTTGAAATCTTGGTTGATAATTTACAAAGAAAGTCCTCCTCTCACTTCAAACAATGATAGTTGAATGAATGTAAGAAAGACATCAAGATCCTCATTCATAGTTTCAATAGTTGATAAGTAGGAGGTATTTTCCACAACGTGGCAAATGGGGTTGTAAGCTAAGCGGGCTTAACCTTGGAGAAAAAATCTGTGGTTAAGTGCACTTGAGCTGGAGTAGTATAGGGATGGGTGATCCCCTGGAGAGGCCCAATGCTTTAGCTCTATGAGCATCACCTAGATGCAATGAGTGCTAAGTGGACCATTCATTATCATAGTTTCAATAGTGTTAAGTGAAACCAAACTACAGGGGAAGGAAATTAAGGTATTGATTTTTTGGCTAAATCAACTTCTAATTAGAATGACATGAAGATTGATACTAGAAATGACTAGGATTGCCCTATCTAGTATACGAACAAAAACTTTAGTGATTTTGTTAATGTTGACTACAATACTTGTATGGATTCATGATTCTTACTATTGTGTTTCTTGTTAGTGTACAAATTCGTTTGGTGTTCTTCACGTTAATTCCATTATTGTTAACTTTATTATTACTATTTTAAAATAATTTTTTTATTGATCTAAATTTTTTATCATAAAGACAAACATTACTTTTGATACTCAAAACTTTTACAATCTTTAGAGGAGCAAATGCTTATGCCCTATAAATAAGGTTTGGAGGTTTTCTTCTCTTTTGCTGATTGTCTTTCTTCATTCTCAAAAATTTGTGTGCCACAAATGTTTGTAAGATATACAGACCTACTTTAGAGTAAATTAATATTTTATTTTATTTTTGATCATTTTAAGTGAATTTCCATTGTTGGATACCAATGAAGAAAGAGGCGGTGTAATTTGTGATTACATATGGAGTGTCTGATTGAATTGATGGAACAGATGGAAGTAGCAACATAACTTTGTGAAAATATCTCTAAACCTGTAATTAGAAATATATTGAAACGTCAACCATACCTTTCTGGTTTTGGTGGATCCAGCGGCCTGAGTTGTTAAATTTGTCAGTGTAATTTGTGAAAATCTGTTGATACACAATGAATTTTAGAAAAATATGATAAAACAGTGGCTAGAACGATGAAAAGGGATTTGGTTGTGTAATTTGTGAAATTATGTAGAAATGCTAATTAAAAAGATAGAAAACAGTTAAGCTAATCGAGTAATTGGTGAATATGGTTGGAAATGTGGTGGTTTTAATCCTTTTTGTGCAAAGCTTGAGAAGGAAATGGAGAACCAGAGAGGAATCAGAAGGAAATCATAGATAAAATAAGTGCACAGGAGTACTGTAAGCCTTGAAACTCTGATTGAAACAATCGAAAAGATGAAACTCTGGAACCGGCGCTGTAATTTCATAAATTATGTTGAAACTCTGGTTGAAGCAATCGAAAAGATGGAAATTGTGGAATAATTTGTTGAAAGGAGAGAATTTTGAGAATTCTAGCTGTTCAGGAATGTTTGTCTAATAAATAAGGAATTGAGAAACAATCAGGATGAAATATTTGGACTGAAATTGAAGATTAACCATAAGGTGGGAGACAGAGCAGATGAAGTATTATACCATGGGAGACACCAGGGGAATCGGAATGAATATGAATGGATTTTCAAGGGTTATTTTTAAATATTATTTAGATTAATATTAAAAGAATAGTTATGGGTAATTAATTAAATGAAATTTTTTATCATATTTTGATATGGATGAGATGTAAAATTGTTATTGACTGTTTAATCATACAAGGGGATGTTGGAATAGAACATTCACAAAGTATAAAACTAGCACTTGCATTTAAAGGAGGATAAAGGATTAAGCCGATAGAAAACTATATGTATGTTAATATGTTAGAGAGTATGTGTTTATGCAAGTAAATTCAGTTGCATGTAGTTGGATTAAACAATTAATAATAAGAATGAAATAAACTTAGTCAATTCTAGATTTTTTCCTTAAAGAAATTTAATATTATTTGATTATGAAATATTTACATATAGGTTTAAAACATAAAGCAATGTAAATGAAAAAAATAAAGTTGTCATCAAAATGACAAAAAACATTGTAAATGGAAATAGAATATTCCCATCCAGTTGTCAAATCAATATTTATCTGTATTTCATGTGATAAGTGAGATTTTGGAGGCTTTTACTGACATTTTAGAGGCTTTTACCATTAAACGACAGCTAGTTTACCATTATTACCATTAAATAGTAGCTGAAACTTGTTTTCCGACGACTCAATAGTGATACTCTCAAATCTCACACTATATGTAGCCTATCGACTAATTAGAAGAATAATAGTAATGTGACAAAAATTACAGTCACCATAATTTATAGTTAATTGATAATAATTTTAGTGACTTGTGTATGTTGGATAAGTGTTCATATTTTGCTCATGTATTAAGCACTCATGTTCATATTTTGCATGATATGTGCAATGAGTAAAACTACTCTTGATGTATCTATGTATATCTACACATGTTTAAGGATGAAGTAAGATAGATTCATTATTGAATCAATAATTCTTTGTAATTGTTTTGATTGTTTATTGAAATCATTTTGTTAATATTTTTTCCTTTCAATTTATTTTGTTATTTTTTAAAATTACATATACACTACTTCTAATATATATTTAAACTTTTATTCTACAACATTATCTTAAAAAAATAGAAATATAAAAACTCATAACTAATAAAAATAATCAACATAAATTTTAAATTAAAAAGCATTAAATTTAAATTTCTTTGAATGCCAATAAATTTTCTCTACTAATTATTAGTGAATCACAGTGGAGGTAGATTGACAATTGAATTAGATTTTAAGCCCCCCAAGAAGAGATTAGCAATTGAATTAGGTAGCAAGCCCTCAATATTGACCATTTATATTTAAACAATATTGCAATGCGAAGGGGTCATCAGAGTCTATTAATATAGTGACCTCAAAAACATTTTTCATGCCTTATTATTTTAATGAAAAAAAAGTCAATATTGGGGGGGGCAACACGTCTAGGAATATGCAAAGAGTCCCTTTCCCTACTATAAATTTAAGTCATGTTCTTCTGTTTATATTCTCAATGTTATACTCTGTAAAATATTCTCATTTATATAGTTTGTTTCCATATTCATATTGGAGTTGGAGTTTTCACCAACTTTCATAGGGACTATAATTTGAGCTTTATATGAATAATATATACATTCTTTACATGTTTCTATTAAATAATGAAATATTTGATTCCTAATGTTAATTATTTATTTCCTAAACTATGGCAACAACAACGTGTCGCCTTGTAATATAAATATATAATAATAAGCACGACTTTGCATTCATAGTGACACCCCCAATACATAAGAAGCACGAGCTCTATGTATAATATTATAAACTTTTAAATTTAATAATTAAAATATATAATAAAATTATGTAATTATACAAGTAGTATACATTTTTATTTGTAATGACATCGTGAATATATAAACATCACAAGTTTTGCATGTTTAGATATGATCATTATTTATTCACTTTTTAAACACTTAAGAATTATGTTCCTATTGTAGTGGCGGCTGATTAATAATTTTGATGTTGCTATTTTGGATGGTTCTTGACTTAGGAAATTGTATTTGTAAGAGGGGGTATTTTATTACCTATTTAATTATTTCTCTTGATGAGCTTGAAATCAATACACTTTAGGACATTCGTTCTTTGTTTTTTTCTTTTCTATTTTTCATTTATTTTTCTCAAAATTCATTTTTTTAAAATAAAGATAAAATTAATTTTTTAAGAAAATATTGATAAGAGATAAGAATTTATTAATTTGTCAAACTGATCAATTAGTGGTTTGTAGTGTTTTTGTCGTTGTGGGAAGTATACATATTACTATCATAAATTAATAAAGATTATATATTTTGATATTGATTTTCTATTTCTATCATTATTTTTCTATTTTCACAAAATTGAAAGGTATTATACAAAAATAGAAACTTCTCCTGATTTTTTAATATCCTCTCCTATCTCACCCAATATAGGAAGAATGTGTCAAGGTGATTGATATTCACATTTCAAGGGATTGAGAGACATGCCACCCAAGAGATTTTTCTTTTATCAAATACAATACGACAACAAAGGTGAATTCAATAATTGAAGGTCTCAATGACATAATTGTTGGCATAAGAGATATTACGACATGCTTGGATTCACTAAAGGAAAGAGATTTTTCCACCTTTATTATGGGGTGACTTTCTTCACTTATTGCATCCTTAGGCATAACCTTGAACGATTCAAGGTTTGATAATGGAGGCATAGAGGACTTTTCTTTGTATTGAGGACTCAAGATTTCTATACGGTTAGCAACATCAAGCTCCTTAATAAGTTGCTTCCTCTTGATGGAATCATGGGTTTTACATTAAACATTAAGTCCATAGGGAAAGGTTTTTGTCTAGATGACCTATTTTCTTACTACTTTAACAACATCTAGAATAGCCTAAACATTGGGATTTCCATTCCTCCACCAAAATCTTCAATCTATTATGCATGAGGGTTAGTTTTGGTGTGATTGATTTGGGCAATACAGGCAAGGGAATAAATATTAACTCTAATTTCTCACCAATATCCCAAAAAAATCCATGTATATATAAGTTATTGGCACAAGGGGTACATATGGGACCATCCTTTTATTTACAAATTCCATAATTTTTAGCCAAAATTATTTGATCTCCATAAGTGGATTTCTAGCTCTCAAAATTTTTTCCTATGAGGGTAACTAACCATTTGTACCCACACACTAGAGGGTTCTTCATTCTAGAATTTTATTTATAAAAGGAGGTGTAGATTTTAAATTCTAGACTATTAATATTGATGGATTATTTTCTTTGTGTTATACCTTGGTTCACTTCTTTCAATCCCCAATGTGACTCATTCCCTTCTAGCATGCTTTGTATTAGATTTATCTATATCTACTATAGTATTGGGGGTCTTTAGGGTTGAAATCAACATACATTTATTAGGAAAGTTTGTGTCTAACTAATGAGACTATCAATAAAGCTTCCACTACCTATTCTTGTTTGTGTGTGAAAATTGATCTTAATGAGTTCCTTGAAGAAGTTATCTTGAAGGTTTGTGAGAGGAGTTTGAGGTAACTAGTGAATTATGAGAAAGTGAATTTTAGGCATAGAAAATGCTTTTTTTTATATAAACGCGCAACTTCCTAGTGTGATAAGAAGGTTTCTAAAACCTAGGCTAATTTTAATAAATTGATTTAATGCATGATGAAAGGAGGCTAAGGTGTAGAAACACTTCCTACACTAAATTATAAAGATAATTGAGTATAAACATGAAATTGATCTGATGTTAGGATCTAGGACTGTTGCATGTGAATAATAACTTTTACAATGATTAAATTGAAGGTCTTTAAAACGTAATTGAAATGCTTAAATTCAAATGTACTTGGAATGCTTAATTTCAAAAGTAACTAATTTTTTTTTAAATGAATAAACCAATAACAAAGTGATGAACAAAATAACAGAGAGAAAGAGAGATAAAAGACAAGACTTGAGTTGATAACGGAGTTTTCCAAGATGGCTACATCTATGGGTCCCGAGCTCCAACAAAGTGACTGATCCTTGATTATGCTCCAATAAAGATTACAAGGATTCAACTGAACAGTGTTGAATCTTCTAGTTTACAAGAGTTACAAAGTTCCTCTCCTTCAAGTGCGGCAGAATAACACTTCTTTGAAGCACAAATTTGAACACATAAACTCTCCAAGAAAATTCTCTCCAAAAATCACCACCTCTAAGTCACCACTTGGTTACCAAAAATCCTAAACTCCCCTCTTTTTATACATAAAATTTACTCAATATGGTCTTTAACCATATGATTACAAAAAACTACCCTATCTCCAAAAATCCCCCATAATTACATAATTTTCCCATAAGGGGTTAAACCACCATATAAAATAAAATAACCCCCTTACAACAAATTTCCCTTATTTTTACAAATAAAACAATTATATCAACCATTACCCCCTTAAAAAAACAAATTCTTTGTCTTATTCAGGTTCCATATTGTTTATTTGTTTTTTGTGTTTTCTCATAGGAAAGCCATTTAGAGGTTGATTATTTTTAATATTAGTTTTAACAACTATAATAAAACCAAACTGTCTCCCGTATATTCATGGCCCTCATAATTTCAGGCTATAAAAATCATACTTGGGATTAAATTTGTTTTAAGTTTGGAGGTTAACTTTAATTTTAGTTTTAAAATATCTTTTTATGAAAATATTTTTTGATATTTTAAGCCCTTAAAAATCTCATTTAAATCCCTTAAAATCTTTTAAAATCCTCTAAAAATCTTTTAAGATCCTTAAAAATCTTTAAGAATCTTTAAAAATCTTTGTAAATCCCTTTAAAAATCTCATCGTATGGGCTTTCAAAACTTAAAAGGTTTAATAATTTAAATATAAGGGAATTCATCTTTTTAAATGTCATCATTTTTTCCATGTCATCATTCTTTCCATGTCATCATTCTTGCTACATCATCATGGTCAATCCTCAACTTTGACTGACCATAACTTTCATGTATAGACTCAGATTTGGTCCGTTTAAAATGCATTGGAAAGCTCTTGATGAGATATTCAACATGGTGATGAAATTTGGAGCATGTGAAACACTTAAATTTTTGATGACAAGTATCCACCTAGATTAGTCCTCCCCACTAGAGAGCTTTGGACCTCCAAAAGTTACATTTATTCAGAATTTAAGTGAGGGCATGGCCTCCCCACTTGTCTTGTATCACTTGTCCATCTATACACCTGGCTCATCACCACAATTAGGACTGCAATAACATTGTTGAACATATACATCATTCTATCACTTCCATAAGCATCTACATCAACTGTTACAACCATTAACCAATAAACACTGACTAATATCAAGCTGAATAACAATGTAGATACGAAAGAGAATCAATAAAAAATATGTCTATCTTTCACATTAGGAACATTTTTACCCAAGGGACCATCAATTCTTTCATTTACCGCTTCCTCATGTCATATTGTCAGTGTGTCCTGCAACATCTGATTACCCTTGATTACCTCAAGTTCATGTATAGAATTACCTGACTTGACATACATAAGAGATAAGTCTTTACTTGCATCAATCACCCTTTTCAACTGCCTTGTGTTTGCAAAAGATCTACCAGTCTTGATTTCATCAGAATGTACAATATACCTGATACCATCCTTAAACAAGTGATATAATGATTAAATTCCTTGTAGAAAATAGCCTTCCCATCATATAAATAAGGGCTTCCCAACACTATCCCATAGATATCTAGTGGAACCACATCAAACTGTACCTCATCAACAAACTTTCTTGTGATTGCGAATCTCAAAATGCACTGCCTTGTTACTTGCAATTCATTATTTTTGCAAACCCAACCTAGTGGATAAGGTTTTTGATGCAGTGTAGTTTTCAATCACAAATTCCTTACAACATCTTCAGAAATTAAGTTAACTTGAGATCCACTATCTATGAGTGCATCAATTTTAGTGTGCTTAGCAACAACCCTTATGTGAAAAAGCTTATTTCTTTTCTTATCTTCAAGGACATCATAAACTTGAGAAGTATAAGAAAAACTAGCAAAAGAAACATTAGAAGCCTTACCTTTCAATCCCATTGCTATTATCTTAGTTTCATCTTCAAACTCTGAACCAAGATCCATAACAACATTTGCAGACTCCTTCTTACCTTTCTATTTACAAGCCCATTTCTGCTTCAATTCTGGATGCAACTTCTAGCAGTGATCTGCATCATGACCTTCCTTGTCCCAATGAGAGCATATGAGCTTATCATCCTTCTTAATGGTAGTTATCTTCTTCCCTTTTCCTGTATCTTTAGATTTACCTTCAAACTTAGATGACTTCTTATTAGGATTATCAATAAAAGTACTCTTACCTCTTGACTCTAAGTGTGTGGCTTGTACACATACTTCAACTAGATTACTAGGATTCAAAACCAAAATAAAATTTCTTAGATAAGAGTGCAAACCAATTGTTTATGTTTAAGGAAAATTTAGATGATTTCTTCCAACCACGACATTGAGGCTAAATTTAATATAGCCTGAATGACTATTAAATTTATATGATATCAATATTAATGAAGAGGCACTTCATTTAATTACTATTTAATTATTTTTAATATGGCTAACTTCTTATAGGTACGATTTTATGAAGGGTCACATTCTTTTTGGTGGCCAAATTTTGGTGGAGGCTGACTTGAAGTTTTGAAGAGTCACGTCCTCTTCCTTCATCTTGTATATATGTTCGATGGTTATTCATTGTTTCACATCCATTCATTCATTGTTCATCACAATTTCAATATATATTAGTGCAAGTTTGTCATCAAGTGCATATCGATATTTTGTGGAAGGCTGAGTTTATCATCAGTAGATTGCATTAATTTGTTACCATGTTAGCATTAGATTGTGGTGTTTCTTTCATGGCCTTCATATTTGCCTCTTTGTAAAGGAGAAATTTTGTTGATATTCAATATATAAGTGATATATTGTTGTTGGGTTTTTCTCCCTCAAGAGGAGGGTTTTCCTAGGGTATATGTTGTGTTATTGTATGATATTTTGAATTAAATTTATACTCTTTAATATGATCATAAAAACTAACATGGTATCAGAGTGGGTATAAGAAAGATCATGATCATATTTCTTCAAGCAACGTTATTCTCTATTCTTATTCTCATCCTTGATTGCATCTATCCTATCAAGATGGTGAACAGACTTAAGATTGAGGATAGAATTGAGGGTGCATCTAGCTTCACATCTTGGAGATTTAGAGTCATGCTCGCCTTAGAAGAAAATGAGTTGGTAGCATTCGTGGAGGGTGAAGTTCCTAAAACATCCAATAAGAATGGGAAATTACAATGGAAGAAAAATGGTAGTAAAGAGAAAAATATGTTGGTGAATTCCGTGAAAGACCACATTGTGCCAATCATCTCCAAGTTGAAAATTGCAAGAGACATGTTCAAGACTTTGGAGGAGATGTATGAGATTAACAACACAAGTTGATCTCTTGCATTAAAGCAACAACTTCATCATGTCAAGATGGTGAAAGGAGAATCCTTCATCTTATACTTCATGAAGATCACCAAGTTGAGAGATCAACTCTCTACTATTGGGCATATTGTTGATGACAAGGATTTGACCATGTTGGCTCTTAATGGTCTTCCTCCATCTTGGAAGTCATACATTCAAGGAATAAGTGCAAGATCAAAACTTCCTAAGTTTGATCAGTTGAGAGCAGATTGTATTCAAGAAGAGTCTAGGTTGGCTACGAGAGGTATTGGTCAAAGTGCTACAAATGAAGGCATTCATGTTCTTGCCACACAATCCTTGAAGAAGAAATGGAAAGAAGGAAAGAAATGATATTTCAAGAGGAATAGAGATAAAGGATTTGATGGTGCTCCCGCATTCAAGAAGACGAAGGACCTCTCGTGTGTTCAATTCTTTAGATAAGATAAGTATGGTCACTATGCAAAGGATTGTCTAATCAGGCCTAAGCAACATGCTTCCATTGCAGTTGTTGATGAGATCTCTCCTTAGAAGGATTCAGGCAGTTTCCTATTCTATTATGCTCTTTCAAGCAATGTTCCTACTGACAACAATACTTGGTTGATTGATAGTGGTGCCTCTCGCCACATCACCAGATTTAGAGATCATCTAATTGATTTGGTGGAGATAGATTCTAGTGTTCAAGTAATTATTGGAGATGATGTTAGTTATTCTATGAAAGGAGTTGGGACCTCCTCTCTTCACTTGGATTCCAAAATTTCCTTGTAGTTGAGTGATGTTCTATTTGTTCCAGGTATCAAGCGAAACCTTGTCTCTATCTCATCCTTGGAGGACAAGGGGTACCAAGTTGCATTTTCGGAAGGTAAAGTTCTTGCATGGGAAAATGACTCAAATATCAAGACTACTTGGGTGATTGGAGTTCAACATGAGAGCCTCTACATAATTTTCATCCACCCACTTCAGGCTCTATTGCATGATTCATCAAGTTCATGTGAAATTTTGCATAGAAGATTGGCTCACCTTCACTTTTGAGCACTACCTACCATGGAGAAGATGGTTACATGCCTTCCAAAACTCAACCAGGAGCATGGAGGAACTTGCAGAGGTTGCACATTGGGTAAGAATACTAAAGGTCCATTTCATAGTAGTGAAAGTAGATCTAAATGTATTCTAGATCTTATTCATTCTAATTTATGTGGTGCAATGTCTATTGCTTCTTTGAGTGGTTTCTTGTATTACATTGTTTTTATTGATGACTACTCTAGAAAGAATTGCATTTATTTCTTGAAATCTAAAGAATTTGAGGAAGTACTTGAGTAGTTCAAATAATTTAAATATTAGGTAGAGAACTTGTTCAGGAAGAGGATCAAAGTTATGAGATCCAATAACGGAGGAGAGTACATTTCTGGTAGCTTCCATAACTTTTGCATCAAAACATGGATTAAGAGGGAGTTCTGTGTTGCTTACAATCCTCAACAAAATGGTGTTGCAAAAAGGAAGAATAGCTCTATTGTAGAAGCAACCAAAGACATAATTCATTATCAAGATTTGCAAACCTTCCTTTGTGATGAAGCATCTAGGACAATTGTTTATGTTCAGAATAGAAGTCTTCACCACAGTTTGGAGAAAATGACTCTTGAAGAAGCATTCATAGGGGTGAAGTTGAAAGAAAGTCACTTGAGCATCTTTGGTTGTCCAATGTATGTTCATGTACCGAAAGATAAAAGGAAAAAGTTTGAACCTGTTGATGGCCAAAACAACACAACAACATTAAACAAAATATTACTATTCTATTTCTCCTGAAAGAGAAAGATAACACATGGAGATCTAACTCCCAAGGTCCTAGTAATCGGTTCTTGATTATGCTGATTTCACTCAGTGTTTGATGTAACTATAATGCTCAAGGGGCCTTTGCTAGTAACAAGGAACAAGATTGCTCAACATCAAGTAATCTACGTTTGGGGGGTTTTAAATAAAAGAAAAAGATGAAACCGAGCTTTAAAACACAAAACATGAATAAAATCCTTACGTATCCAGACATGCATATCAGTAATGAGTGTTCATTCCACCTAACCAAAACTACAACAAGATGCAATCTATAGAATAAACTATGTTGTTGCATACATCCATAATTCTAATTCATATATCATTAGTATCCACTAAACTTACTTGAAACAAATCACTCACTCATCATCCAAAATACAAATCAAATGAATACAATAACAATTTAATTCATAGATAATCCAATGATATGATCTTGAATCTAGTTCCTTCTATTAATTTTCATCAAATAAGAAACAATTAAGCGCAACAAAACCACTGCCATATGGATTAATCATGTACCATTAACCTTATCAAAATGATTCCAAACTTTAGAATCATAACATTAAAACGTATGAAAACTGTAAAACAATCAAGCCTTTTTACTGAACTTTTTAGAGTATCTTTCTAAAACATTGAAATCCTAGATCTAGTTTCTATCTTTTGTCATTAGGTGGCTGATCTTTCTTCAATTAGCTGACCTTTATAAAGTAGATTCTAATAGTACATATAGGGTGCCACATGCACAAATTTCTACATTATTAATTGAGATCCACAATTCATGGAGTTGAAACTAAACGCAGAAGTAGACTCAAGAACCCCTATTTTCAAGGCTGATCACTCTGTTGTACAAAAAGGAAATCTAATACCCCAAGAAGGAAGTGAAAACCATGGATTAGACTTAGAGTTGAACTTATGTCAAAATCCACAAAAAGAGGAGAAGAGAAAATAGAGCATGATAAAAAGAGTCAGTCACAGTTGCACTAAATGCTCAAGAATATACTCATCAAAACTGGAGAAAACCTATTGAAGAGTATCAAAATCCGACCCATCCAACCAATCACCTTCAAATTTAATTCTTTCAAATTCTATAGAAACTAAAATTTGCATCTCCTTTAACTTGATTAGATCCTTTTTAGTCATTTTTACCTCCTCCCGAATATCCATAAACTGATCTAGCAATAAAATCTCCCCATCATCTCCTTTTTGCATGATTTCCTCAAACCTACCCCTCCATTTCTACCTTATTTTATCCAAAGATAGGCCTTCTTTGTTTGAGGAATCTAAGTTGATTACAATGGCCACAACTGCCTCTAGCTCAACCATCTGTTGATTCAATTCTTTACTCATTTCTTAGACGACTTCTTAATGTCCATGCATAGCCCTATACTTGTATCTAATGATTCTCACAGTATTTTCCACAAAATCTTCATTACCAAGCTCAAGAATTCAATATTCTAATAAGGTGGATTTGGGCACCTTGTTGACGTCTTCCAGCCTTTTAACATATTCTTTATATTCATCATCCTGCTTGTCCAAATCCTTAGCCTGCTAGTGTAGATCTTCTGCTAATTCAAGAGAAGCTTTATGAATCTTAGAACCCTCAACAAGAACATCATCAACCTCTTGGTTGAGCTTTTCCAACCACTTATCCATCATCCCTACTTTTCCTTTCATTGTAATTAAATCATCCGCTTCCCTCTTTGTTAAGAAAACTAGGGATTCAGGAAGAGCAGCTTGTTGAGAAATGGGACTTGAAACATTTTTCAAGAAACCATGAAGCTGATCTAATTGAGCCTTAAGCTCATCCTTTCTTTGTTTATATTTAACCATTCGGGATTTTTTTGAAGAGGCCACAATGTCAATCAAACTCATTTGCTGGTTTCTCATAGGCTTTCCAAAATTTACCGCCCCCAACTGATAATCCATGATTTGTATATCATCACAGCTCTTCTCCATTACAAGTACGAAACATTCAACAATGATCTTCTAGCATCAGTTAGCCTAGTAGAGTGAAGAACTCGGGCCTTCTTCTTAGGTTTTTATTTCCCAATTTCTTTCATCATTTCTTCCCAATTCAATGATTGTAGGAGCAATAGGAGTAGTGGATACCTGGGCTGAAGAAGAAGCAACAATAGTGGAAGATAGAGGTTCTAACAATGTAGGCCCTAGTTGAGAATCAACCTCCTGCACATTTTTTTGATCACTTTGCTCCTTTTCCCATGCTAACCTTTCTACTTCTTCTTTATCCTTTTTCTCTCGCAGCCTTTTAGCCTCCAGCTCCTGCTTTAAGCATTCCTCTTCTATTTTCTTCTTCTCCAACATCTGATTTCGCTGCTTCTTCAATTCTTTAACATAGTCCCATGCCTCCTTGGACTTCCTTTAATGTTCAACAATCTCAGCAACCTCTCTTTCCTTGTTCAAATGTTCTTGCTCTTCCTTTTTCCTATAAGAATCTTCTTGTGCTTTGAGCTTAGCCTCAATAGCTTCTTTTTCTCTTCTTTGATGGGCCTTTTCCTCTTCAAGGTCATGAATTTTCTGCTACATCAACAACTTATCCCTTTCTTCTTGAATTTTTAGCTCCTGCTCCTTTTGTTGTTGTCGTTGAGCAAGTTCATTAGCCTTGACCTTATCTTCCAACTCCTTCTACTTGATGGCCAACTCAAATTGTGCCTTGGCCTCCTCTTCCTATTACTTAGTTGATGCCTCAACTTGTGCCTTAGCATCAACTTCTCTTTTATCATCTTCAAAAAGTTTCCATTGATCTTCTTCATTCAAAATGTGCTCAGTCCCTACATCATCTGTCACATCAAAAGATGTTAAGGCCAGATGCTCTTTATTAGATGCAGTCTTTTCTGAATCTATT
>VDFB02105785.1:527284512-527356683 GCA_007258455.2 Sequoia sempervirens | reverse complement strand
GATCCCTGGGTGACTTTGGTGGACCGGATCCCCCTGCATGTGGTTGCTTAGCTGAAGGCAACTTCTGTTTTAGATGTATGCTTACTCAAATTGTTGTAATCTGCTATACAAAGAAAGAGATGCCAACATCTATGTAATCCAGCTTGTTTCCATAAAAAACAATTAAATTGTCATATTATGGCGAGGACTATGAAGATTTCAGAGCTAATGCTAGTTTCTCAGTACTGTATACTGTTTGATTTGTCAAATTTTAAATTACAGCAGACATTACTAATTGGAATGTCTTTTATCTTTCTTGATGCTTCTGCTCAAGGGATCAGGAATTCACTTGTTCTATTTTAAAGATGCATATCTCAGTATAGATGGGGGTTTGGTTACAGGTTTCAATTGACAGTGAGCATTACTACTTAGTTGATGGTACCTGAGTATGAGATGATTGCTTTGCTGAAAGTAAAATGGAAATGGTATCTGATTTAAATCTGCATTTTCAGCAGTCTAAATTTCATGAGAACATAAGATTGATAGATTTATGTTTTAAACACTGAGCAACAGCCCAGTGTAGCCTTCAAGAGCTGACTTGGTCATACTGAATTTTTATTCTACTAAGATCATATTCACGTATCATGCATATGAGCTTGATGTATTTGGACATTATTTCTGATTTCTAGCTCATCGTTAGCTCATACTGTTTAAAAATCATGATAACTTGAAAGATTGTTGTAGTGGCAGTGTCAAGATAGTCAGTCAGGTTGTTGGCTTTAATTATGTTAATACTTAATAACCATGAGCTGGATCATATAGCAAGTTTTGATTCTGAACATGTTTGATTTGTCATTTTAGGGCCAAGACAATGAAGAATTCAGAGCTAATGCCAGTTTCTCAATGGTTAAAACAACTTATAGTATGATTCAGCTATCCCTCCTCCTACCCCATAGTTGTTTGGTTCATAAACTAAGACATTGTGAAAAGAGGACAAATGAAAACCAAATTTGGAACTTAAATGGGCATAGGAAAAGTTGAATGTTGCATTTTCAAAGAGGTAACAATAATCTTGCCAAGCTCACAGCATACAAGATACGTGCAGTTTACCTATTTGTTCTTTAGTTGAAATTATTTTCTTCCACCAAGATAAAAAGAAACGTAAAGTTCATATGATGTTTTGAGCCAATGCTATGGTAATTGTTCCACTTAACAAATGTAGCAAACTTGCTGGACCCTGGGTGAAATGGTTGAACCGTTGAAACTATTATTTTACAATATTTTTGAAATCTTTTATAAGCATTTTTAACTTTTTAGTGGTTATGTAATTAATACAATTATATATGTTACTAATTACCAATCAAGAAATTTATGTTATGCAATTTGTTTGTTATGCCACTACTCTTTTAATAAATCATGTAATAGATTTTCAAATAAATTATTTTGTAATATTTAAATGGTTCTATAAGGCATAATATATTTTTAGGAAGCACATTAACTAAAAGATTCAGATAATATATTACAGTAAAATTGCAATTTATTCATAGTTGTAGTAGTATTTCAAACTTAAGAGGACTTGTTTAAAAAGTAGATGCAAATTATCTATGGTTGAAAAAATGGCCCAAGCTTAAGGGATTCAGTTTTAAAAAAAGGTAGCAACTTTTTCAATTTTGGCTACAGTTGTGCAATCATTCTGATAGGTAAGCTTTAACATTCACCTTCTACTATAATTCTCCTTGGACTTTTCCCCAGCTTCATTTATGGTGGTATGGTCTGTACCTTAAAATGGCTGCACCATGTGTTTTGGATCGGGGTCGTTATTGGAAATTGCTTTGCCTTACCACTAAACCAGGACTACTGGACCACAATTCAGTTAGTGTTAATGCAAGTCTCCTAATTAATACAGCAGAAACAAAGAATTGGATTGAAAATTGAATCCTCTTGATGTTAAAGCTAATGCATGCTTTATCTTTATGATTGTATCAAGAAAATGGGCATCACGAATTTGACTTAATACTTTTTGTAGTTGGGTGCAGCACATGTTGACCGAGTGGACTTTTGTGACCATCACAACTTTCAAGATAAGGTGATGTGCGATATTTTGATGCAAGCTTCTTCTGGTTAATCTGAATAGATCATTATATGGTTTCATTTTGTCATTATGTTAATGATGCAAGCCTTTTAGGAAGTAGATAAGTAGTGTTACTAAATGATAATTAGTCTTCATACAAGCTGTTATCACAATATTAAATCCTTTGAGAGTATACAAATGTAATTGATGAAGCTCATATAGTTTCCAGTAATCTGAATTCATCTCACAAGGATGTGTTCAAAATCCACCTGCCTGCATGAGTTTGAATTATATTAAGAACTTAAGAACCTTATATTTGCACTTTAGATACAAGGTCATTATGGCCATGACAGGAGAGGGAGGCATAATCTGTTTCTTTATGTTGAATTGAATGGGATAGAATCAATTTGCTTTGCTATCCTATTATTCAGCAAGCAATGTTCTGTGAAACTTCCGTATATATAGAAAGTTGAAACTAATTATTAGTCATTGTATTTACAATAATTTGTCTACTTTATTCACATTACATTTATTTTGAAAGCTTGTTTTGGTTGAAATATTTCAGGATTTGAAGATAGTACAAAACAAGCTTCAATGTTTGAAGGATGAATTTGGAAATAAAGCTATTATTGTTTTGACAGAAAAGGTAACCTTCTATGTTTATTATCATGTTAAGAAGCAGATTAATACACTGGGAATATTACAAAATTTAATGTTGCAAGAAGAGAGTGCAGGATTCTAGTTGCAACTAAATTGCCCTTAGAAACTGTCCACTATTACAATGAATTAATTTAAAATGCCAGTGCTTTATCAGTTCTACATGAATCAGTGAAAAATCAGGACAATTGAATAATAAATGAAAGCTTCATTTGAATAGCTATGTCCAGCAATTTCCGGCAGTAGTTGGTAGCCTAAAAATTGAATCCAAACCTTGTAGATGTTTTGTATGGTTACATTTTGGAAATGAACAAATTAAAAATCTCTTTGCAGGACAGAAGGGATTTTATGGATAACAATTTTTAGTAAGAGTCTTATGTCAAGAACTTTAATAGCTTTGTAAATGTTCTATGTACAAACAAACAATATTAAAAAATTTCAGAAGAGGAACTTGACTACCATTGGACTCCACCATTCGTGGGAGGGGCTAGTTCAAGTTTATATTCCCAACTATTTAGCCCATATCTAATTATTTCTTGTGTATTGACACCAGCAGGATTATGAAAGAAGTTGCACAATATTTTCAAAGGTTGAGGCTGTGGACGTGCTTGTTCTACATTCTACTCTGGCCATTTTGTGTTCAGGAAACTCAGAAACAAGATTGAAATCAATGCTTCTCAACAAAGTGCTCCAGCAATGACGATTGAATGTAAGAGTTGTGTGAACCCATGAGTTTTACTGTAACTTTCAATCACAAGATATAAATTAATAGAATTTGATTTCTGGCAGTTGAAAGGCTCACATCAGAATCTTTGATCTGATCAGTTGACGCTGACAACCTTTCTATTTTGGGAGTCACACAACACATGGTCTTGCTAGTTGATTATGTGCAGATTGGTTTCTGTCAAGTTCATTATGTCATTTTTGGATATGACATTTTGGTAATGTTCAAATCCATATATGATGTCAAGTGTGATTGTAAAATATCTCTTAGAAAACTGGAAATAAGTAATTTTGAACTATAAAATGTCTTGGTTTTCTTCAAGCATTCACTTGGTTCTCTTTGCTTTCATGTCAGGTACCTTTTAATCAATTTCTTGCCTATGTTCAAATTTTGAAGAAACCATATAGTGTATCTTGATTTAAACATCCCATGTAAAATGTATGTTTTCTTGTGCTAAACAACTTATAGAATCAGAAAACAAACTGGTTGACTTTTTTCAGATAATTCTTTAAATTTTTTTAGTTCAATATATCTGCCATTTGGTAGAAAGCTTACTGAAATATCTCCCCAATGTTGGCAGCAGCGCCAATCAGCATTTTAGGGAAGCTTCTTTTATTTGTGTTTTCCATTACAAACAGATTACGTGGGACCATCTGTTTGATCCAGGTGGATTCACCAGTTGCAACTCTGGTGGGTACAATTGACTCACATTTCATGGTCTATGGTACTATGAACACCTATATGAGATTTGTAGCATCTCCAAGATCAGCAATCCATTTGCAATAGATGCCACATGCGCCTTTTTTCTGGTGTGAGACAGTCCATGCAAGTCAGATGTGGCCCCAAATTGGTTTAAACATCCCATGTAAAGTGTATGTTTTCTTGTGCTAAACAATTTTTAGAATGAGAAAACAAACTGGTTTACTTTTGTCAGATGATTCTTTAAGATTTTTTAATTCAATATATCTGCCATTTGGCAGAAAGCTTACTGAAATATCTCCCCAATGTTGGCAGCAGCAGCAATCAGCATTTTAGGGAAGCTTCTTTTATTTGTGTTTTCCATTACAAACAGATTACGTGGGACCATCTATTTGATCTAGGTGGATTCTCCAGTTGCAACTCTGGTGGGTACAGTTGACTCATATTTCATGGTCTATGGTGTTGATGTTATAGCAGTGGGAGATATCTTTCTCTCGAATTTAAAAAAAAATGATGAATAAATAAAAGCAAGTCGGACTTGCTATAAATATTGATTTATTTTTTATGGGCCGACTCAAACAAAAAGTCGCCTTGTTTTGTGAAAGAGGCTGACTCTAATGAAAAGACACCTTTGATTTGTATATATACCAAGCAATGATCATTTATTTGATCATTTGATTTTTCAAGAAACAATTCGCACTTCAAGAGGGAGTTCGCACTTTTGCAGCAGATCATAATATTGCTTCAAGCAGATTGATATCAAGGAGAAATCATATGTGTTTGTATATTCGCATCTAGAAGAGGTGCTATCATCCATTACATCAAATCAGCCTTGTGTTTGGCCAAGTTGTAAAGCAGATTTCTGCTTTTTTCATTCAATATATAAGGGATATATTTTGGCTGGTTTTTTCTCCCTCGAGAAGGAGGGTTTTTCCAGGGTATCTTGTTGTGTTCATTGTTCACTGTGTTGCATTTTTGATTGCTTACATTTCTGATACTAAAACTAACATGGTATTAGAGCCAGGTTTAAGAAAAGATCTAATCAGATTTGTTTAAGCAGTCAAGTCAACTTTTCATCTAGGGTAGATCTTGAAGGCAAAATATTGCTGATCTAAGGTTGCAATTTATTCAGACCTAAGGGCAGATCTTCGAAGGTGAATTTGTGCGGAAAAAGAAAATGGTGAACGGTGTAAAGGTAGAAGATAGGCTTGATGGAGCCTCAAACTTCAACTCTTGGAAACCCAGGGTACTCATTGCATTTGAGGAGAATGATCTTCTTGATTTCGTTGAAAGTGATATGCCCAAGCCTTCCAATGATATTGAGAAAATCCAGTGGAAGAAAAATAGCATGAAGGCTAGAAAGATCATGATAGACTCTGTGATGAATCACCTAGTACCGATCATCTCCAAGTTGAAGACAGCTAAGTAAATGTTTGATACTCTAAAAGGATTGTATGAGATCAACACTAGCAGAGCCCTTGCTTTGAGACAACAACTTCACCATGTAAAAATGGCTAAAAATGATTCAGTCATCTCATTCTTTATGAAGATTGCTGATTTGAGAGATCAGTTGAGCACTATTGGGGATATAATTGCAGACAGAGATTTTGTTATGTTGGCACCAAATGGTCTTCCTCAATCTTGGGAACCCTTTATTCAAAGCATCAGTGGGAGATCTAAGTTGCCCAAGTTTGATCGTCTTTGAGCGGATTGTATTCAAGAAGAGTCTAGGTTGGCAACAAGAGGAATTGGGAAAAACTATGATGATGTAGAAAATCAAGTTCTTGCTACACATACTTCTAGAGAAAGAGGCAAAGGAAGAAAGAGTAATAACGACAAAGAACCAGATTCTGCCCCAGAACCAAAGAAGAAGAAGGATCTCTCACATTCAATGTTACAGGTGTGACAAGTATGGTCACTTTGGTCGAGATTGCAAATTAAGGTCTACTCAACATGTTTCTACTGTGGAAATTGACATAGGGAGATCTCAGAAGGAGCAAAGTTCTAAAGTCAATTCAAAAGGTTTCTTATTCTAAAGTCAATCAGTTTCTTCGAAGAGGAGGAAATAACATTCAGAGGGAGTCTGACAAACCAATAGAGGCAACCTTGGACAAGGAGGTCAGGAGGTTGATGCAAGTACTTGGAGCTTCAGAGGGAGTCACTTCATCATGAAGATTTGTGTAATGTATATTTCTCTGAGACGGAGAAATATGAGGTGAAAGCCCTTGTAGTGTATATTTCTCTAGATGGAGAAATATGAGGTGCAAGCCCTTGTTCATCTTGAGACTGAGATGAGACGCCATGTTGAGAGACTCCATCATCACTTTGTGATGAACCCTTTGTACTTGTGTTTTTCCCACACATGGGAGTAGCCATGGTGGACGCCATGTTGAGACACTCCATGACGACATCACGTTGAGAGACTCCGTGATGGGAACTTGTGCACATGTTTCTTTCCACACATGGGAGTAGCCATGGTGGACGTCATGTTGAGTGACTCCATGACAATATCACGTTGAGAGACTCTGTGATGAACTCTTTTCCACAAATGGGTGTAGCCATTGTGGGTTTCATGTTGAGAGACTCCATGACATGGATATCTGGAAAGATACCTCCCTAGCTAAGAGGGAGTGTTGATGTTATAGCAGCGGGAGATATCTTTCTCTCGAATTTAAATAATAAATGATGAATAAATAAAAGCAAGTCGGACTTGCTATAAATATTGATTTATTTTTTATGGGCCGACTCAAACAAAAAGTCGCCTTGTTTTGTGAAAGAGGCTGACTTTAATGAAAAGACACCTTTGATTTGTATATATACCAAGCAATGGTCATTCATTTGATCATTCGATTTTTCAAGAAACAATTCGCACTTCAAGAGGGAGTTCACACTTTTGCAGCAGATCATAATATTGCTTCAAGCAGATCGATATCAAGGAGAAATCATATGTGTTTGTATATTCGCATCTAGGAGAGGTGCTATCATGCATTACATCAAATTGGCCTTGTGTTTGGCCAAGTTGTGAAGCAGATTTCTGCTCTTTTCATTCAATATATAAGGGATATATTTTGGCCGGGTTTTTCTCCCTTGAGAAGGAGGGTTTTCCTAGGGTATCTTGCTGTGTTCATTGTTCACTGTGTTGCATTTTTGATTGCTTACATTTCTGATCCTAAAACTAACATATGGTACTATGAACACCTTTACCAGATTCGTAGCATCTCCAAGATCAGCAATCCATTTGCAATAGGTGCCACATGCACCTTTTTGCTGGTGTGAGACAGTGCATGCAAGTCAGATGCGGCCCCAAATTGGTTTTGGGAGGTTTCTAGATGACTATAGAATTGACTTGTTAGTGTACACTCCTAACACATGGTACTACCATGCATTGATAATGTTGTTGACTTGATCCTTAGAATTCAGATTTGACTGTTACATTTTGATGGTTGGTTCAAACATCAGAAGGTAAAACAACGTGGACAATTAACTGTTCTAATTTCCATGATGCTTCTTCTGCCATAATGGCTTTTTAACATCATGCATACCTCCATATCATCAGATTTCAAGGCATAGCATTAATGTACCTAGTGGAAGGTAAATGACCTGTGTTATATGTGGATGTGTCCCCACCCCTCAAACCCACATCCTCGTCCCTTGAGGCATTTTGGGGATGGGGGGATGTCCCTTGGCTGTCCCCCCCAAATTGAGAAAATGTGGAAATGTCCCAAAACGTGTCTTAAATCGGGGATGTCAGAAAACATGTAGGGGACACCCCAAGGCGTCCAGGGACATGTCAGACGTCTCCTGTTGAAAAAACAATTTTTAATAATGTTTAAAAAAAATTCATTCTTAATATTAAAAAAAGACTGTTAAAGTGTTAAATATATATTATGTATAGTTCATACTGAATCGGAGAGTACTCGGCAAGCCCAAAAATTTTGACTTGGCAAAACTTGACAAATACTCGGCAAATACTCGGAAAATGTGTGTAGATATTTATGTATGTGTATACTCAGGACTGCACTGTGCACACATACATATCTATAAACATACACAGGATGCCAAGTTTGCATGCATATACACACACAAACATATTTATACACACACAAACATGCCAAGTTTGTGGGTTTTTTGCGAGCTACTGGCGATTACTTGATAATTTGACAGGAGAAAATCCATCTGCATACTGCCCGCAAGTAAAAGCAGAAATTACTCAGCATGCAAATTTTTGGAGATTACTCGGCTACTTGGAGAGTATAAACTATGGTTACAAACTTACAGCATTATAACAGCAGTGTAACATAGCATTATAACAACAGCAATAAATATATCATGACAGCAGTATAGCAGCAGTATAGCAGCAGTATAACAGCAATTAAATTAATCACGACAGCAGTGACAACAACAACTGTAGTATAATAGCAATAAATATATCATAATTTAGATTGATAGTTAATGATATAAGCTATACTACAGTTAATATTAACAAAAATAATTTGGATTTTTTATTTCATTGTTAAAAACAGTATTGAGCTTAAAAATTCTTGAATTTCATATATATTGCCGTCCCCTGTTTTCCCCAAAAAATGGCCCTTGGACTGCCATCCTCGAAACTGCCCCCTGCCATCTTGCCATCCCTGTCCTGGAAACACTGTGGAACATGGTAAATAACCATACATTTCCCTTGAGAGTTTGGAATGTACAAAACACACATATTAGTAAACCTTGTTGTTCTAGTACCCACGGGGTGTAGATCAGATAGTTAAGCTGTTGAGACATGGATAGTGATCACAGGTTCAAATCCCTGGTTTGAATTGCTGCACGAATAAGGGCAGCTCATGTGGCCAGAGGTTATAAGGACTGAGTAATTAGGGCCTTGCAAATAGGGTTCCAGCTAGTGCTGACTCCATACCAAAACAAAAAATAATAATAAATCTATTTATTCCAGTTTTGGTATCTCTCCAATTCATTTTTCCCCGATTACTGTTCAACATCTCTAATTTATTGTTAATATTTCTTTGTACATATAACATATGTAGATTCTTGCAGTTTGAACTACTTTGAAGTGTTATCCACCCGATATCCCTTGGGATCTAGATCACTACTCAAAAAAAAAGATTGTAGCAGGAGCTCCTTCCATGGGACCCCTAACATGTTTCATAATAGTAGGTTCCTTTATCCTTCAAATAGATAATGCTAATTATTGGTTGTTTTGCGATTAGTAAATTGTCATTGGTTATGTTAAATTTTAGACAAAGTTAAGGAGGTTTCGGTGTCTATTTGCATGTCTGACTTCACTAGATTTGGCGAACTAGTTTGTGAATACAGAGCAATATTACCTTACTGATAGTCCTCCGTTGGCAGGCAATTTTTGTGCAAATTGTTTCTATTAGTGTGTAAACTATGATTAAATTAACTAAAACAAGAAGAAAATTAATGGGTTAAGAATCTAAACCCCGTGGTTTAATTGTAAAATCTTACAATGGCTGGTTGAAGATTGATACTTCCAAAAATAATTTGATTTGGTTAGCTATATCTTCTGACACTTTTAAATTTGATGTCTTTTCTTTTTCTTTGATAACACTCATTATGATTCTGTTGGAGAAGTTGGGGAAGAATTGAGGGATCAGTAGCAATGAAACCAAGAGTGCCAAAGATTCTGAGTGTGAAAATTATGAGAAAAATTCTCTTAATGCAAGGGTCTCACTAGTGGGATTTAAAGCATTTTTTGTTAAAGATTTTAAGTTTCTGTAGTTAATAAATTGTTTATCATCTTAAGCTCTATAAAAAATCTAACAAATTTGCGATGAAAACAAGAGACAATTCAAGAAGTTGGCAATTCAACTTCACATAAAAAGAGAGCGCTTGCAATGAGCTAAATCTGCCATAAGATTCTATTTTGTCGTATGAACATCAAGAGCCCAAAATTGAGACTCATGGAAGATTCTATTTGTAACAATATAAAAAAGATTGTACCTTAAATTTGCACAAATTTTATATGATTAATTATTTGTGGCTTATTTAATATTTGATAGTCTAAATTGAATATTCAAGAATTAACTCTAGCCATTTCGGTTTACCTTGTTCAATATGGACAACAAATGAGTATCCAATTCAGACTATTTTGTCCATTGGGTTCTCTTGTCCATTCAGGATGATTATAAATCATGGTCATTTTGAACCAATCCTCTATCCAATATGGGATAGGCAATGAAGCTCCGGACATAGAATTTACTCATTGAGACCAACTAGATCGAATCACTTGCAAAAAAATCACATCGTGCCTAATACATTGTGTTGAGTTTTTTTGCAAGTCTTAAAAAAGATTCTGTACTTTCCTTGGGTTTCGGATAATTGGCGAAGTACAAGACCAATTCACTTTGGGGATTCTTCCGAGTACTAATGACTCATTTTTATTCTTATACCAATTGGATTCAAAGTTTTATCTCTTAGGAAAAAATCCCCAAAATCTAACAATATTCTCTGTATCTAAGTATTGGAAACATCTTTTGTTTCTTAGATTGCCTTCATATCTTGTATCCACGAGATCAAGATACTAGAGAATTAGGTGTATGAAATAAGTAAATTCTATTTGAAACTATGTTTATGCAAATGTACAAGTGGGAACATAATCTTTTATAGGGTCCCATTTTTCTATACAGTTCTTTGTCAGCGTCCACTCACTCTAGTGAAATAGAGATGAAAACCTAGAGAAGGATCTACTTGCAAACACCTAGAGGGGGTGTTTGAGGTAAAGTTTAATTAAGAAGATTTCTTTGTTTATCTAGAACACATCATTTTTTTTTCCAAAAGGTTATTGGTTTTGCATATTGGGTGTAATGCCTTTTATCGAAGAAGTTTACTTTTAATCAATGCATCTTAAATTTAATCAGTTCAATATTACTTTACTCACTAGAATTTGATCCCTATCATAATTGATTATAACTAATTCGATCAATCAAGATAGTTACAAGATTGACAAATCAATAATTTATGACTATAATTATTCAATTGGAATTAGAATTCCATAATAACATGCTATGTGAACTTATCGTTGATTGAAAGTAACTTAAGAGTTCATATTCATTACTTATCTACACATTTTATCAAATTGAATACCACTTTTTAAACTATCCTCCAAACACAATTTACAACCATAAACTTATATTTTTTATTCTTTACATCAAATTACATCATTATCAACTAATATTTTTAGCTACTTAGCAACAAGGTGAAATTTCATACTCTAAGTTCACAAAAAGAATCAAAGTCAATTCCATCTATAAAAATCTTGATTACTTATAATCAATTTCGAATAAGTAAGAGACCCCATAAACTTTATGCAAAGTGATAACCACGACTATCAAAATGACAACACTTGATGACAATGCAAAATGATACAAAAACAACTTGATAGCTATGTAAAACAATAAATAACATGATAATAGCATGATAAATAAATTAAATGGTAACTTGACCACTTAACCAAATAATTGTTCAACATGAATTTAATATAACATTATGTCACTCATCTTTTAACTAAAAATGACTTGCATGTGTGTGAACCCCACTTCACCTCCAAAACAAAGACAATAAACACCTCAAGTTAGATTTTGCAAGCATAAACAAGGATTCCCCATGAAATCCATTTACAACTTCAAACTAGGAAAGAAAATAGGAAAGAATACAATGCAAATGATAAAACAAAGATGAAATCCTAATTAGAAGTGCAAACTCATGATCTCATGGGGGAATTGGTGCCAATTTGATGTGAAAATTGGCCCTTTCCCAATTCCTATGATGCAAGATGAATGTGTAGATGAAGATTTGATCCACTTTGATGATAGAAGATGAGAGCTCCCAAGCCAAAAATCTTCAAGAACCTAGCTATGACTCAATGATAATGGATGGAATTCAAGAGATATTTGAGCATGGTAACTTTGCAATGTTTGTGGATGATAAAATGAGGATATGAGCTCTTCATTTATAGGATTTCAAGATGGATGAATGTCCAAATTTGAGCAATGTGGGACTAACATTTATCCAATGATATGGTGCCACTTGTCGCCTATGAATGGATGATGATGTGCAAGATTTGGGGTTTGTGCCAATAAATGCATAATATTTGAATTTCAAATTTGTTGAAATGACATGCAAGAGGGAAGGGAAAATGCAATAAATGCCACTTGGCTCAAGGCAAAGGACATGTAAGATAAATTTATTACCTTGTTGGATGTACATGTTGACTTGAAATTTTTGAATTCAAATTGAGAGAATATTCCAAAAGATGCTTTGTGAGGAAAATAGAGATTTAATAAATGAATTAAATATATTTTCATGTGCAACTTGCATTATCTAGAAGATGTGACATGAGATGAGAATAAATTAATTAAGGGTTAATTAATTTAATGAGAGAGGTTAGATGATGTGACCTATTTGACACAAATTTATGGATTTATTTAAATCATAAGAGGGAAATATGACAAGAGATTAATTAAATAAGGATTTTGATTTCATTTAATTAAAAGGATGGTGTTAGATTAAATCAAATAAGGTTTTAATTTATTTAATTTAATAGATAGACTTTAAGGATTTAATCAAATACATTGATTATTTAATTAAATAGATAATTAAACCATTGGTTAGACTGATGGATGATCTCAGAAGAAGCGATGTTGGTAAGTCGTGATCAAATGCACGATGTCAAATCAAGATTTTACGGTCTACAACATGAATGCATAATCACTAGTAATTCATATCTTTTTTAGATCAACAATTCCTTAATGAACTATTTTCTAAACTTATATTCTAGATTCAATAACACAATTTACATCATTCCTTTAACAATTAATTTATATAAATTTATTTATTTTAATATTTAGAAGATTTAAATCAATATATTAACAAGTATTTAGCCAGTAGATTATACACAAGTTTTTGATCACCAAGTTTCAAATTAGATGAGGTGAGAGCATACAACAATTGCATAATCTCAGTTATAATTTGAAATCCAACTAGGAAGCTCATAATTGAATTTACATCGTTAACTATGAAATTTCAAATTGATAGTCATGAATATCCAACTATTACATATGAACACAAATTGATATCATTAACATACAATACTATTGGAGAATAATTATGTTAACAAAAATATAGATGAAAATCAAGACTCAAATAAAACAAGTTATCAATTGATGAACAACATTATTTAAAATGATATCTTGATTACTATGATAACCAAATTATCTTAAAAAAAATACCCCAATAATTACAATATTAAAATAATAACTACTACATATTGTGATAAATCAAAACTATCTTTAATTGATTTTTAACTAAATTATATTGTAAATTTGATAACCAAATTATCTTTGATGATTATAATCTATTATTTTATTAAAACTCAACCTTTTATTTCAAATTTACTTTATTCACTCTAAATCAAAATAAAATAAAATAAAAATATTTATAAATTACTTTAAAACATTTAAACCCTACCTTCTAAACACATTATTCTTGAACTCAAGGGACCCGTTCTTACCTCAAGAGTCCATTATATTTGCTAACAAACTAGAGTCACTTTGAATGAGCATTTCATTTGAAGTCAAGTTAAGAATATATTTGACAACAAATGATGCTTTATCACTTGATTCATATCTATAGATTAATAATAGTAGATATATGATTTTTTTTTTACTTTATAAACAAAGTGAGAACTCTAGCTTCTAATGCAAACCTATTTCATACAATTAATATCTAACTGCCTTCCCTACTCCATTATTAATTCATGCTCATCAATACAGAACAATCAATTTAGTCATTATAACATGTAAAGCTAAAGACTATGCTAAAGAATAATTTATTAAATATGCAAAATTAATAGATATTATGTTTTATTGAATATTGAATTAATATAAAAGAACAACAAACTTTAGTCATTATAACATGTAAAGCTAAAGACTATGCTAAAGAATAATTTATTAAATATGCAAAATTAATAGATATTATGTTTTATTGAATATTGAATTAATATAAAAGAACAACAAACTGTTAATTTTTACATGTAAAACTGATGACTATCAAATCAACTACTAATTAATGCTAGAAAGTAACATCTAATTAACTTGTATACTAATCAAATCTATAATTAAATTACTTAATTATATCTTTTATTAACTTTAACACATTTCTAAACCCATAAATAGGAAGGAAAAGTTATGACTGATTATAATGCATTTAATTCAATTGTAAAAAACTAAATCTGGTACAAGGCAAGCATGCATAATCCCATGCCTATAGAAAAAAGATAGAAGAAAGTTGGTAATAATTTTGTTATTGATACCCCAAAAATGGGAGTTTGGGAATCAAGTAAACATTATAAGGTATGCAAAATATATGATAAAAATGCCTCAATGATGCCAATCTCTAAGAATGTAGTGTTCACACATTGAATAAAAAGGATTTGCAAATTTTTTATCAAAAGCAGTTGATAGAAAACATCCACATGTTTTGACAATAGCAAAGGAGATACATCAAGCAAAATAAAGACTTCTGATTCTCCCTATATAATGATAATCACACACAAATAGAAAAAATATACCAGTTTTGTCGACATAAAGATTCTAAAGTGTTTAAAGGAAACAATCATGCATTAGAATCAATTGCTTGGACAAGGAATTCAAAGGAAGTAGTGCTAACAGTCACAAACACCATTTCTCTCCTTCTTGGTAGTTTTATACTCTTTGAGCATATCATTTTTTTGGTTTAGTTTTCAATGGCATTTCTTTTAACTAGTTTCACTAATCCTCTATTCAGTAAATATTCATAACCCTTCTCTTTGGCACCCTACCAACTGCCTTATAATACATTCATCACAATTGGGAGTGCCCCATAATGGCATCACTCATCCACTTCCAATAGAGGTTTAAATATGAAAAAATAAAAGAAATAAAAGAAATATATATTAATTATAAGTATGTCAAAATTGGTAATAGGTATGAAATTAAATCATTTTATTATTCATATTATAAAATTAAATTGGTGCTAGTCACACATTGATAATATAATAATGATAGTTATTATTATTATCTCCTTTCTAATTAAGTTTTTTTTATTATCATTAAAATTTGAAATCACAGTATAATCAAAACTATGATCATTCCATTTTTATTTATTTAATAATCTACTTAGATAAAATAAACATGAACATAAAAAAGAGTTGTGACATTACTGTCATATAAACATTAAATCTCTAAACTGAAATCTATAGAGGGGCTATCTAAACCCAAATCTCCAGGTAATAGATACTCTATGACAATTCACTAGTTACTAGAAGATTCAAAGGAAAAATAAGACATCTCATACCTCAAATAATGTTATAGTCACTCAATGAAGCACAAAATCCCACTACATAAGTTCTCTCTCCTTCTCTTTAACTCTTTTTTGATATGCATCGTAACTCATAAGTATACTATGGTTGACTCTACTGTTGCCATCATGTACTACATGTAATGGATAACAAAGTTAGAAACCAACACAACCTGATTGTTTGATTAGGCTGCCCAAATATCACTAGTATTTGCTAAATAATTATAAAACCATATGAAATACAAGCTCTTGGCCACAACACTTCTATTAGTTTGGAAGTAGATACTAGAGATCATCTTTTGCGTTGCAATAAAATAATTGAGTTATGTTATAGATATTCATTTGGCTTAAACATTGGTTAGAATTTTGGGCTATACTAGTCACTAATTTCAACATCTTAAATTCCTCATTCTTGTCATTCTTTAGATCAACAATAATGTATTCAAGCTATAAATTTAGTCTTATTAATATATTGTGTCTGTGTAAGATCATAGGAGTCTAAAAAGTGGTGGTGTAAAAAAAATGCGTTCTAATTCACTTAAAAATGTGAAATTCGGTTTTGACTTTTTGTAGGCTTGGGTAGAAAGTACATAGTGTCAAAGCAAATACCAGATCGAAACAGATATCCGTTTCGAAATGGATATTTGTTTTGTTTAGGCCCGATTTTTAAATTTGGTCGATCCAAAACGACCACTTATTTAATTTAATATATTATAATAATTTTTTAATATATTTATAATATAGCATGTATATTTAATTTAATACATTATAATAATATTTTTTAATATAGCATGGATATTTAATTTAATACATTATTATAATATTTTTTAATTTAATATTATATAACAATATACTTAATATATTATAATATTATATTATAATACTTATATAGTATTAAATATTATAATATATTAAATATAATATTAAATTTATGTATTATATGATTATAATATAATACTATATTATTATATAATCTTATAATATATTATAATAATATAATATTATATAATAATAATATAATATTATATAATAATAATATAATAAATAATATAGTTTTATATTATAATATAAAATGATAAATAATTACTTACATTTCGAATAATATTGCTAATATCTATATGGTCGGGTCCCAGACTAACCATATATTAAAAAAACTACAAAAAGGAAACAAATATACATTTCAAAACAGATATCTGTTTTGTTTTATAAAATCAAAACCAAACAACCCGAGAGCTCATTTTTAGCAGAGTTCGCGCAAGTTTTCTATTCCACAACTTGGATATCCATTCGCAAGTGAATATTCCTGCTCAAATCAATCAAAATTGAAAGGTATTTTTGGATTTTTATATTTTTCTTCAGATTAAATATTAGTTTTGAATTATTTTTTTGTGAATTTTAGTCAAAAATAAGATATTTGATAGTTTTTTTATTACATTAAAATGATTGTTAATTTTGAATTTTTTTAATCAATTAACAGGCTTAAAATGGCTAATCCCAACTCCGTTCAACATGAAAACCCTAACGCCGCTCAACATGAAAACCGTAACCCCGATCAAGATGAAAACCGTCCAAATCCTCCTTCACTATGACCGTTGTTTCTAAACCAAAACGTGCCAACAATACATGAATCTATTCATAAAAAAATTGATCAATTGAGAAATGTATGTCAAATCTATGAGACACTAAGCTATTAGATATGAAAAACACTTTAGAAACAATCATTTCAAATGTTAAAACTTCGGAAAATCAACACAATAGATTTGCACAGTGGCGAGAGGAACAATGACAATTTTATGCCAATGGGTTATTATATGATGACGTGAGGGCACTTGATATTGACAAAGCCCAATTATCCTAGTTATTCATTGATCACAAAACATGACAGCCCATTAATGTGCGGAAGCCAAAAATTTCAATTAAATGATGCACACATAGAGACATATTACATAATTTATGGAGATGTTGGTGGATGGTTTTTGATAAAACACCCAACAACAATCTTGACATCCCTTAGTATTTTCTCTAAAAATTATATGTTGAGTTTTTCCTAGGGAGGCATGTCAAATACTTTGACATGTGAGATTTCAAGGGTGTTGGTAGAGGGATGCCACAGGATATACTTAGAGCATGCCAATTCACCCTAGTTTGTCTTGCTTTGCCTATTGCTGCCCCAAATCCACTACCTTACCTTGAGATTGCTTTAGATGCAAGGACTTAGAGCATTTATTCCTTACATTCATTGAGTGATCATCTGGTCACATAGAGCCATCATGTGCACAACCATTTGATGGTGCATTCCATCATGATGGTTATCCACCTGATACATCCTAGCATGATGGTTGCACACCTACTGCATTAGATCCAACTGGCACACCGTCATCATCTTCGACTGACACATACATCGTCCTCTTCGACACATATTTGTGTGCCGGGCATTATTGCATGATGTGCAACAATTTATGTTTGGGTCATCTCTGATGGTCCACTGAGGCTCCCATAGACACATCCAACTATGAGGTTCAGGATATGTCAGATGTAGGAGTTGATAGAGCATACAACGAACCATTTGTAGGATTGACATTGATTGCTAGGGACAATGTGGGAGCACCGGTAAGACTTAAAGTAATTTCATAGTGTATTTTATCTAAATTCTTTCATATTTTAAATAAGAGATATTTGTACTAATATATGTTTATGTGCTGAAATCTTTAACAGTTGCTGATAGAGGACCAGATTTATGAAGTGCAGGAGGCTACACAATCAACCATTTCATTTGGCCTAGAGAATCAGTATACGATATTATTTAAATTGTTATTTAGATGTTAATTTTTGAAATCTATTATGTTTAAATACATGTACTACATAGATTGATAGTCTAATGTAATCTTGTCTTTTTATGCAACAACCTAGTTCTTTTATAGCCATGTTGATTGAGCTTGACCTATTGGATGAAGTTGCACAATAGGTATATATATATTTTTATTCTCAACATTATGATTATATGTGCATGTGCATTTAAATTGTGTTACATTCTTATCATTTTTTTATGTAGGAAACCATCTTAGCTTCTTCATCCACCATGAGCCCATCTAGTGTCATAGCATCACATCACGTATTTGTTTATTTTATATTGCAAATATTTACGTTTAGATAGGAGTAGATATATGTTTAGTAAACATGATTATTTGTCAACAATTATATGTTAATTTGTATTATTTTTATTTTACTTGCTATAGTCCTTTGCCCAACTCAACACTGTGACGAGTGTGGGACCATTTCTTTATACGAGGGCTCCTGATTGTCTTAAGGGACAATCATATGCAAACCATCTTGCAGAAAAGAGAGCAAGAATTGAGGTAAACAAATTTTCTATTATTGATATAATATAGTACACATATAGTGATTTTGATGTTAAATTCATAATTTATAAATGATAGTATATAAGTTTCTATTTACTAGTCTATCTTGTCAACCATTCACATAATTAATCTAATTTGTGGTTTGAATTGTTATTTTGTAGGAAGCTTCAGACAATTAAGTTATTTGAGGAGGTTCAATTTTGATGGTCTAGCACAGGATTAGGATATGATATAGATTGATATGTACTTAGGGTTTGATAGATCTTGAGATGACATATAGCTACAATTTGTAAAACTTGTTTCAAGAGTAGACATATATGCCAAATTTGTATATGCACAAACACAATTATTCTACATTTTGATATATAATAATTGATATTCGATTTAATTTGTTCCTCGTGTGCATGTCTTTCTACCTTGAATCTTCAAAATGGAATGTATGATTATCTTAGAATGGTTTAAAGTTATGATTGATAACATGCTATAAATTAGCAAGATCCCAATTTGGGTTCGGCTGCCTTACCTTCCCCTCCACTTATGGTTTGACCCCCTTTTGGAGGAAGTGGGTGATGCCCTAGGTGATTTTTTGTTGATAGATGATGCTACTTTTGACATACTTCATTCCACCTTTGCCCATATTTTGGTTGAAATGGATGTTTCAAAAGGGCCGCTTGCTAAGATTTTAATTAAAATTTCTAAGGGTTCTTGGGTCCAATCTTTGGACTATGAAGGGATTCCTTTCTATTGTAGAAGATGTTTTAAAATAGGTCACACTGCTGCACAATGTGGATTTGAGAAAAAAACATCGACTTCATGGTGGAAAGGTGCCTCTCAACAACATTATACGGTTGAGAAGAAAGCTGATCACATAGGAGCTTTTTTGAGGTGGTTGCGTCAAAATCACAGGCTCGTGAGACATCCCCTCCGGATGTCTCAAGTGGTGGGGTTGCTGAAGTTGAACATCATGTTGAAACCCCTAAAGATCATGAGATTGGGTCTTTGATTTCCATTTCTGGTGAATGCGCTCCGACTATCATTTCTGGTGGCTTCTCTAATTTGTCAATGCCCGCACTAAAGAATAATGATGAAATCTCTGAGACTATGGCTGCAGGCATTCATCTTCAGGAAAATAGTGTGCTGGCTTGGCATGGTAAGACTGTGCAAGTGGAAGAAGGTTGGATTACTGTTAAGGGAAATAAAGCAAAATTCTCTAGGCCTTCTTTTGACATTACTCTTCGCTCCCACAAGAGTATTTCTAAATGTAAATCTTGACGGGTCTTGTTTGGGGGCTGGTGTTTGGTTGGTTGCAAGTTGTTTTATTTGTAGCCCTATTTTTGATTGTAAAGGGTTTTAGGTCCCTTCAAAACCTATTTTTTACCTCAATCAAAAACATGTTATAGATTAATAGAATTGCATTTTAATAGAACTTATGAATTACAATTGTTAATCCATCTATGTTAGAGTTCATTCATATTAAGGTTCACATACATTACATTCCATGAGATCACATTTCTTTGAGGATTTTTTTCAAACAATTCATTGCCTTTTCTATTGTACTGCATTTTTCATACATGTCTACCAAAATATTTTTATCAAACACTCAATTTGAGATGTTTTAGAATGTTGTTTTTTCAAGACTTATAATTGTCTTTGTTTAAGGTGATTATAAAAGGATGAATTGAAAAAATCATGGTTTTATAATGATAGACTCCTAAACCCTTGCAACATAAAAAATGGTCTCATATTTGCAAGATATCTAAAGTATAAGAAAAAAAAAAGAAAGAATTCAAACTAAAATAATAGGTACGTGAAGAAAAATGAAGGAAAAACAACTAGAAAGATGCATATGCTTAGAACTAGTTTTATAATGCTTCTTTGTTTGTAAAAATCTAATATTGTATGCCCAGTTATGACCTTTCTATAAGATTTCTCTTTTAGGGGTTTAAGAAAAATTAAGTACCATAGTTTTGGCATTGGTCACCCACATAATTGGGTGCTTAGGATTGGTGCTAGTGTAGTGATGACATCACCTTCTACAATATTTTTACTACTATATACATATATTTGTAAATTGTACTAGTGCAATGTAGGTGTGGTGTAGGTGACTAGAATATTCTTTGTGGATTTTGATTATATGTTGCAATGATGAATAATGGTATAATGATTGTAAGAGAATATATAATTTTATGGATCCATAAAATTGTATGGGTTTTTTTGCATGGAATTATTTAAACCCCCAAGAAAAGTTCTAATGGTTTTTTGACTCCAAGTTCTATTGTTGCTTATATAGATTTATAGATTTTTGGACCTTTTGAGCTGAATTGTGAGGTCTTTTTGGAACCAAGATGTGTCATTTGATGAAATATCTTGGCTGAAAATATTTAAAAATAGAGACGAGAATTACATTTATGAAGTTCTAATATCATCTGAGAGTTGTTGATCAACCTCGTAGTAGCCTAACAATCACATTCTATTAAAACAAATTTCTACAAAAGCGAGAAGTAATAAAAATGCTATGAAGATAATTTTTTTGATGCAAAATGAAATTGGTACTATATACATTGATAAAATCCTTGTTGTAAAGATAAGGATGCAAGCCTAGATAAAATCCTAGGACATACTAAGATCATGACAAGTGACTTAATTCTATGGTATGAGATAAAAAAAGTACACGATCTAAGTAAGCTTAAGTATAAAATTGTAAATGAGACCTAATAGAATAGAAAACTAGTTAGGTAATATAACATGTTCACACCGACAAATAAAAGTCCTTAATATTTTTATACTATATTGACCATCCTAATTTGAAATACTAGAATATTTGGTGGGAATGAAATCAAAGGATTTTTAATGGTACAATAAGGTATATAAGTCAAGCTTTAGGTAGAATAATGGTTAGTTTATAAGAAACCTATCAAACTCAGATTCAAGATTATCAACTGAGTTCTTGGTGAGAATTCAAAATTTTAATGGGACTTAGTGTTCATGTAGCTTCTCCCTCTTTTGCCTCTTCCAATAATAACATTCAATATTATCAACTTACTAAATGGTGACACCCTCCTCGACCTTGATTAAAATCAATGTTGATCCTGTTAGGAATTGCATGCAAAAAATATCAATTAAATGCAAATAAAGATTAAACAAAAGAATGAAAAAGACAAAAATAATAACAGTGAGAGACAATTTTTAATGTGGTTCACCCAAACTCGGGCTACATCCATAAACATAGAGTCCAATATTATTATCTAACAAATTGAACAGATTACAACCAACAATCCTTGCAACTCAATACTACTGCAAATGCTACAATACAATATCAACATAAACCCTAACCCTTAGCCATTTTATCAAGACTTATGTCAGTTACAAAATAGGGGTTTTTTTATGTCGACCAATAGAAAAATAACTCCCAGCGCCTTTATAAAATAATAAAAGTTGTTTGAGGTTTCGGGGGTGTTGCCCTTCAACCTTGCCTTGTACCATGACAGAGAGCGCGCCTGGACCCCACAAGGGGCACTGCCCCCAAACCCTCGTTGAAAAATTTGGGGGGGTAGGGGGAAAATCGTGCTGATAAAAGTGTGAAAATTTAACCTCTGAGTCTGATTAGGCTCCATATAACAACAAATCCAATGCTTTGAAATACAATCTTACAAATGTTGGTATAGGATGTGTTTGTCATGCTCATAATGGTAGAGTTAAGTTTTGGTATGCAAGTGTCTCGCCAAAAAATGTATAGTTGGACATTTTTACGCTCACTTGAGTCTCTCTCATGGACTTTGGCTTGATTTTTCCTAGATTTAATGTTGTAATGTGGTCAGCACATTCACATTAGGTCTTGGACCCTTGTGAATCATTAAGAATTCTAGGATGTCTTGTAAAAGTGTTGTAACCCACTTTCACACTTTTCTAGGACCCTTTCATTATAATTCACTTAAATAACTCATTTTTATCACTTACCAAGTCTTACTTCAAAGTGTTGTAAAGAGTTGTAACAAACTCTCACGCTTTTCTAGACTTTTCATCACTAATTCAACCCTTTCTTATATTTAAATGACCCCTTAATGCACTTTTTGACCATACTTAAGTGTATTTTTAAGAATATTCCCATTAAACCTTATTAAATGCACTTTAATTCTTGACACCCAGTAAAATTGCCCTGGTGGGACTAAGTCGCCATGCGGGGCGACTTAGTCCCACTGGGCACAAAAATCAAAATAATTTCAATTTTCTAGTGGGATTTTATTCTCTTAATGTTAAGGTCGGCTTGTTATGTGTTATTTTTTGGAAATTTAGTAAAATCAAGCATAAATAAAGGGTTTTCCTCTCATTTTCACCCCCATTCATTCACTTAATCATCCAAGCAATTATCAGGCAATTGTCAAGTCTTCTAAGCATAATCAAGTATCCATTGGAGCACTTCATTGCATATCTTCAGATTTTAACATCAAGGGTTTGGTGAGTTTATGACATTGCATGTTGTTTATTCATCATTCTATCTTTATTTCATTTTATTATCTAGGGTTTGATTACCAAATTGGGGTTTGACCAAGGCAAATCCCTATACTCTAACCCTTAATCCTTTTCTCCCTCTTTGCATGTGTGTTTGCAGGTCTTGTATGCAAATTTATTAAAGAGTAAGGTGTTAAAAGGGTGTTTTTCAATCCATCAAAGTCATCAAAGTCAACAAATCCCTAATTGAAGCTTGGAGACCTCTTTCAACTTGTTTTCTGCAGAATCTGAACTAGACACCTATCAAGAAAAGAAGTACACACCGAAAGTTACAAAATCTTGCCCCAAATTTCTCGAGATTCCTAGGTGGACTAAGTCTCCATCTATGGTGAATTAGTCCCATTGCCAAGCCTAAAAAGTAGTTTTCTACATTTTTGGATACCCATTTGGCAGATTCCTATTTCGACAGATTTTCTCTGAAACTAAACTAAGTCACTTAGCTTGGAACAAGTGTCCCAGTCAGCATTTTTGGTCAAATTTGCATGATTCTAGAACCTCTCTGCATCAAACTTCAAATTCCAGGTGCACCTCTCCAGTCTTGTTTAATTCTGTCATTGTTTATTTGCATTCTTAAGTGTTTTTGCATACATCACTATGTTTTCAAACACTTTGCATTTCTTAGGTTTATTGTGTTTAGACATCATATTTAGGAATATTGCATCTATCCTTGCATTTATTTGAGTGTAGACATTACACATTTTGAGTCCATTTCTCTCCTTTTAGGTGAAAAACCCTAAAAGTATTAGAGAACCTTTAATACCAAAATTGGTGTCCACAACAAGTAATCTTATTGTTCTAATAATTTTGTGAAGGTTATAGCCATCTCCCAAGCCCTTTTACATGCTAAGCAACTTGACATTGTATTAATATTATTTTAGAACTTGATTTTGAAATCTTGTTTGATAATTTACAAAGAAAGTCCTCGTCTCACTTCAAACAATGACAATTGAATGAATGTAACAAATACATCGAGATCCTCATTCATAGTTTCAATAGTTGATAAGTAGGAGGTATTTTTCAAAACGTGGCAAATGGGGTTGCAAGTCCAGTGGGCTTAACCTTGGAGAAATAACTCAGTGGTTAAGTGCACTTGAGCTGGAGTAGTACTGGGATGGGTGACCCCCCGAGAAGGCCTAGTACTTTAGCTCTATGAGCATCACCTAAATGCAATGAGTGCTAAGTGGACCATTCATTATCATAGTTTCAATAGTGTTAAGTGAAACCAAACTACAGGGGAAGGAAATCAGGGTATTGTTTTTTAGGCTAAATCAACTTCTAATTAAAATGACATAAAGATTGATACTAGAAATGACTAGGATTGCCCTATCTAGTATATCAACAAAAACTTTAGTGATTTTGTTAATGTTGACTACAATACTTGTATGGATTCACGATTCTTACTATTGTGTTTCTTGTTAGTGTGCAAATTCGTTTGGTGTTCTTCACGTTTATTCCATTATGATTAACTTTATTATTACTATTTTAAAATAATTTTTCTATTGGTCCATTTTTTTTAATCACAAGGACAAACATTACTTTTGATACTCAAAACTTTTACAATCTTTAGAGGAGAAAATGCTTATGCCCTATTAATAAGGTTTAGAGGTTTCCTTCTCTTTTGCTGATTGTCTTTCTTCATTCCATCTAATTTTTCTTGATTCTCAAAAATTTGTGTGCCACAAATGTTTGTAAGATATACAGACCTAACTTAGAGTCAGTTAATATTTTATTTTATTTTTTATCATTATAAGTGAATTTCCATTGTTGGATACCAATGAAAAAGACGCGGTGTAATTTGTGATTACATATGGAATGTCTGATTGAATTGATGGAACAGATGGAAGTAGCAACATAACTTTGTGAAAATATCTCTAAACCTGTAATTAGAAATATATTGAAACGTCAACCATACCTTTCTGGTTTTGGTGGATCCAGCGGCCTGAGTTGTTAAATTTGTCAGTATAATTTGTGAAAATCTGTTGATACACACTGAATTTTAGAAAAATATGATAAAATAGTGGCTAGAACGATGAAAAGGGATTTGGTTGTGTAATTTGGGAAATTATGTAGAAATGCTAATTAAAAAGATAGAAAACAGTTAAGCTAATCGAGTAATTGGTGAATATTGTTGGAAATGTGGTGGTTTTAATCCTTTTTGTGCAAAGCTTGAGAAGGAAATGGAGAACCAGAGAGGAATCAGAAGGAAATCATAGATAAAATAAGTGCACAGGAGTACTGTAAGCCTTGAAACTCTGATTGAAACAATCGAAAAGATGAAACTCTGGAACCGGCGCTGTAATTTCATAAATTATGTTGAAACCCTGGTTGAAGCAAGCGAAAAGATGGAAATTGTGGAGCAATTTGTTGAATGGAGAAAATTTTGAGAATTCTAGCTGTTCAGGAATGCTTGTCTAATAAATAAGGAATTGAGAAACAATCAGGATGAAATATTTGGACTGAAATTGAAGATTAACCATACGGTGGGAGACAAAGCAGGTGAAGTATTATACCATGGGAGACACCAGGGGAATCGGAATGAATATGAATGGATTTTTAAGGGTTATTTATAAATATTATTTAGATTAATATTAAAAGAATAGTTTTGGGTAATTAATTAAATGAAATTTTTTATCATATTTTAATGTGGATGAGATGTAAAATTGTTATTGACTGTTTAATCATACAAGGGATGTTGGAATAGAACATTCACAAAGTATAAAACTAGCACTTGCATTTAAAGGAGGTTAAAGGATTAAGCCGATAGAAAACTAAATGTATGTTAATATGTTAGAGAGTATGTGTTTATGCAAACAAATTCAGTTGCATGTGGTTGGATTAAACAATTAATAATAAGAATGAAATAAACTTAGACAATTCTACATTTTTTACTTAAAAAAATTTAATATTATTTGATTATGAAATATTTACATATAGGTTTAAAACATAAAGCAATGTAAATGAAAAAAAGAAAGTTGTCATCAAAATGACAAAAAACATTGTAAATGGAAATAGAATATTCCCATCTAGTTGTCTAATCAATATTTATCTGAATTTCATGTGATGAGTGAGATTTTCGAGGCTTTTACCATTAAACGATAGCTAGTTTACCATTATTACCATTAAATAGTAGCTGAAACTTGTTTTCCAATGACTCAATAGTGGTACACTCAAATCTCACACTATATGTAGCCTATTGAATAATTAGAAGAATAATAGTAATGTGACAAAAATTATAGTCACCATAATTTATAGTTAATTGATAATAATTTTAGTGACTTGTGTATGTTGGATAAGTGTTACATATTTTGCTCATGTATTAAAGCACTCATGCTCATATTTTGCATGATATGTGCAATGAGTAAAACTACTCATCTATGTATATCTACACATGGTTAAGGATGAAGTAGGATAGATTCATTATTGAATCAATAATTCTTTGTAATTGTTTTGATTGTTTATTGAAAATCATTTTGTTAATATTTTTTCCTTTCAATTTATTTTGTTATTTTTTAAAATTATATATACACTACTTCTAATATATATTTAAACTTTTATTCTACAACATTATCTTAAAAACATAGAAATATAAAAAATCATAACTAACAAAAATAATCAACACAAATTTTAAATTAAAAAGCATTAAATTTAAATTTCTTTGAATGCCAATAAATTTTCTCCACTAATTATTATTAGTGAATCATAGTGGAGGTAGATTGACCATTGAATTAGATTTTAAGTCCCCCAAGAAGAGATTAGCAATTGAATAAGGTAGTAAGCCCTCAATATTGACCATTTATATTTAAACAATATTACAATGGGAAGGGGTCATCATAGCCTATTAATATAGTGACCTCAAAAACATTTTTCATGCCTTATTATTTTAATGAAAAAAAAGTCAATGTTGGGGGGGGGCAACACGTCTAGGAATATGCAAAGAGTCCCTTTCCCTACTATAAATTTAAGTCATGATCTTTTGTTTATATTCTCAATGTTATACTCGTGTAAAATATTATCATTTATATAGTTTGTTTCCATATTCGTATTGGAGTTGGAGTTTTCACCATCTTTCATAGGGACTATAATTTGAGCTTTATATGAATAATATATATACCTTCTTTACATGTTTCTATGAAATAATGAAATATTTGATTCCTAATGTTAATTATTTATTTTCTAAACTATGGCAACAACAACGTATCGCCTTGTAATATAAATATATAATAATAAGCACGACTTTGCATTCATAGTGACACCCCCAATACATAAGAAGCACGAGTTCTATGTATAATATTATAAACTTTTAAATTTAATAATTAAAATATATAATAAAAATATGTAATTATACAAGTAGTATACATTTTTATTATTTATAATGACATCGTGAATATATAAACATCACAAGTTTTGCATGTTTAGATATGATCATTATTTATTCACTTTTTAAACACTTAAGAATTATGTTCCTATTGTAGTGGCGGCTGATTAATAATTTTGATGTTGCTATTTTGGATGGTTCTTGACTTAGGACACTGTATTTGTAAGAGGGGGTATTTTATTACCTATTTAATTATTTCTCTTGTTGAGCTTGAAATCAATACACTTTAGGACATTCGTTCTTTGTTTTTTTCTTTTCTATTTTTCATTTATTTTTCTCAAAATTCATTTTTTAAAAATAAAGATAAAATTAATTTTTTAAGAAAATATTGATAAGAGATAAGAATTTACTAATTTGTCAAATTGATCAATTAGTGGTTTGTAGTGTTTTTGTCGTTGTGGGAAGTATATATATTACTATCATAAATTAATAAAGATTATATATTTTGATATTGATTTTCTATTTCTATCATTATTTTTGTATTTTCACAAAATTGAAAGGCATTATACAAAAATAGAAACTTCTCCTGATTTTTTTATATCCTCTCCTATCTCACCCAATATAGGAAGAATGTGTCAAGGTGATTGATATTCACATTTCAAGGGATTGAGAGACATGCCACCTAAGAGATTTTTCTTTTATCAAATACAATACCACAACAAAGGTGAATTCAATAATTGAAGGTCTCAATGGCATAATTGTTGGCATAAGAGATATTACGACATGCTTGGATTCACTAAAGGAAAGAGATTTTTCCACCTTTATTATGGGGTGACTTTCTTCACTTATTGCATCCTTAGGCATAAGCTTGAACGATTCAAGGTTTGATAATGGAGGCATAGAGGACTTTTCTTTGTATTGAGGACTCAAGATTTCTATATGGTTAGCAACATCAAGCTCCTTAATAAGTTGCTTCCTCTTGATGGAATCATGGGTTTTACATTAAACATTAAGTCCATAGGGAAAGGTTTCTATCTAGATGACCTATTTTCTTACTACTTCAACAACATCTAGAATAGCCTAAACATTGGGATTTCCATTCCTCCACCCAAATCTTCCATCTATTATGCATGAGGGTTAGTTTTGGTGTGATTGATTTGGGCATTACAAGCAAGGGAATAAATATTAACTCTAATTTCTCACCAATATCCCAAAAAAATCCATGTATAAATAAGTTATTGGCACAAGGGGTACATATGGGACCATCCTTTTATTTACAAATTCCATAATTTTTAGCCAAAATTATTTGATCTCCATAAGTGGATTTCTTGCTCTCGGAATTTTTTCCTATGAGGGTAACTAACCATTTGTACCCACACACTAGAGGGTTCTTCATTCTAGAATTTTATTTATAAAAGGAGGTGTAGATTTTAAATTCTAGACTATTAATATTGATGGATTATTTTCTTTGTGTTATACCTTTGTTCACTTCTTTCAATCCCCAATGTGACTCATTCCCTTCTAGTATGCTTTGTATTAGATTTATCTATATCTACTATAGTATTGGGGGTCTTTAGGGTTGAAATCAACCATAAATTTATTAGGAAAGTTTGTGTCTAACTAATGAGACTATCAATAAAGCTTCCACTACCTATTCTTGTTTGTGTGTGAAAATTGATCTTAACGAGTTCCTTGAAGAAGTTATCTTGAAGGTTTGTGAGAGGAGTTTGAGGTAACTAGTGAATTATGAGAAAGTGAATTTTAGGCATAGAAGATGCTTTTTTTATATAAACGCGCAACTTCCTATTGTGATAAGAAGGTTTCTAAAACCTAGGCTAATTTTAATAAATTGATTTAATGCATGATGAAAGGAGGCTAAGGTGTAGAAATAGTTCCTACACTAAATTATAAAGATAACTGAGTATAAACATGAAATTGATCTGATGTTAGGATCTACGACTGTTGCACATGAATTATAACTTTTACAATGATTAAATTGAAGGTTTTTAAAATGTAATTGAAATGCTTAAATTCAAATGTACTTGGAATGCTTAATTTCAAAAGTAACTGAAATTTGTTTAAATGAATAAACCAATAACAAAGTGATGAACAAAATAACAGAGAGAAAGAGAGATAAAAGACAAGACTTGAGTTGATAACTGAGTTTGCCAAGATGGCTACATCTATGGGTCCCTCTCCAACAAAGTGACTGATCCTTGATTATGCTCCAATAAAGATTACAAGGATTCAACTGAACAGTGTTGAATCTTCTAGTTTACAAGAGTTACAAAGTTCCTCTCCTTCAAGTGTGGCAGAATAACACTTCTCTAAAGCACAAATTTGAACACATAAACTCTCCAAGAAAATTCTCTCCAAAAATCACCACCTCTAAGTCACCACTTGGTTACCAAAAATCCTAAACTCCCCTCTTTTTATACATAAAATTTACTCAATATGGTCTTTAACCATATGATTACAAAAAACTACCCTATCTCCAAAAATCCTCCATAATTACTTAATTTTCCCATATGGGGTTAAACCATCATATAAAATAAAATAACCCCCTTACAACAAATTTCCCTTATTTTTACAAATAAAACAATTATATCAACCATTACCCCCTTAAAAAAACAAATTCTTTGTCTTATTCAGGTTCCATATTGTTTATTTGTTTTTGTGTTTTCTCATAGGAAAGCCATTTAGAGGTTGATTATTTTTAATATTAGTTTTAACAACTATAATAAAACTAAACTGTCTCTTGTATATTCATGGCCCTCATAATTTCAGGCTATAAAAATCATACTTGGGATTAAATTTGTTTTAAGTTTGGAGGTTAACTTTAATTTTAGTTTTAAAATATCTTTTAATGAAAATATTTTTTGATATTTTAAGCCCTTAAAAATCTCATTTAAATCCCTTAAAATCTTTTAAAATCCTCTAAAAATATTTTAAGATCCTTAAAAATCTTTAGGAATCTTTGTAAATCCCTTTAAAAATCTCATAGTATGGGCTTTCAAAACTTAAAAGATTTAATAATTTAAATATAAGGGAATTCATCTTTTTAAATGTCATCATTTTTTCCATGTCATCATTCCTGCTGCATCATCATGGTCAATCCTCAACTTTGATCGACCATAACTTTCATGTACAGACTTAGATTTGGTCCGTTTGAAATGCATTGGAAAGCTCTTGACGAGATATTCAACATGGTGATGAAATTTGGAGCATGTGAAACACTTCAATTTTTGATGACAAGTATCCACCTAGATTAGTCCTCCCCACTAGAGAGCTTTTGGACCCTCCAAAAGTTACATTTATTCAGAATTTAAGTGAGGGCATGGCCTCCCCACTTGTCTTGTATCACTTGTCCATCTATACACTTGGCTCATCACCACAATTAGGACTTCAATAACATTGTTGAACATATACATCATTCTATCACTTCCATAAGCATCTACATCAACTGTTACAACCATTAACCAATAAACACTGACTAATATCAAGCTGAATAACAATGTAGATACGAAAGAGAATGAATAAAAAATATGTCTATCTTTCACATCAGGAACATTTTTACCCAAGGGACCATCAATTCTTTCATTTACCGCTTCCTCATGTCATATTGTCAGTGTGTCCTGCAACATCTCATTACCCTTGATTACCTCAAGTTCATGTATAGAATTACCTGACTTGACATACATAAGAGATAAGTCTTTACTTGCATCAATCACCCTTTTCAACTTCCTTGTGTTTGCAAAAGATCTACCAGTCTTGATTTCATTAGAATGTACAATATACCTGATACCATCCTTAAAAAAATGATATAATGATTAAATTCCTTGTAGAAAATAGCCTTCCAATCATATAAATAAGGGATTCCCAACACTATCCCATAGATATCTAGTGGAACCACATCAAACTGTACCTCATCAACAAACTTTCTTGTGATTGCGAATCTCAAAATGCACTGCCTTGTTACTTGCAATTCATTATTTTTGCAAACCCAACCTAGTGGATAAGGTTTTTGATGCAGTGTAGTTTTCAATCACAAATTCCTTACAACATCTTCAGAAATTAAGTTAACTTGAGATCCACTATCTATGAGTGCATCAATTTTAGTGTGCTTAGCAACAACCCTTATGTGAAAAAGCTTATTTCTTTTCATATCTTCAAGGACATCATAAACTTGAGAAGTATAAGCACAACTAGCAAAAGAAACATTAGAAGCCTTACCTTTCAATCCCATTTCTATTATCTTAGTTTCATCTTCAAACTCTAAACCAAGATCCATAACAACATTTGCGGACTCCTTCTTACCTTTCTATTTACAAGCCCATTTCGGCTTCAATTCTGGATGCAACTTCTAGCAATGATCTACATCATGACCTTCCTTGTCCCAATGAGAGCATATGAGCTTATCATCCTTCTTAATGGTAGTTGTCTTCTTCCCTTTTCCTGTATCTTTAGATTTACCTTTAGACTTAGATGACTTCTTATCAGGATTATCAATAAAAGTACTCTTACCTCTTGACTCTAAGTGTGTGGCTTGTACACACACTTCAACTAGATTACTAGGATTCAAAACCAAAATAAAATTTCTTAGATAAGAGTGCAAACCAACTGTTTATGTTTAAGGAAAAGTCAGATGATTTCTTCCAACCATGACATTGAGGCTAAATTTAATATAGCCTGAATGACTATTAAATTTATATGATATCGATATTAATGAAGAGGCACTTCATTTAATTACTATTTAATTATTTTTAATATGGCTAACTTCTCATAGGTACGATTTTATGAAGGGTCACATTCTTTTTGGTGGCCAAATTTTGGTGGAGGCCGACTTGAATTTTTGAAGAGTCACATCCTCTTCCTTCATCTTGTATATATGTTCGATGGTTATTCATTGTTTCACATCCATTCATTCATTGTTCATCATAATTTCAATATATATCAGTGTGAGTTTGTCATCAAGTGCATATCGATATTTTGTGGAAGGCTGAGTTTATCATCAGTAGATTGCATTAATTTGTTACTATATTACCATTAGATTGTGGTGTTTCTTTCATGGCCTTCATATTTGCCTCTTTGTAAAGGAGAAATTTTGTTGATATTCAATATATAAGTGATATATTGTTGTTGGGTTTTTCTCCCTCAAGAGGAGGGTTTTCCTAGGGTATATGTTGTGTTATTGTATGATATTTTGAATTAAATTTATACTCTTTAATATGATCATAAAAACTAACATGGTATCAGAGTGGGTATAATAAAGATTGTGATCATATTTCTTCAAGCAACGTTATTCTCTATTCTTATTCTCATCCTTGATTGCATCTATCCTATCATCGAGATGGTGAACAAACTTAAGATCAAGGATAGAATTGAGGGAGCGTCTAGCTTCACATCTTGGAGATTCAGAGTCATGCTCGCCTTAGAAGAAAATGAGTTGGTAGCATTCATGGAGGGCGAAGTTCCTAAAACATCCAATGAGAATGGGAAATTACAATGGAAGAAAAATGGCACTAAAGAGAAAAATATGTTGGTGAATTCCGTGAAAGACCACATTGTGCCAATCATCTCCAAGTTGAAAATTTCAAGAGACATGTTCAAGACTTTGGAGAAGATGTATGAGATTAACAACACAAGTTGATATCTTGCATTAAAGCAACAACTTCATCATGTCAAGATGGCGAAAGGAGAATCCTTCATCTTATACTTCATGAAGATCACCAAGTTGAGAGATCAACTCTCTACTATTTGGGCATATTGTTGATGACAAGGATTTGACCATGTTGGCTCTTAATGTTCTTCCTCCATCTTGGAAGCCATACATTCAAGGAATAAGTGCGAGATCAAAACTTCCTAAGTTTGATCGGTTGAGAGCAGATTGTATTCAAGAAGAGTCTAGGTTGGCTACAAGAGGTATTGGTCAAAGTGCTACAAATGAAGGCATTCATGTTCTTGCCACACAATCCTCGAAGAAGAAATGGAAAGAAGGAAAGAAAGGATATTTCAAGAGGAATAGAGATAAAGGATTTGATGGTGCTCCCACATTCAAGAAGTGAAGGACCTCTCTTGTGTTCAATTTTTTAGATAAGATAAGTATGGTCACTATGCAAAGGATTGTCTAATCAGGCCTAAGCAACATGCTTCCATTGTAGTTGTTGATGAGATATCTCCATAGAAGGATTCATGTAGTTTCCTATTCTATTATGCTCTTTCAAGCAATGTTCCTACTGACAACAATACTTGGTTGATTGATAGTGGTGCCTCTCACCACATCACCAGATTTATAGATCATCTAATTGATTTGGTGGAGATAGATTCTAGTGTTCAAGTAATTATTGGAGATGATGCTAGTTATTCTATGAAAGGAGTTGGGACCTCCTCTCTTCACTTGGATTCCAAATTTCCTTGTAGTTGAGTGATGTTCTATTTGTTCTAGGTATCAAGCGAAACCTTGTCTCTATCTCATCCTTGGAGGACGAGGGGTACCAAGTTGCATTTTCAAAAGGTAAAGTTCTTGCATGGGAAAATGACTCAAATATCAAGACTACTCGGGTGATTGGAGTTCAACATGAGAGCCTCTACATAATTTTCATCCACCCACTTTAGGCTTTATTGCATGATTCATCAAGTTCATGTGAAATTTTGCATAGAAGATTGGCTCACCTTCACTTTTGAGCACTACCTACCATGGAGAAGATGGTTACATGCCTTCCAAAACTCAACCAGGAGCATGAAGGAACTTGCAGAGGTTGCACATTGGGTAAGAATACTAAAGGTCCATTTCATAGTAGTGAAAGTAGATCTAAATGTATTCTAGATCTTATTCATTCTAATTTATGTGGTGCAATGTGTATTGCTTCTTTGAGTGGTTTCTTGTATTACATTATTTTTATTGATGACTACTCTAGAAAGAATTGCATTTATTTCTTGAAATCTAAAGATTTTGAGGAAGTACTTGAGTAGTTAAAATAATTTAAATCTTAGGTAGAGAACTTGTTTGGGAAGAGGATCAAAGTTATGAGATCCAATAACGGAGAAGAGTACATTTCTGGCAGCTTATGTAACTTTTGCATCAAAACATGGATTAAGAGGGAGTTCTATGTTGCTTACAATCCTCAACAAAATGGTGTTGTAAAAAGGAAGAATAGATCTATTGTAGAAGCAACCAAAGACATGATTCATTATCAAGATCTGCAAACCTTCCTTCAGGATGAAGCATCTAGGACAATTGCTTATGTTCAGAATAGAAGTCCTCACTGCATTTTGGAGAAAATGACTCTTGAAGAAGCATTCATAGGGGTGAAGTTGAAAGAAAGTCACTTGAGCATCTTTGGTTGTCCAATATATGTTCATGTACCGAAAGATAAAAGGAAAAAGTTTGAACCTGTTGATGGCCAAAACAACACAACAAAATTAAACAAAATATTACTATTCCATTTCTCCTGAAAGAGAAAGATAACACATGGAGATCTAACTCCCAAGGTCCTAGTAATCTGTTCTCGATTATGCTGATTTCACTCAGTGTTTGATGTAACTATAATGTTCAAGGGGCCTTTGCTGGTAACAAGGAACAATATTGCTCAACATTAAGTAATCTACATTTGGGGGGTTTTAAATAAAATAAAAAGATGAAACCAAGCTTTAAACCACAAAACATGAATCCTTACGTATCCAGACATGCATATCAGTAATGAGTGTTCATTCCACCTAACCAAAACTGCAACAAGATGCAATCTATAGAATAAACTATGTTGTTGCATACATCCATAATTCTAATTCATATATCATCAGTATCCACTAAACTTACTTCAAACAAATCACTCACTCATCATCCAAAACACAAATCAAATGAATACAATAACAATTTAATTCATAGATAATCCAATGATACGATCTTGAATCTAGTTCCTTCTATTGATTTTCATCAAATAAGAAACAATTAAGCACAACAAAACCACTGTCGTATGGATTAATCATGTACCATTAACCTTATCAAAATGATTGCAAACTTTAGAATCATAACATGAAAATGTATGAAAACTGTAAAACAATCAAGCCTTTTTACTGAACTTTTTAGAGTATCTTTCTAAAACATTGAACTCCTAGATCTAGTTTCTATCTTCTATCATCAAGTGGCTGATCTTTCTTCAATTAGCCGACCTTTACAAAGTAGATTCTAATAGTACATATAGGGTGCCACATGCACAAATTTCTACATTATCAATTGAGATCCACAATTCATGGAGTTGAAACTGAACACAGAAGTAGACTCAAGAACCCCTATTTTCAAGGCTGATCACTTTGTTGTACAAAAAGGAAATCTGATACCCCAAGAAGGAAGTGAAAACCATGGATTAGACTCAGAGTCGAACTTATGTCAAAATCCAAAAAAAGAGAAGAAAAAATACAGCATGATAAAAAGAGTCAGTCACATTTGCACTAAATGCTCAAGAATATACTCATCAAAACTAGAGAAAACCTATTGAAGAGTATCAAAATCCGACCCATCCAACCAATCACCTTCAAATTTAATTCTTTCAAATTCTATAGAAACTAAATTTTGCATCTCCTTTAACTTGATTAGTTCCTTTTTAGCCGTTTTTACCTCCTCCCGAATATCCATAAACTGATCTAGCAATAAACTCTCCCCATCATCTCCTTTTTGCATGATTTCCTCAAACCTACCCCTCCATTTCTACCTTATTTTATCCAAACATAGGCCTTCTTTGTTTGAGGAATCTAAGTTGATTACAATGGCCACAACAACCTCTAGCTCAACCATCTGTTGATTCAATTCTTTACTCATTTCTCGAACTTCTTCATGTCCATGCATAGCCCTATACTTGTATCTTATGATGCTCACAGTATTTTCCACAAAATCTTCATTACCAAGCTCAAGAATTGAATATTCTAATAAGGTGGATTTGGGCACCTTGCTGACGTCTTCCAACTTTTTAACATATTCCTTATATTCATCATCCTGCTTGTCCAAATCCTTAGCCTACTAGTCCAGATCTTCTGCTAATTCAAGAGAAGCTTTATGAATCTTAGAACCCTCAACAAGAACATCATAAACCTCTTGGTTGAGCTTTTCCAACCACTTATCCATCATCCCTACTTTTCCTTTCATTGTAATTAAATCATCCGCTTCCCTCTTTGTTAAGAAAACTAGGGATTCAGGAAGAGCAGCTTGTTAAGAAATGGGACTTGAAACATTTTTCAAGAAACCATGAAGCTGATCTAATTGAGTCTTAAGCTCATCCTTTCTTTGTTTATATTTAACCATTCAGGATTTTGTTGAAGAGGCCAGAATGTCAATCAAACTCATCTGCCGGTTTCTCATAGGATTTCCAAAATTTACTGCCCCCAACTGATAATCCGTGATTTGTATATCATCACAGCTCTTCTCCATTACAGGTACGAAACATTCAACAATGATCTTCCAACATCAGTTAGCCTAGTAGAGTGAAGAATTCAGGCCTTCTTCTTAGGTTTTTATTTCCCAATTTCTTTCATCATTTCTTCCCAATTCAAGGACTGTGGTTGAACAACTTGTTTTCTCTCCAAGTCCAGTTTTAACCAAGTAGGAGCAATAGGAGTAGTGGATACCTAGGCTAAAGAAGAAGCAACAATAGTGGAAGATAGAGGTTCTAACAATGTAGGCCCTAGTTGAGAATCAACCTCCTGCACATTTTTTTGATCACTTTGCTCCTTTTCCCGTGCTAACCTTTCTGCTTCTTCTTTATCCCTTTGCTCTTGCAGCCTTTTAGCCTTCAGCTCCTGCTTTAAGCATTCCTCTTCTATTTTCTTCTTCTCTAACATCTGATTTCGCTGCTCCTTCAATTCTTCAACATAGTCCCATGCCTCCTTGGACTTCCTTTAATGTTCAACAATCTCAACAACCTCTCTTTCCCTGTTCAAACATTCTTGCTCTTCCTTTTTCCTATAAGCATCTTCTTGTTCTTTGAGCTTAGCCTCAATAGCTTCTTTTTCTCTTCTTTGATGGGCCTTTTCCTCTTCAAGGTCATGAATTTTCTGCCACATCAACAACTTATCCATTTCTTCTTGAATTTTTAGCTCCTGCTCCTTTTGTTGTTGTCGTTGAGCAAGTTCATTAGCCTTGACCTTATCTTCCAACTCCTTCTGCTTGATGGCCAACTCAAATTGTGCCTTGGCCTCCTCTTCCTATTGCTTAGTTGATGCCTAAGCTTGTACCTTAGCATCAAATTCTCTTTTAGCATCTTCAAAAAGTTTCCATTGATCTTCTTCATTCAAAATGTGCTCAGTCCCTACATCATCTGTCACATCAAAAGATGTTAAGGATGGATGCTCTTTATTAGATGCAGTATTTTCTGAATCTATTTCTATATTATGTATCTAAATTTTATTCTCCGTTTGCTTTAAAAACTTTGCTCCATTATGGAGATATCCATTTGGTGATTCTTGGCCTAATTCTTGTGCATCAAAAGGCTGAGTAGATGTCTCCCCTACAACAGATGTAGAAACACCCAGCTTTGCAGTTGTTTCATCTTCTTGTACCTCTGGAAGGTCTTGAGGAACCACCTCCTCTTCTTGTGCACTAGAAGGCATAAACTCTAAAGGTTCCTTAGGTGCCATCCTTCTTTTGTCCCTTTTATATCCTTGGGTGGTACGTGCAGCCTTCCTCTTCTTCGATGAGGTAGCGTCGGTCTGATTAGCTCTCAAACTCACCCATTGAATACTCCTATCGAGCACTGGTCTTGCAATCTACATTATGTCAATTGTCTCATCCACACTCCAATCTATTGGATCAAGATCCTTAGTTCCAATCTTGTCTGCATCATACGCGGGATAAAAAACAATCCCATCATCAGATAATGTGTTGGTAATGTCTTCTTTTATCCAAACTAAATCATAAGTGGGATAGGTATCCTTTCATAATTCTTCCTTCTAAGGTCATATCCATCTTGCAAGTCCTCCCAAAAATCCTCCAACAGATTGATGTGCTTCTCAAAGAAACTAAGGATCAAAGCCCTCATCTTGTGTTTGGGATCATAACATTTCTTGGCAGTGCACAAGCCCAACTTCAAATAAAATAATTCATCACAGACTGCCTTACCTGCCTGAATGTGTGGACAGCAAAAGGCCCCCAACTTCATTGGAAACTTATGGCAACCAATTTTGTGTTTGTTACCAAAGTGGAAATTCACAGCTAAGGCTTGATAAATAAACTCCATTAAGATGATTCTATCACCACAACACCTAGGTAACAAATGAGGATGACCATCAAAGCCTACTAACCTGAAATAGGTAGATGTGGGGTACTGGATAAACCAATGCCCCCATTCATTCACAAAAGCCATTGCCTCCCTACTAAGTCTATACCCAACATCACCATTAAGCTTGTTAATAATGACATAAGGAAAGGCATCATTAACCCTTCTATAATGTTTCTTTGAGGTCTCCAATGTGAGCTGATTATAATACTCCCACACTTCTTCTGTCCTTGGGCTTCTCCCACTATACCCACTATTTGAAGTCTAGGAAAAATCCCCACTCGGGCAGCTGCATAGACTACATAGGAGGTCATAAAGAAACACTTGGTTTCTTTCACTTTTATCATTTGATTGTGAATGCTATCAAACACTATCATTGACTAGTCAAATTGTTTCCTCCCATCCAAAATAACTTGGATAAAAGGAAACTTCCATTCCTTAAACAGTGAAGCATCCCTTTTCCCAAACACCCTAGAAAGGAACATGATTATATCTAAAATTTCTTTACTATATTCCACCCTCTTGGGCTGGTCTAGAAGCTTGGTCAAAGACTTCTTCTCCACTCTCATCCAAGTCTTATTCATTTGAAACCTATTCCTTTCCTTATTATGACTATAAAGCTTTAAAGCCTCCGCTTCATTCAATTGCTTAGGATTCTTGGGATCAAGTATATGAAATAAGAATTTAATCATTGGAGGCATGAAGTCAATAATGACATCACCCTTTACATTGACACACTACTTAGTAACAGGGTTACATGCTCTAGCTATTGCAAGAATCAATTCCAGACATTGAGTGGATAGGGGGAAAAGTGCAACATGTGCCAGTCCCGATTGAACAATCCTTTATGTCCTTCCTATGATCTACTCCTCAATGAATTTATCCTTATGCAACTCTTCATAGTTGAAAGGACCCAAATTGATGTCAGTAATATTAGTCCAGTTGGAGTCAATTTTGCTAGCTGTGAGAACGACCTCCCTATGCTTACATCTTAAGGTATATGGGAGTTATTCCACCTTGATCTTCTTTGGACTAACTCCTTGCCATGAAGTTTCACCTAACTGGATCCTTTGAGAGGACTCATCCGATGCTCCTGACATCTCTTAATACCTGTAGCAATTTACAATATTAGATAAACAAAACATCTAAGTAAATCATGTAATCGCTGCTTCGATAACATTTACTTGGTTGAACCATGCCTTTATTGGAGGTAGAACCATAGAAGTATTAGGCATGGAAAATATTTCTTATCATGAGGTGGAGCTGGGACCGGAAATGGATATGGGGTAAAACAGTGTCAAAAGTGGGACTGGAATGGGAACATAATCAAAACATGGTCGGAGACGAGACCAGAATGAGAATCATACTAGAAACAAAATTTAGCTACCAAGTTCAACTTCCTCTTTGGATCCGCTCCCAGCCAGAGTAAGGATAGTCATCATTATAATGAATGGGAGTGGAATAAAATGAGCAAATGAGGAATATTTAAAACAAGGCGGTCATATGAACCCTAAACCCTAGGTCACATAGGCCCCAAAGGAAACTAGAAATAACTTAGCTTAACCCTCCAACAACTCTTCCATACAAAATTCATTAAAACCATGGAAAAGGTTACATTGTTAAACCCTAATTCACTTGATACCCTATTTGCAAAAACTAGGGCACAACGAGAAACCCATAAAAACAACCCAAAAATTGATGTGAGAAAACTAGAACAGGGTCCCAAAAAATAAATTTATTACCCAAACAAGGAAACCCCTTTAAAATCGAAACCCTAATGAAAACTAGAGCACAAAAAAATGGACATGTCACAAAAGCGACAATAGAACAAACAACAAAGCAAAAATGACAAATGAAAAGACAAACCCAACAAAACAAAATGAAACGAAAAAGAAAGAACCAGGAAAACAAAAAAAAAGAATAGAAACAAACACTAACCAAGTGAAAAAATTCATAGTTCATAAACCATCCTATGAATACGCTAAAAAGACACAAGAAAAAGAACAAAACATGAGAAAGAAAAGCAAAAGAAACCTACCTTAGAAAGCTCCTTAGGATTGACCAGAAATTTGCCAAGATTTGCTCCGCAATTCGCCCGCATGATCAAATAAATTCTCTCGAGACCTTCCTGGCCGTGATTTGCTTAAAAAATTCACATAATAATAACAATGAGGCAGTTGAAGCATAATTAAACCTTTAATCAATAATTCGCGTGTGCAAACAGGTTGCATTTAATGCCATAAATGCAGTCATTCGGGGACGGAGCCAACGACATGATCAGACAGTTAAGTCAAGTCAACGGAACATCACAAGTTAAGATGGACGTGAAATAAGGTTGGAAACAAGATAAATAAACTACACAAAGTTCCCTATTTCATTTCCAGCCCCAGATCCCGTCCCGACAAAAGGACCAACCAACAAATGACAAACAGAAATGGGAGCAGAGAGAAAAACTGAAATGGAACTTCACAAATTTTGAAGTTCGATTCCAATTATGGATCTGGTCCCGACCAAAAATACAAGAACAACATGAGAAAAAGGGAAGCGGGACTAGAGTGAACATCAGACCTGACCCAAACAACAAAGAAAGTGAGGAAGAAAAAGAGCGAAAGAAGACTCAGGACAGGAACAAAAAATGGAAACCTGAAACTTCCCATGTGAGTTCCAATCTTGATTCCGACCCCACACAAGCAAACAAAAAAAACAAAAGAAAAAAACCAACAAGCAGGACAAAACAACCCAAGTGTTAGTTAAAAAAAACCAACAAAATAAAGCTAAAACAAAAAGAGAAGTTGGAGTTAGAGCTGGGAGTTTATCCAAACTAGAAACCTTGTGAGAGTTCCATGTTTATATTTGGTTTTGGACCCACCTCCAACAGAACAAAAGATAGAATTAGGAGCAAAAAAAAAAGAACTCCTAAGACCCAACCAAACAACCAAAGGCGACTAAAACAAAAGACAAAAAAAGGGGGACCCATTTTATTCCAACACAAAATGGGTTGGTTATGCAAGGCATAACAAATGGCGACTCGGCTGGGGAAAATGGTTTACCCAGTTTTAATATATTGAAGAATTCAATCACCCCAAAACTTATAATTTATGAGACATGTTAACTTAAGTGTGATTAGAATATTTAAGTAAAGTTGAGCTAGAATCTCAGATGTAGAACGAACATATCTACTGCTTGAATTTGAGTGTGTGCATGCTTATGGTGCATCCTTTATTTGAGCTTTCTCCACACCTAAACAACTATATATACAATCCAAGCTACATGGGTTGAGTCCTTCAATTGTTGTGCAATGAAATCCAGGGTATTGCTTTGCTTCCAGTTAGGCGTCCATAGCCCCGACGAAGATAGCTCTAGTTCTCTCAAAGCATTGCTCTATTTCCAGTCAGGCGTCCATAGCCCCGATAGAGATACTTGAATTACCCTTTTAGTATTGAGTTTTCCTTTATTTTAGTGCTTTTTTTTATATCTCTTTTACATGCCTTACTTGTGAAAATTCTTTTCAATACAAAGACTTTAACAGTCTGAGATGTGGGTTGAGAACTACAGTGGATCCTTGACAGTCTCGGGGAAACAATTTTTTCACTTGAATTGAAGATATAATCGCCCTAAGATGAATAGGCACTTTATAGTCGGATATTTTATCTATTTTGTGATATATTTCAATGATAGTTCAGGAGGTTATCTACAATATACCTTACTCCTAATAGCCTTCAGAATCATGCTAAAATGACCATAAAGCATGAATTTTAGAACAAAATCTTTCAACATATATGCCTAAAAATGCTTAAACCTATTCCTCTCCTAGTGCCTACAATATTCTTTGAATAACAACCCCTTGTTTTAAGATGGAAAGAAAAGAGAATCCCCAAAGAAGAAGACAAGACAAACAAAAAACAACAAAGGAAACAAAAAGAAAGAAAGAAACAATAAACAAACAAACAACAAAAGCAAAGAACCAGTAATTACACAAAATACATATATATAATCAATTCAGAAACTCAAACCTTTATGATCCTAAGTAATTATGCTTGAGAAACTGCCTATTGAATGGAAATGGAATAGGTTCTCCCATCAAGGTGCTCAAACGAAAAGTGTTCTCACCGAAGATCTTGGCCACTTGATATGGACCTAGCCATAGTCTATCAAATTTCTGATGATCACCCTTTTTCTCCTTAGCCTTGTCCCACAACAACACCAAAGCTGAGATTCTGAATGCCTTAATCTTAGCTCTTTTGTCAAACCAACATTTTACAATAGCCTGATGTTTGAAAAACTGTTGTAGAGCAGCATATCTCTGTTCTTCCATGTTTAAAATCTTGTTTAGTCTTACCTCAATCCATTCATCTCTTGTATAAAATTCCTGCATGAACTTAAGAATAGGTATCTATAAATGTATGGGGAAAACCAGATCTTGGCCATAGATTGAGTTAAAAGGGGAACTTCCTAGAGCAACCTTAATATGAGTTAGATCTGCCCATAAGGAAAATCTTAATTGGGTATGCCAGTCTCTAGGATTAGTTTCAAGTAACTTCTTTATCACTTCTAACAAATTCTTGTTAGTAGATTCCACTACACCATTTCCCTAAGGATAGTAGTTAGAGGAATACTTCAAGATAATTTTATGCTCATAATATCATTGTATAAATGTTGCCAATTTTTCATCCATGGGTTGACTAGGGGGACATTTGTGTTTCCAAGAGTTCTTGAAGGTCCGAGTTGGTCATTTGCATTAGGGGATAAATCATGCATCTGGTACTAGTTCAAGAAGAATGTAGTTGGAAGGCTCACCTAGGTCAGGATCAGCATGAAGACCCCTCAAAAGAGGAGAGTCGCCAAGACCACGTAGATGTCTCACTGACTAAAAGGGGCTCTTGCTGAGTAAAGGCACCATGAGTTTCCCTCTTCGGTCAAATGTTTTACCGATCGGGTCGAGTCTCATTGTAGTGAAGCAGTTTCGGCTAGAGAAAAGAGAGATCTCGATGAAATGTTTTGCCGAGGTGAAGATGTCTCCCCGACTGAAGGAGAAATAAATGCATCACCGGGAAGGATGGAGGTTATCACCAAGAGGTCTAGCCGATGGAGTTGAGTCACACTGAGGAGGAAAAAAGAGGTCGGCATAGGTTGGTGCCTTCACTAGAATGTCACACCGATTTGTGGGAGGTCTCACCGAAGGGATCCCTTCGGCATATGTCAACAAACTTCGCTGTAGGGTCTTGCTGAGGACAAAAGGTCTCCCCGACAATCATTAGTGAAGCAGCGTCGGCAAAAGGAAGTGAGTTTTGGGACAGGTCTGGCCGACAAAAAATGTCTTCCCGACACAAAAGAAAGAGGGCCCTCGATATGACTAAGGGATCTCGCTGAGATGTCTTAGCGATTATAAAAAGTCTCCCTGAAATGAAGAGTTCAGAAAAGGCGAGGGGCTCGACAAGAGGTTTTGGCGAGTGGAGGATGTCTTACCGAAGGATGAAAGGGGGGCCTCGATATGTTTTCCTTCGACAGGAGTCTCGCTAACCATGAAAGACTTTGCCAAGAACATTGGATATCGCCGTAGGGTAATCCTGAAGTGGAGATGTCTCCCCGATAGGAAAGGGCACCCACCGAAAGACAAAACGAAGGGAGAAAGTCTTAGCGATCCCAAAGGGTCTCACCGATGAAGAGGCTTTTGGCATGACGTTCCAAGCCAGGGGGAGGTTTCCCCGACCTGGTGTTGTCTTGCCGACAAGAGGGCAGCTCAGTGGAATGAAAGACCTAGGTGTGAGGTCTAGGCGAAGTCAAGATGTTTTTCCAAAGAAAAGCAGCGTCGCTAAAGATGAGGGTCTCAACGAATGAAAGAGGTATCATCGAAACAAAAGGAAGCTCGGTAGACAATGTTGGTTTTGGCGAAGGATGGTGGGATCGCTGTGAAGTCTCAGTGATGCAAAAGGTCTTACTGATGCAGAATGTGCCCGAGGAGGAAAAAAGAGGTCGGCAAGATGTCTTCCTGATAGGAGGGAGCTCACCTAAGTATTTTGGTTTCGACAAGAGTTCATGCCGATGTCGAGGGGTCTCGCCAAAATGAAATGAAGCTCGGTGGAGGATCTCACCGACACACCAATGTATCATCAAAAGCAAGTTGAGCCCGCCAAGAGTTGGAAACTTCACTTAGAAGTCTCACCGACTAGCAGAATGCCTCCTTGACACAAATGACATTGACAGAGCTCCCATCCGTTGTGAAAAGGTCTTGTCGACATAGTGTAGTCTCAGCTAAAGGAGGAGCATCGGCAAGACAATGAGCCTCGCTATGATGTCTTCCCAACTTGATAATGTCTCGCCGAAGGAAATTTGGAGCCCGGTGGAGTGGAATGCATTCGGGGTGATATCAATAAGCTCTTACCAAAGCAATGAGGGGGTTCTCGGGGTAACGTTTTGCCTTCGGTAAATCATCTCACCGATAATCAGCTGTCTTGGCAACCACAAAGACGATATCAACATGGTCTTTTGGGCTCACTAAGAGCTCTCAGCGATAGATCCATGCTATGTCGACAGTTGCAGGAAGATTTAATCACATTGGGGAGACACGATTAGTGTCTCACCAACATGCGACTCAATAGGAGAAGCTTTTGACCGCCTGAGAATCTACATGTAGTGTGCCCAGCCAATCAAGGGGAGCTACGGGTGAATCGTTGGCAGCTTGACTAGTGCCAAAAGAATCAACAGAATGTGAATCAACATGTATCTGTTTTGGACTCAAGAGCATTCAAGGCGCTCAACAGGGGGATTTAGTAGGTGGACACAAGGACCAAAAGTAAATGCATCTGGTAGCTTCAAAAGATCTAAGGGGGTTTCTCTAGGTAGTTGCTCTTCACCGACACACACAGCAGGGACACGCAGGCTACAACATTAATTTCAATCAAAATATCTGAGGATAGATCTTTCTGAGCCTGATATTTTTTTAAGCCCTAAGGGACCAACACACTAGTGTATATAAGGCATTTTTTACCTTTTTTTAAAAAGTTTGGGTGTGCATTCGAAAGAGTTGGTGATTTTTATCAATCCTTTCTTGACTAAATGTATGTTTTGTAACTCAACTGGAATCTGGAATACAACACAAAGTTTACCTTGGAAGCTACTGTTAATGTTTGTATTACTCTCATTTATGTATTTTAGACTATGCAAGTTCTTAACTATGTTTTCTAAAATCTTTATTAATACCTAAGGCTATGAAATTCATCTTTCCTTCCTAAAATATGCATGTAGAGAAAGCCTGTTAAGAATAGTGCATGAGTTTAAAGGGGTTATGTTAAGTAAGTGAAAATGCTAACTTTTGCTTTCCAGTGTATGTCCTTCCTGTGTTTATTTCATGATTTTCTTATTAACTCGGTGTATCACCATAGGAATAGTTCAGTTTAGTTTCATTATTTGTATGCCTTCTTTCTCCTTTTACCTTCACAAAATCAATAGTTTAGGTTATACCCAAAGGAAGCCGGCCTTCTCCGGAGGTTCACTCCAATCTCAGGTGACCCATAGCCTTGGAGTGATCCAATGTTTCACTAGAAAGCTCAGTTTTACAACTTTGCATAGGGTGCATTTCTAGGTGACAATAATAAATTCAACAAATCAAAAGGCATGACCATTGTCGCATACCAAGGCGAATGACATTCCAAACCTGGTAATAATATTTTTAGTGAGAAATTTGATAACCACATTAGTGGTGTTGTTCTTGCATGGTTGAGGCTCAGTCCAATGGGTGCAATAGTTTGTAGCAGTTAGGATAAATTTGCGTCCTGTAGAAGAATTAGGGTTAACTACTCCAAAAAAATCTAGTGCCCATTGGGAAAATGGTCTTACTTCATATACTGGTTGTAGAGGTATTTCTAGATTATTCTCCTTTGATGCAGAAGTCTGACATGTATGACATGTCCTAATGTGTTGATGTGCAGCCTTGAACATATGGGGCCAATAATATCCTGACTTGAGGATTTGATGGGCCAAAGAATTTTTTGATCTATGTCCTATGCCATGCCTACCATGGAATTCAACCATGGCATGGTTGGCTTCTTGCTGATCCAAACATCAGAGGTACACCCCCTCATAATTTATTCTATATAGATCCCCTCCTTTGAGCATGTAATGAGCACTCTTCATCCTCAGTGCCCTCCTTTGGGTAGCATTCATTCCTTCTAGACATCTATTATTTAGAAAGAAGATGATCAAGTCAGTATACCATGGGTCCTTGGTAAATGAGAGCACAATATATTGCTGAAAGGTAATATTCTTGTCAACCTCTACCATGGCCTTTGATAAAACTTGTCCTTAGACAAGTTTCATTAGATGGATCTCTAAATCATACTCTTGCAGGATAGCCATCCATTTTCCTCTTCTTTCCCCTAATTTTCTTTGCATAAGGAGGGACTTAATTGCTGGATCAGGCACTATAGCAATAACTTGGCTCCTTAGAATGTAATGCCTGAACTTTTTTACTGCTCGTACCAGTGCAAAGGCCTATTTTTCCAAGGGTGGGTAACTGAATTCTGCATTCTTGAATGGTGAGCTCATGAAAGCAATTGGTCTTTCATCTCCTTCACCTCTACATTGTGTTAGGACTGATGCGCATGAATGATCAGATGTAAATAAATAAATATAAAATGGCTTTAGGTAAACTAGGCTGGTTAAGATCGGTGCCTTAGATATTGATTGCTTAATCTACAAAAATGTAGATCTAGCCTCATTGCTCCATTCAATTTTAGCATCTTTCTTCATCATCTCATTGAGGGGTTTGACAATTTCTGCAAACCTAGTTATGAACTTCCTTACAAAATTAATCCTCCCGAAGAAGGACCTCATCTCCTTTTTACTACCTAGCATTGCCAATTTCAAAATAGCCTCAACTCTATCAGGATCTATGGATATTCCCTTTTCTGATATCACATGCCCTAGAAGTTTCCCTTCATAAACTCCAAAGAAACATTTCTTGGGATTTAGAGATACTCCATAGATGATACATCTCTTAAGATCCTTTGCTAAATCAACAACATGATCCTTTCTTTTCTTGGAAAATATTGTCAAGTAATCGACATATATAATAATACACAAGTACCTATCAAATATTTAAAGGCCACATCCATTGTGCGCTGAAAGGTAGCTCTAGTGTTAATGAGGCCAAATGGCATGCGTCGAGAGGAAAATGTCCCCCACTTTGTAGTGAAGGTAGTCTTCATCCTGTCCTCATGATTGACAAGCACTTGGCTATATCCAGAATAGCCATCTAAGAATGACATCATCTGGGATCCATTAATAGTTTGTAACACCTCATCAAGAGAAGGAAGTGGATAGTTATCCTTCTCTGATGCTTTGTTCAGGTTTCTAAAGTCAACACACAACTTGATCTCCCCATTTTTCTTACGTACTGGAACTAGATTGGCAACCCAAGTGGAGTGCCTTACTGGGAAGATGATTCTTGCTGATAAAAGTTTTTGTACTTCCTTCTGTATCAATGGTTCAATTAAAACATTGACCAGGCACTGCTTTTGATGAAAGGGCTTGGCTTCTAGTTTCAGCGGTATTGTGTGTGTGGTCATAGAGGTGTCAAAAGTCTTCAAATCTTCATAGCTTTAGGAAATTGCCACAATATCTTCTTTTAACACCTTAATTATCTTATTTATGATCTCCTCAGGGCAGGTCTTTCCTATAAGGACAAAATTAGCCAAATTAATAGATTTGTACTTCCCTCCTTCACTTTGCGTTGACACTGTCTCTTGAGCTTGAGGATCAGAATCAAATATCCTTTCTAAGGCCACCATCCCCTTGGGGACGCTGTTACTATTTAAGTTCATTACTCCTTCTGTATCACAACCTTCAGGGTCCCATTCTCCCTGATCTCTATCTGATTCATGTATGATCTGCCCTTCAAAGACATTTGAACTTTCCAAGAAGGCAAGTATGTATTGGTCATCATTGAAGACCTAAAATTTTTGAACATTATCGGGGACTGCTGAGATTGAAACTAGCTCAATCAAAAATCTTTTCAATTTGGAGTCCTGCATAGGATCCAAAGTACTAGCAGTAACTGCCAAAGCATCTAAAATCTGATTTTTCTCCCTAGGAATCAAAGTAATTTTGAAAGCATCAAAGTCCTTGATTAGATTCCAAACCCTATTTCTGTAAGCAGCCAATCTTTTATTATGGAAAGTATATTGGCTATGAACCTGTTTGATAATGAATTTAGAGTCCCCCATCACCATAAGAGATGTGACCTTCTTCCAATGGGAAAACATTAAGCCCCTAGCAAGTGCTTCGTACTCTGCCATGTTGTTTGTGCAACCAAACTATAGCCTATAGGAAGCAAAGTAAGTCTTCCCCTTTGGATTGGTTAATTCCGCCCCTACTCCACTTCCTAATTTGGACTTAGAGCCATCAAATTTTAGACTCCATAATTGGTCTGGGGTTGGGATCTCTTTCTTTTTCTAGCCTACAATATTTTTCTTGGCAGGAGTATATGGTGGCTCAGACTGGTGCTAATCATCAGTACTTGAAAGTAACTGGGGGCATATTTTATCAAAAGATTCTCCTAAATTGAAAATTTGTTCAGGAATTGATTCCTGAACCTCCCCTTGAGCTATGTCATGATTTATTATCTTTTTCACCAATTCCCTAGGCATTAGAAGTGTTTCTGGGGTAAGTGTGATTGGCAAAGAGTAAGATTTATCAGTCTCTAGTGATAATTCAGAACAGAGAACCTAAGTTTGCTCAAGTTGAGAAGATGATTCCCTCTAAGCAGAGTTGGCTCTCATAAGGATGGTTGTATCCTTTGCTTGAAATGGAAATTCATTAGTAGGGGTTTGGGGTTGACATTCACCAATTTCTTCTACCGAGGAGACATGTTCTAAGATATCCACACAAGGTTGGAAAGTTAACTCAGAATGATTCTGGTAATGCACCCTACACCAGCTAGGAAGTAGGAGACTCCACATATCAATCTCCTCTCCCAGTACTAGCCTATCCTATTGTAATTTCCTGGTTAGGACTTGTTGATTAACAGTAATCATTGGGCCATTTTTCTCTGAGAGGGGTGAGTCATCAGAATGAAGTACTAAAAAGTCATGATCTCCTCCTGCTTGTAAAATCCTATCTCGATTTCAAAGTAGGCTACCTCGTTAGGGGAGTCATACTCCATAATCATGTGTTTGAGCCTGGGCTCACTTTCAATTCTGGTCTAGCTTGCTATCCCTTTCCAGGGCAGCCACATGTGTGAGAAATCCAAAGACAAATATCCACCTAGAGCTTTCATTTGGTTTCTGCTCAAGAGCATACCATAGGTTTCTGGGATATCTACAACTTGGACATCCACATAAGTTTGGATCCTTGGATTAGATCCAATATGTACATGGATATTTTTAAGCTCTCCTACCACATTAACTTCTATTTTATCTAACTAGATAACCTTTTTATTTGTCTGGAGTGGGCTCAGCCCTAACTTCCTACAAATGGAAAAGGGCACAACATTCCCCGATGCCCCATAATCTAGTAGACAGTTATGTAAATTCTTTCCAAAAATTATCATACTTAGCAAGAAAGGTGGAGTACCAGTCTTACCTTTATAGAGGACTACATTCATCTCATTAGTAGGAGTCACCTTTTCTCTTCCTTTTGACGTATCTGCTTCCCCCAAGGTTTTCAACAAGATTTCCTTTTAAGCCAGGCACCATTTCAAAATATCAAAGAAAGACATTGAAGTCTTCTACCTCTACATCTCTGTAATGAAATCAAATTCTAAATCATTCCTAACCTGATATTTAGGAATTGAAGATGAATTACCTTTGTTCTGAGAATCTGATGGTCCCTTTGGTGGTGGTGGATTATTATCCGAATTCTGATTTGGCAGGACCATATTAATACGAGGGGCAGGGGTCGTGAATGGCCTTCTATTCTAATTTCTAAGGAAATGGCCTCCCTTGGTTTGGAAGGCTTGGGCATCATAAACATCTTCTACTGCTTCATTGTCTTCCTAGTTGGGAAATGGAAGTTCTTCCTCAAAGATATCATATGCCATGGCAGTATCCGTTGATCCACCAGATTTGTTGGATGCACCTTCAAATGGAGCATTGGCTTGGGCTATCTTACCCACTTTTTCCATTTCTGGGCAATTTACCTCAGAATGGACTGTCGTATCATGTAGTCTATACAGATTGGTCATAAGATGGAGGTCTTCCACGTTTGTAGTGTGTGGTTTTTCGTCTCCCGCTTGATAATTGTGAGAAACTTCTCCGTTATTGGGTCTGGTATTCCATGGCCTATTGTTGTTAGGCCTCTCATTGTATCCTCTATTATTATTTTGATAGTTTTGATTAGAGGAGTTTTGGTTCTGGAAATTCCTATTGGCATTTTGGTTGGAATTATAATTATGATTGGGATTTTGGTTTGGATAACCTCCTTGATTAGAATATCCTCCTTGACTTTGAAAACCTTGGTTCTGGTTGTGAGGGGGATTTTGTCTAAGTTGAGCCATGTCATTAGACATCTGAGACAGTGTCTTTTTGAGGGTCTCCATCTTGTTGGTCAGTTGGAGAGTCTTTTCATTTTCTACATTCTTCACAGCAAAAGATTGATTAATTGAACTTGATCCTCCAACTTGATTTTGATAATTTTGATTTTGCTGGGAGGAATCCTGGGGACCATTGTTAAAAAATGAAAAGGGAGGCGAAGCTTGGAATTCAGACATGGGTCCGTATTGGGAATAGGACATCCCTGGGACCATATTGAATAGAGGGGGTGGATTGGACATTGGGTATCCTAAAGGAGGGAGAACTCCTCCTAAACTCCCAGATTGCAGACTGATTTGTTGTTGCAACTGAATGGCGAGATGATATACGTTTGCCAAAGAATTAGTTTCGTTAGCATTATAGGTCCTTTTCAAGAACAAGCCAATCAAAGGGTCCACAACCCTTAAGTATGCCAAGATGGCAATGTTCTCAGCCACCAAGTAAGGATCATGTAACCTTCGGTACATTCTCTAGAACCTGGTGTTGAACAAAGGGAGCGGTTCATTATGTTCTTTTCTTATGGTGGAAAATTGGTGTTAAAGGATAGCAGGGTCTACATAAACCCTAAACTAATTGATAAAACCGTTCTCTAAATCTGTCCAACCCAGAACTGACCCTTGGGGTAAGTTCAGGTACCAATTGTATGACATGTCTCCCAACGAATAGGGGAACAATTTGCACAAGTCCTGATGAGCCACCTAAGCACAGGTACATACATCGTTAAATGCCTATATGTGCTCCTCGGCACATGTTGACTCCCCATGCATGTACTTAGGATAGAACCTCTCTAGGTTCTTTGGGAGATTGTGTATACCTCCAGGGATAGTCCCTAATGGTGAGGGTTCTTAATAAAGTAAGCCATAGGTCTTGGCGGTGATACAGGTTGAGCAGGTTTTGGAATGGGTGAAAGTGGTCGGCGAGGTGGTGTAGGTGGGTTTAGTGGAAACCCAGGTAGGGTGAGTAGTGGTGATAAAGGTCAGATCAAGACTTTATGAGCCTGGGGCCTATGCCCAACAGGGGTTTGGAGTTCAACAAGTGGTTCAGGGTTCTAAGAAGATCTAAGAATTCTCTTCTACCTATCTGGTGAGAATGGCCTAATGCGAGCTAGCTTGTTCTTCAGGACCTCCTAGCACAAGATCTATTGATGGTCAAAATAGCACAACAACATTAAACATAATATTACTATTCTATTTCTCCTGAAAGAGAAAGATAACACATGGAGATCTAACTCCCAAGGTCCTAGTAATCGGTTCTCGATTATGCTGATTTCACTCAGTGTTTGATGTAACTATAATGTTCAAGGGGTCTTTGTTGGTAACAAGGAACAAGATCGTACAACATCAAGTAATCTATGTTTGGGTGGTTTTAAATAAAAGAAAAATATGAAATAGAGCTTTAAATCATAGAAACATGAATACAATCCTTACGTATCCAAACATGCATATCAATAATGAGTGTTCATTCCACCTAACCACAACTACAACAAGATGCAATCCATAGAATAAAATATGCTACTGCATAAATCCATAATGCTAATTTAGATATCATCAGTATCCACTAAACTTACTTCAACAAATCACTCACTCATCATCCAAAACACAAATAAAATGAATACAATAACAATTTAATTCATAGATAATCCAATGATATGATCTTGAATCTAGTTCCTTCTATTGATTTTCATCAAATAAGAAACAATTAAGCACAACAAAACCACTGCCGTATGGATTAATCATGTACCATTAACCTTATCAAAATGGATCCAAACTTTAGAATCATAACATGAAAACGTATGAAGACTGTACAATAATCAAACCTTTTTACTGAACTTTTTGGAGTATCTTTCTAAAACATTGAAATCCTAGATCTAGTTTCTATCTTCTATCATCAGGTGGCTGATCTTTCTTCAATTATCCGACCTTTACAAAGTAGATTCTAATAGTACATATAGGGTGCCACATGCACAAATTTCTACATTATCAATCAAGATCCACAATTCATGGAGTTGAAAATGAATGCAAAAGTAGACTCAAGAACCCCTGTTTTCAAGGTTGATCACTCCATTGTACAAAAAGGAAATTTGATACCCCAAGAATGAAGTGAAACCCACGGATTAGACTAAGAGTTGAACTTATGTCAAAATCCACAAAAAGAGAAGAGTAGATAGAGCATGATAACAAGAGTCAGTTACGTTTGCACTAAATGCTCAAGAATATACTCATCAAAACTAGAGAACACTTGTTGAAGAGTATCAAAATCCAGCCCATCCAACCAATCACCTTCAAATTTTATTCTTTCAAATTCTTTAGAAACTAAATTTTGCATCTCCTTTAACTTGATTAGTTCCTTTTTAGCTATTTTTACTTCCTCCCAGTTATCCATAAACTGATCTAGCAATAAACTCTCCCCATCATCTCCTTTTTGCATGATTTCCTCAAACCTACCCCTCCATTTCTACCTTATTTTATCCAAAGAGAGGCCTTCTTTGTTTGAGGAATCTAAGTTGATTACAATGGCCACAACAACCTCTAGCTCAACCATCTGTTGATTCAATTCTTTACTCATTTCTCGGACTTCTTCTTGATGTCCATGCATAGCCCTATACTTGTATCTTATGATGCTCACAGTATTTTCCACAAAATCTTCATTACCAAGCTCAAGAATTGAATATTCTAATAAGGTGGATTTGGGCACCTTTCTGACATCTTCCAGCCTTTTAATATATTCCTTATATTCATCATCCTGCTTGTCCAAATCCTTAGCCTGCTAGTCTAGATCTTCTGCTAATTCAAGAGAAGCTTTATGAATCTTAGAACCCTCAACAAGAACGTCATCAACCTCTTGGTTGAGCTTTTCCAACCACTTATCCATCATCCCTACTTTTCCTTTCATTGTAATTAAATCATCTGCTTCCCTCTTTGTTAAGAAAACTAGGGATTCAGGAAGAGCAGCTTGTTGAGAAATGGGACTTGAAACATTTTTCAAGAAACCATGAAGCTAATCTAATTGAGCCTTAAGCTCATCCTTTCTTTGTTTATATTTAACCATTCAGGATTTTGTTGAAGAGGCCAGAATGTCAATCAAACTCATCTACTGGTTTCTCATAGGCTTTCCAAAATTTACCGCCCCCAGCTGATAATCCGTGATTTGTATATCATCACAACTCTTCTCCATTACAGGTACAAAACATTCAACAATGATCTTCCAGCATCAGTTAGCCTAGTAGAGTGAATAATCCAGGCCTTCTTCTTAGGTTTTTATTTCCCAATTTGTTTCATCATTTCTTCCCAATTCAACAACTGTGGTTGAACAACTTGTTTTCTCTCCAAGTCCAGTTTTAACCAAGTAGGAGTAATAGGAGTAGTTGTTATCTGGGCTGAAGAAGAAGCAATAGTAGTGGAAGACACGGGTTGTATCAATGTAGGCCCTAGTTGAGAATCAACCTCCTGCACATTTTTTTGACCACTTTGCTTTGTTTCCCCTACTAACCTTTTTTCTTCTTCTTTATCCTTTTTCTCTTGCAGCCTTTTAGCCTCCAACTCCTGCTTTAAGCATTCCTATTTTATTTTCTTCTTCTCTAACATCTGATTTCACTACTTCTTCAATTCTTCAACATAGTCCCATGCCTCCTTGGACTTCCTTTCATGTTCAACAATCTCAACAACCTCTCTTTCCCTATTAAAACGTTCTTGCTCTTCCTTTTTCCTATAATCCTCTTCTTGTGCTTTGAGCTTAGCCTCAATAACTTCTTTTTATCTTCTTTGATGGGCCTTTTCCTCTTCAAGGTCATGAATTTTTTGCTACATCAACAACTTATCCCTTTCTTCTTGAATTTTGAGCTCCTGCTCCTTTTGTTGTTGTTGTTGAGCTAGTTCATCAACCTTGACCTTATCTTCCAACTCCTTTTGCTTGACGTCCAACTCAAATTGTGCCTTGGCCTCCTCTTCCTATTGCTTAGCTGATGCCTCAGCTTGTGCCTTAGCTTCAACTTCTCTTTTAGAATCTTCAAAAAGTTTCCATTGATCTTCTTCATTCAAAATGTGCTCAGTCCCTACATCATCTGTCACATCAAAAGATGTTAAGGCGGGATGTTCTTTATCAGATGTAGTCTTTTCTAAATCTGTTTCTATATTATGTATCTCAATTTGATCCTTCATTTTCTTTAAAACCTCTACTTCATTATGGAGAGCTCCATTTGGTGATTCTTGGCCTAATTCTTGTGCATCAGAAAGCTGAGTAGATGTCTCCCCTACAACAGATGTAGAAACACCCACCTCTATAGTTGTTTCATCTTCCTATACCTCTGGAAGGTCTTGAGGAACCACCTCTTCTTCTTGTACACTAGAAGGCATAAGCTCTAAAGGTTCCCTAGGTTCCATCCTCATTTTTTCCCTTTTATATCCTTGGGTGGTACTTGCAGCCTTCCTCTTCTTGGATGAGGTAGCCTCGATCTGATTAGCTCTCAAAATCACCCATTGAATACTCCTGTCAAGCACTAGTCTTGCAATCTACATTATGTCAGTTATCTCATCCGCACTCTAATGTATTGGATCAAGATCCTTAGTTCCAATCTTATTTGCATCATACCTGGGATCCAAAAATATCCCATCATCAAATAATGTGTTGGGAATGTATTCTTTTATACCAAACTCAATCATAAGTGCAATAGGTATCCTTTCATAATTCCTCCTTCTAAGGTCATATTCATCTTGCAAGTCCTCCCAAAAATCCTCCAACAGATTGATGTGCTTCTCAAAGACACTGGGGAGAATATCCCTCATCTTGTGTTTGGGATCATAGCATTTCCTGGTAGTGTACAAGCCCAACTTCAAATAAAATAATTCATCACAAACTGCCTTACCTGCCTAAATGTGTGGACAGCAAAAGGCCCCCAACTTCATTGGAAACTTATGGCAACCAATCTTGTGTTTGTTGCCATAGTGGAAATTAACAGCCAAGGCTTGATAAATAAACTCCATTAAGTTGATTCTATCACCACAACACCTAGGTAACAAATGGGGATGACCATCAAAGCCTGCTAACCTGAAATAGGTGAATGTGGTGTACTGGATAAACCAATGCCCCCATTCATTCACAAAAGCCATTGCCTCCCTGCTAAGTCTATACCCAACATCACCATTAAGCTTGTTAATAATGACATAAAGAAAGGCATCATTAACCCTTCTATAATGTTGCTCTAAGGCCTGCAAGGTGAGCTGATTATAATACTCCCACACCTTCTTATGTCCTTGGGCTTCTCCCAGTATACCCATTGTTTGAAGTCTAGGAAAAATCCCCACTCAGGCAACTACATAGACTACATAGGAGGTCATAGAGAAACACTTGGTTTCTCTCACTTTTATCATTTGATTGTGAATGCTATCAGAGACTATCATTGACCAATCGAATTGTTGCCTCCTATCCAAAATAACTTGGATAAAAGGAAACATCCATTCCTTAAATAGTGAAGCATCCCTTTTCCCAAACACCCTAGAAAGGAACATAATTATATTTGTAATTTCTTTACTAAAGTCTGCCCTCTTAGGCTGGTCTGGAAGCTTGGTCAGAGACTTCTTGTTCACTCTCATCCAAGTCTTATTCATGTGAAACCTATTCCTTTCCTTATTATGACTGTAAAGCTTTAAAGCCTCCGCTTCATTCAATTACTTAGGATTCTTGGGATCACGTATATGAAATAGGAAATTAATCATTGGAGGTGTGAAGTCAATAATGACATCACCCTTTACATCCACACATTGCCTAGTAATAGGGTTATATGCTCCAGCTGTTGCAAGAATCAACTCCAGACATTGAATGAATAGGGGGAAAAGTGCAACATGTTCTAGTATCAATTGAATAATCCTTTATGTCCTTCCTGTGATCTGCTCCACAGTGAATGTCTCCTCATGCAACTCTTCATATTTGAAAGGACCCAAATTGGTGTCAGTAATATTAGTCCAATCGGAGTCAATTTTGCTAGCTATGAGAACGACCTCCCTATGCTTACATCTCAAGGTATATGGGAGTTGTTCCACCTTGATCTTCTTTGGCCTAACTCCTTGCCATGAAGTTTCACCTGGCTAGCTCCTTTGAGAAGCCTCATCCGATGCTCCTGACATCTTTTAATACCTGCAGCAATTTCCTGTATTAGATGAACAAAACATCTAAGTTAGTTAATCCTGTAATCATTGCTCCGATAACATTTACTTGGTCAAACCGTGCCTTTATTGGAGGTGGAACCATAGAAGTATTAGGAATGGACAATATTTCTTATCATGAGGTGGGGCTAGGACCAAAAATGGATATGGGGTAAAACAGTGTCAGAAGCGTGACCGGAATGGGAACTTAACCAAAACATGGTCGGAGACGGGACCAGAACGGGAATTGGACTAGAAACAAAAGTTAGTTACCAAGTTCAACTTCCTCTCCAGATCCGCTCCTGACTAGAGTAAAGATAGTCATCATTTTAATGAATGGGAGTGGAATAAAATGAGCAAATGAAGAATATTTAAAACAAGGCGGTCATATGAACCCTAAACCCTAGGTCACATGGGCCCCAAAGTAAACTAGAAATAGCTCAGCTTAACCCTCCAACAACTCTTATGTACAAAATTCATTAAAACCATGGAAAAGGTTACATTGCAAAATCCTAATTCGTTCGATACCCTATTTGCAAAAACTAGGGCACAATGTGAAACCTATACAAACAACCCAAAAACTGACATGAGAAAACTAGAACAGGGTCCCAAAAACAAAATTCATTACCCAAGCAAGGAAACCCCTTCAAAATTGAAACCCTAGTAAATAGCAGAGCACAAAAAAATGGATCTGTCACGAAAGCGACCAAAGAAAAAACAATAAAGCAAAAATGACAAACATAAAGACAAACCTAACAAAATAGAACAAAATGAAAAAGAAAGAACCAAGCAAACAAAACAAAAAAGAATAGAAGCAAACACCAACCAAGCAAAAAAATTCATAGAATAAACCCTCCTGCGAATATGCTAAAATGACACAAGAAAAAGAATAGAATGGGAGAAAGAAAAGAAAATGAAACCTACCTCAGAACGCTCCTTAGGATTGACCACAATTTCGCTAAGATTCACTCTGAAATTCGCCCCCACAATCAAATCAATTCTCTCGAGACCTTCTTGGCCACGATGTGCTTAAACAATTTGCATAATAATAACAGTGAGGTAGTTTAAGCATAATTAAACCTTTAATCAATAATTCACGCATGCAAACAGGCTGCATTTAATGCCATAAATGCAGTCATTTGGGGACGGAAACAATGATGTGATCAGACAGTTAAGTCAAATCAATGGAACATCACAAGGTAAGGAGAACGTGGATCCAGGTTGGAAACAAGATAAAGAAACTACACAAAGTTCCCTATTTCATTTCCAACCCCAGATCTGGCCCCGACAAAAGGACTGACCAACAAACGACAAATGAAGACGGGAGTGGAGACAAAAACCGAAATGGAACTTCACAAAGTTTAAAGTTGGATTCCAACTCCGGATCTGGTCTCGACCAAAAATCCAAGAACAACACAAGAATAAGGGAATAAGGACTGGAGTGAACACTAGACTCAGCCCAAATAACAAAGAAAGAGAGGAAGAAAAAAGAGCAGAAGTAGACTCGGGACGGGAACACAAAATGGAAACCTAAAAATTCCTGTGTGAGTTCCAATCCCGGTTCCAACCCCATGCGAGCAAACAAACAAACCACAAGAAAACAACCAACAAGAAGGATGTACCAACCCAAGTGTTAGTAAAAAACAACCAACAAAAAAGGAAAAACAAAAAGAGAAGGCGAAGTTGGCACCAAGAGTTTATTCAAACTAGAAACCTTGTGAGAGTTCCATGTTTAGATTTGGTTCTGAACCTACCTCAAACATAACAAAAGACAGACTTAGGGGGAAAACAAAAGAACTCCTAAGAGCCAATCAAACAACCGAAGGTGACCAAAACAAAAGACAAAAAAAAGGGGGACCCATTTTATTCCAACACAAAATGGGGTGGTTATGCAAGGCATAACAAAACCTTCTAGAAAGAAGGGGATACTTGTAGGTTACAGTGAGTCTTCAAAAGCTTACAAAATATGCATTCTAGGCTAAAAGTTGATTTAGATCAGTAGGGATGTTACATTTTAAGAGGATGTTTCATTCAGGAGATCCAAGGGCACTCACATGGAGATAGATAATGAAGATCAAGAGTCTTCTCAAGATATGGAAGTTGACCATACTCCTAAGATTTAGAGGGAGGCTTATGAACCCAAAGAAGATGATGATCTATTTGAGCCTTTGGAACCTACTAATGGGCCTACAAATATTGTGATTGGTTGAAGGAGACCTCTATGGGTCTAGGCAAACAATGTAGGAGGCAGAAAGGTTTGCAACCTCAAGAGGAACATTTAGAGAAAGCAAGAGACCATATAAGTTTTCCAACTATGTTGCATTGATGAGTCAAATCATTGAATTAGAACCTTCCAGTGTTGAGGAAGCTACTGTTAGAAACTAGGAATCAGTTGCTAGACCAAAATACTTCCACAAGAGAGAGATAATGGCGAGAATGCTTGCTATATCAATATGCAAGATTGATTGATGATTGAATTGATACAAATGTACAAGATGAGGCTTGCTTATAAAAGAAAGCTTGCGTGCAACCCTAAACCTAACTTGAGCTACAAGATAGCTCAATTAGATAAGGATAATAAAATGCAACCTAGGACTTAAATTAATTCCTAAGTAAACTTATGAAAGTGTAATTAAATAGTTAATTACACCAACAGCTACTAGTCAACAATTTTGGAGAGATGTTATGGCTAAGGAGTATTAATCCATTCTCAAGAATGATGTTTGGGACATCGTACCTATACCTAAAGGAAAATCTATTGTTTCTTCTAAGTGGCTCTTCAAGATCAAGTGTGCAACTAATGGGAGCATTGAAAACTACAAGGCTAGGTTCATGGATAGGGGATTCTCTTAGAAAGAGGGAGTTGGTTATGAGGAAACCTTTGCTCCAGTTGCTTGTTATACTTCAGTCAGGATCATGATTGCTATTGGAACATCTAAAGGATGCAATATTCACCAGATGGACGTGAAGACAACATTTCTGAATGGTGTAATCGAGGAAGAGGTATATATTGAGAAAATTGATGTCTTTGAGGTGCATGGGAAGGAGTCTCATTTTTGCAAGCTGAAGAAGGCTTTGTATGGCCTTAAGCAGGCTCCTCGTGCTTGGTACGAAAGAATTGATTGTTACCTGATGAGCTTGGGTTTCTCCAAGAATGATGCTAATTCAAACCTATACTTCAAGGTAATTGATGGCGAAGCATTAATTTTGGTTCTCTATGTTGATGATTTAATTCTTACTAGAGAAGATCACCTCATTATCAAATGCAAGGAATTATCTTCTGAATTTGAAATGAAGGATCTTGATCTCATGCACTACTTCCTTGGCTTAGAAGTATGGAAAAATCCTGATGAGATCATTCTAAGTCAAGGGAAGTATACCATTGATATTCTAAAGAGATTTGGCATGGTGGATTGCAAATCCATGTCTACACCTATGGAGACCAACTTGCATAAGCTTAAGGAGGCTGCAACTAGTTTAGATCTGGTGGATCCTACTATGTATAGGAAATTTATTAGATCATTGATGCATCCAGTCAATACTAGACCATATATTTTCTATACAGTGAGTGCAATTAGTCAATTCATGTGTGAATTACCAAGGGAAATACATCTAGTTGCAACAAAGCATATCTTGAGATACATGTGTGGCACAATTTGATATGGCTTGAGATATTCTTTAGGTGTGGACTTGAAGCTATATGGATATATTGATTCTGATTGGGTAGGGTGTGTCACTGATCATAAGAGAACCTCTAGATGTTGCTTTAGTTTTGGATTTGTGATGATATCCTAGTGTAGCATAAAGTAGTCTTTAGTGGCACTAAGCACAACAAAGGCCGAGTATATTGCAGCTTGTGTGGTAGCTCAAGAAGCAGTGTGGCTTTAGAAGCTCCTTGTAGGATTGTTTGGACAATTGATGGAGTTGATTGTCATTCATTATGATAATCAAAGTTGTGTGAATCTTTCTGTCAATCCAATGTTTCATGAAAGAACTAAACATGTTGAGATCAAATACCACTATATTAGAGATATGGTATTGAGGAAAGTGATCTAGTTGAAGTATATCAACACTGATGAGTAGACGACATAAATTCTCACCAAGCCTCTCTCTAGGATAAAGTTTGTGTACTTTTGAGACAAGCTTGGTATGGTGGAGAATGAAGCCCTAGCTGAGAAGGAGTCTTAGTATCAGTGATCTTCTTTAATGCATTTCTCTCTGTGAGAGGGATTTGAGGTGCAAGCCCTTGTTAATGCATTTCTCTTTGAGAGAGATTTGACGTGAAAGCCCTTGTTTCTACCCTCTAGGAGTAGCCATGGTGGATGTCATGTGTGTGACTCCATGAAAACATCACGTGAGAGAATCCATGATGATTTTCTTATACTTGTGTTTTTCACCCTCTGGAAGTAGCCATTGTGAATGCCACGATGAGGTGACAACATCACATTGAGTGATGAGCACTTGTGGAGATTTACCATATATGGGAGTATCCATGATGGTTGATATCATGATGAGTTGATATTTATCCTTTCCACATATGGGAGTAGCCATTGTGGTTGGCATCATGATGAGGTGATATGTCTTATGCAGCTGGAAGTATCCTCCCTAGCTAAGAGGGAGTGTTGATGTTCAAGGCAGTACTAGGCGATTTCTTCTAGCCACGACATTGAGGCTAAATTTAATAGAGCCTGAATGAATATTAAATTTATATGATATTAATATTAAGGAAGAGGTGCTTCATTTAATTAATATGTAATTATTGTTAATATGGCTGACTTCTCATAGGTGCAATTTTATGAAGGGTCACATTCTTTTTGGTGGCCAACTTTTGGTGGAGGCTGACTTGAAGTTTTGAAGAGTCACATCCTCTCCCTTCATATTATATATATGCTCAATGGTTATTAATTATTTCACATCCATTCATTCATTATTCATCACAAGTTCAATATATGTTAGTGTGAGTTTGTCATCAAGTGTAGATTGATATTTTGTGGAAGGCTAAGTTTATCATCAGTAGATTGCATTACTTTGTTATTGTGTTAGCATCTGATTGTGGCGCTTCTTTCTTAGCCTTCATAATAGCCCCTTTGTAAAGGAGATTTTTTTTTATATTCAATAAATAAGTGATTGTTGTTGGATTTTTCTCCCTCAAGAGGAGGGTTTTCCTAGAGTGTATGTTGTGTTATTGTCTGATTTTTTGAATTAAATTTATGCTCTTTAATCTAATCATAAAAACTAACACCACCTATGTACTTAAGAAAGGTATCCTAGGTGTACAAAGAAACATTCAATGCAATAGCCCTTTTCCTGAATTCATGGGTGTACTCTTGGACAATTTGACCTTTCCCTTGCTTAAACATTTTCTAGTCCATCATTAACTATTGCATATGGCCTAGGGGATAAAATTTCTTCTTAAGAGAATTAACAAATTATGCCCAAGTTAAACTGACTCTACCATGTTTTGAAATTTCTGCCCAAGTTCTACTCTCCCACCAGGTGAGAGTTGTTCCTCCCAACCAAAGAGTAGCTAACTAGATCCTAGAAGCATCATCATAGATATTTTGGACTCTACAATAGACTTCTACTTGTTGAACCCAGTCATCTAATTTCTTAGCATTCAATTCTCTACAATACCTAGGTAGATAAAATTTTACATCCAATTTGATTATAGGCTTATGTGTAACCTTGACAGGATTAGCAAAAGAAATCAAATTAGTAGAAGAAGAAAGGGAAGATGGAGAAGATGGAGTTTTTGGAGGCTCATCACCATCTCCTAGTCTTTTCTCTTTTTCCTTTCAATCTTCACACTTCTCTTGCTTCAAAGAGTCTCCTTTTCCATGCTTCTTTTGTTCCTGCTTTTCCTACCTTTCTTGGAAAAGAAATTCTACCATTGCCTTCACTTCGGGAAAATATTTTTGAAAACTCTTCTCATCAAGCTCTAAATTTTTTCTAGCTTTCAATCCTTCCATCTTGGGAAAAGTTCTTCATTTACTGATCTCAGGATTGTATTCTGCAAGGATGGCTTCACCTCCCTATTTCCTAGATCATGTTATCATTCACCTCTACAAACGATAGTCACAACAAAGCTCTAATACCACTTGATCTGATGTTAGGATCTAGGACTGTTGCACGTGAATAATAACTTTTACAATGATTAAATTGAAGGTCTTTAAAACGTAATTGAAATGCTTAATTTCAAATGTACTTGGAATGTTTAATTTCAAAAGTAACTGAAATGTTTAAATGAATAAAGTAATAACAAAGTGATGAACAAAATAACATAGATAAAGAGAGATAAAAGACAAGACTTGAATTGATAACAGGGTTCACCAAGATGGCTATGTCTCCGAGTCCCTCTCCAATAGGGTGATTGATCCTTGATTATGCTCCAACAAAGATTGCAAGGCTTCAACTGAATAGTGTCGAATCTCCTAGATTACAAGAGTTACAAAGTTCCTCTCCTTCAAGTGTGGCAGAATAACACTTCTCTGAAGCACATAGTTGAACACATAAACTCTCCAAGAAAATTCCCTCCAAAAATCACCACCTCTAAGTCACCACTTGGTTAAAAAAATTCCTAAACTCCCCTCTTTTTATACATAAAATTTACTCAATATGGTCTTTAATCATATGATTACAAAAAACTACCCTATCTCCAAAAATCCCCCATAATTACATAATTTTCCCATATGGGGTTAAACCACCATATAAAATAAAATAACCCCCTTACAACAAATTTCCCTTATTTTTACAAATAAAACAATAATATCAACCATTACCCCCTTAAAAAAATAAATTATTTGTCTTATTCAGGTTCCATATTGTTTATTTGTTTTTTTCTTTTCTCATAGGAAAGCCATTTAGAGGTTTATTATTTTTAATATTAGTTTTAGCAACTATAATAAAACCAAACTGCCTCCTATATATTCATGGCCCTCATAATTTTTGGCTATAAAAATCATAAGGGATTAAATTTGTTTTAAGTTTGGAGGTTAACTTTAATTTTAGTTTTAAAATATCTTTTTATGAAAATATTTTTTGATATTTTAAGCCCTTAAAAATCTCATTTAAATCCCTTAAAATCTTTTAAAATCCTCTAAAAGTCTTTTAAGATCCTTAAAAATATTTATAAAATCCCCTTAAAAATCTTGTAGTATGGGATTTCAAAACTTAAAAGGTTTAATAATTTAAATATAAGGGAATTCATCTTTTTAAATGTCATCATTTCGAACACACTGTCATGGTGAACCCTCAACTTTGACCGACCATAACTTTCATGTATAGACTCAGATTTGGTCCATTCAAAATGTGTTGGAAAGCTCTTGATGAGATCTTCGACATGGTGATGAAATCTGGAGCATGTGGAACACTTCAATTTTTGATGACAAGTATCCACCTTGATCAGAAATAAAATTAGATTTTGAAAGAAACAAGATAATATAATAATAAATTATTATAACATAATGATGTATACTAGGAAACCCCTTTTGGGAAGAACCAAGCCTTTGAACTAATTTATTAATCAAATAGAAAATTGGTTACAGTACTTGACTTAAGAAAGGATATTTCAAAGGAGACAATACCAAAATTCATATCTAGATTAATACCAATAACATAAAATACCTATAAATACACTATATAAAATCCATACCAAGCACCTAATAAATAGAGAAACTAATACATGGAACCATCATAGGTAATTAAAAAATCATGAAATAATACAACCTAAAAGTGGTGTTTGAATCTCCTAATCAAATTTGAAGACCAAAATCTCAACATAAGTCCTATAATTCATAACATGCCATAGTTATTCTCCAAGCTTGTGTGCTTCAAATTTTCTTATTCAAACATTCTAAAGATTATTTATGATAGTCATAATAACATTTCATTGGCTAGCCAACATTACTGGTTAATATCTATAACTTCCTCTTACAACTCTCTTATGGTTCATAGATGCTCTTGCATTTTAAAATTGGGAGCCTAACTTTTGGAGCCCATAAATTTTTATTTGGGAATTTGATTAAACATTTTTTTAAAACTAAAGATCTCATAGAGCTCCATGCCACATTAAAACTGAATTTAGCTAGTTAAAGCAAATTTTAGTAATTTTAATAATAAAAATCACCTCTAGAACCAAAAAATTTACATTTGAACATTAGGATACAAGGTTGAGACACATTTCCTACTAGGTTAGATAAGAGTGACATCACAATAGTATCCCACTTGAGGGACATTTTGATTTTTTCTTAAATTCATGTATATTTAAGCCTAGAGGAGTTCCATCTAAGGGGGTTAGATCAAATCCCCCATAAATTGGAACCTATTGGATGAAACATACTAAGCTTATTTATCAAACCCTAGGTGAAATCTCTATTGTTCTTATCAAATGTTGATAAAAAGGAAATTTTACTTCACATTTTGGGGAATCAAATGAGGTCATTTATGTAAAATTTCAAAGTTGTGTCACACTTTAGGCCAACTTATCAATACAAGTGAATTTAATTATTTTCAACTTAAAGTTAATTTTGGTCAATATATGGTCTAGTTGGATTCATTCTAGCTAAATTAGATATTGGCCACACTTTTTTCAACTAGAAATATCCACTAAATAAATATTTAACATCATTTTGGGGCTAATTTACCAAAATAAAAGTATTCAAAAACCTTGTGTTTTCACAAGTTATAATCATGCAAATAATATTTAAAAAGTAATCTAAAATACTTTTTTGTAGATCTATAAGTTTAGCTTTTAAAAATATATATTTTAAATATTTTAATTATAATTTAGATTTTCTTTTTAATTTTTATTGAAAGTAGGCCATCAACATTAAAACATAAAGTTGATTGTCTTGTCAAGAAAGATACTAAAATTTATTAAAAAAAAAAAGTGATGCACTAGAGAAAAGATTCCATGTTAGGATGATACAATTTTTTTCTATTTTAGATAAATAGTTAAGATAAAAGGTGACATCCCATCAAGAGAATTTTATTTTCAGTACACTCAAATTTTAATATTTATTTAATATCTATATATCTATTTGTCTATATGACTATCTACCTATTTATCTATATATATTGATTGCTACCAAGGGGTAAGCACCATTGTATTAATAAAAAATAAAATATATTAGATCAAAATTCAACTAGAAGAGGCTCATTAAGGGGCTAGGTTGGGCTAATCCAACTACAAAGGATCCTATGGAAGTGATATGGGAGAAGCCTCATGAAGGCTGGTGGAAGATAAACTTCGATGGAGCTTCAAAGGGAAACCTTGGCCCATCAAGGGTAGGTTTCATAATCTGGGATTGGAAGGGAGGGTAGTAGCCTTAGGGGTGAAGAAATTAATGGATGGAACAAATAATGAAGTTGAAGTAGCATCAACTCTATTGGCTATTAGATGTGGGAAACTATTAGGAGCATCTAATATTCATCTAGAGGGGGACTCATTGATTATAATTCAGGTAGTGATGAGAGGAGCCATTAGTGCATGGCACCTACAAAATGTTATTGAAAACATTAAACAAGAGTTAGCAATGTGTGATAATTTTTGTGTGAGCTACATGAGAAGAATGGAGAATTTGGAAGCTGACATTTTATCCAAATGGGCCTTAAATTTTAAAGAGATTGGGGATGTAGTGTTAGAGGATTTTAGAGGAGTTAATTTAGCAGATTAGTTGAGGCCGTCAGTGAGTACATAGCTTTAATTGAAGAGTGGATGAAGGAAGTTTGAGCTAGCTTGGATTTGATAGGAGAATTACAGGGAAGGATATTGGTGGCTCCTCAGTACATGAGGCATTTATTTTGTAGTGAGAGTTTTAAGAATTTATTTACACCACGACCTTTGGTTTTGGTGTAGATATTTGCATTCTTGTGTGGCTTTCCAACTATGGAAGGCTAAGCATAAGAGAAGTGGTAGTGAAGAGCTTCAATGGAAGATAATTTTACTTTCCTATCTCACAGGAAACTAAGACCCTTTTACAGGGATGCCTCAAATAAGAGGTTAATGGGTTTATTCCTTGTGGAGTATGGAAGATTAAGGTAGTGTGTGAGGATTATTTTAGGTTAGGATTTTTGAATCCTGCACAATAGATATAGGATGAATATAGATGTTTATGCATTGATAGCTACATGGGGGTTAGATTTGGGTCAAAAAATTGAAGCGGTCCGCAAGGTGATGGATTCAATAGTTCATGAAGACTTCCTAGTTGGCATGGAGTCTATTCTAGAGTGGTCAGTTCCAGGGGTTGGGATGGAAATCGGAAAAGGGATAGTGGATGAAGAAATGACAGAGCTCTTTAGGTCTGGAGGCTACATGTCATTCATTCGGTTGCCATAAAGTAAGTTTAAGTTAAGATGTAGAGAGGAAGCTTGGCTTGGATGGCAAGATCTAAAACTTTTTATTGAGCTAATGGAGGTGGAGGAGGTAATTGAGTGGGCGTGTTAGCTCTCAAAAATGTAGGCAGAATGCCTCAAGAGGTTGCCAATCTCTTGATACGTTTTAGGGTAACAAACAATGTCAAGAGAACTCAACCTTCTACTCTTCAGGTGCTGCTAAACCTAGGTGGGTGTACCTTTCTGAATGAAGCAGACTTTATGTACTTATGATTATATTTCAATCAATGATTTGTCCACAATGGCAAATGGAAGTGAACAAATGAAATCAAACTTGATAGCAATAGCAATCTTCTGATCTAGATCCTAAAATGCTTAGTTAATAGATATAAAGAAATTGAATGAGTTCAAAATGATGAAGTGTAGAGACCAGTACCTTATTGGGTATGCAGAGTCAAATGAAATCAAGATGAGCAACACTTTCTAGAGAAAACTCAAATTATCTATCATACATTCTGTTTACAACTTGTATAAACATGCAATACTATAACTACTAAGCTCTACTTTAATAATCCAAATGAAACTCTCTAATTACTGTGATCAACTAAAAGGATTTAATATTTGCTTGAAAGAACCAATTGATTAATCACACAGATACAACAAATATGCATTGATAAACTGAACATAAACTTGTTATGTCAATTTAAACAACCAGAAAGCATCGATCTTGGAGACAACTTAGTAGTATTTTTCATTGAATTCAACAGATAATTGATATCAGAAATGTGCATCAACATCTTGAACATTCATAAGTACCTCCATTTTGAAAACATGCAACAATAGTCTATGATCTGATAAATCTAGTGTACTGTATCCATCTGGTTTTCCTACTGTATCGAATAACTAATAGCTGATGATGATTTTACAATTACAAAAAATGCTAATTTATACACTAGCATGAGAAAATAATTCATATTGGAAATCCTTGTCGGCCACCGTAGAATTCAGGAAAATCCATGTCAGCTTGCAATGGTTTTATGAACTCGCATGTCAGCCATAGTATTTTGAATTTCTATCATTTATTTGTGAAACAGTTGGCGAGAAACATTGTATCGTCATGCCGAAGGAAATTCAATTGCTACACACTATGCTTGGTGTTATTTGCTTTCGCCGTGACCTGCTGAGCCGGGGAGATGTCATACAACATATATTATGTTTCATCAAGAGCCCACTTACCACCTATATGTCACCAAAACATTCCACTTGTTACACCGAAGTCATGAAGTATCTGCACGTTCCCATTGTGTTTTGCTATAGCTCTGTGATATTGGGGAAATAACATATCGAATTCATTATATCAGGTCGAAAGTCTTTTATCATTTTCCAAGTCGCCAAGACAAGAGCACACTCTCACCGAGATATAATCTTCATTCACTTTCACCGAGACAACATACAATCGGGGAGAAGTCCCACATAATTCGTTGAGTTATATCGAAAGCCCATTACTAATCTTGTGTGTCACTGTGACTTATTGGCCTTCTCACTGATGCACCATTAGTCCAAATTACTTCACTGTGACCTCAAGATATCGGGAAGACCTCATACAGATAACACTTCGTTATACTAAAAGTCTCCCATAATGTTATTTCCCAGTCACCGAGACAAGGAAATTATTACGCCGACAAGAATCCTCCTATTTTCCATTGGCGAGACCGGAGGTTATTCGTTGAGACCTCTTACCGATATCCCTAGTCTGGCCAAAACAACATTGGTTCGCACAGTCAGTAAGACAATTCACACTCGCCAAGACCATATGTCGCATTCTTCAACTCTTACCGATATAACCTTTTCATCCTGTGTATCGGCGAGACACATATATTTCGGGGAGACCTCTTGGAGATTACATTATGTCATACCAAAGCATCCTGAACTCACTTTACATCACCAAGAGAACGCAACACTTTCACCAAAATAAATCCATTTTGTATTGTCGGCAAGACCCGATGGGCTCGCCAAGACTTACATCGAAGCCATAAGTCATACTGAAGTGTTCCCTTTCCTCTTGTGTATTAGCGAGACATATATACATCGCTATGACCTCCCTCTGATAACCCTTTGTTATATCGATATGCTTAGCTTTATCACCAGTTGGCAAGACACCTCAGATTTGTTGAGAACCCATACCGAATACCCTTAGCTTGGCCGATAAATATCCATGTGCATTAGTCGGTGAAACATATTGAATTTGCCAAGACCTCAGCACAATGACCAAACTCCTGCCGATATGTTGTATCCCGTTCCTCCGGTCAGCGAGACATGACAGGCTTGGTAAGAGCTTCCATCGAGGACCAAACTCACGTTGATATGAAACAATAGATGAATTCTAATCGTTGTGACAGTAGAAATGTCTTGCCGATAGGCAACTCAGATGTTTACCAATATAAAATGCATAGTGGATCGGGGAGACCCAGATATACCTATGCCGATATGGACCACAATATGAAAAATGCATAACTCGATGGATTCAATGGGGAAATATGGTAAAATGTGAGCAGAATGACATGAAAACAAACCCATGTGCTTATGATAAGGAATTGAATGGAAACTCAGGGTGTGAAAACATGTGAAAACTTTCAAAAATTTATAGTCCCAACAGTGGCTTCATCTGGGGATGAATGATAGTAAGATCATTGCAAGGATCCAGATCTTTGGGTGAGCAGACCAGACACAAAATGAGAAAACTAGAAAAAGAAAAATTGCAAGATGGAATGAATGAAAAATGAATGCAAGATGGAAATGGACGTGAAATGGAGATGAACCAGAACCCTAAACTACTGTGCATGGAAAATAATTTTAAAGAGGATTAACAAGAGTTGTCCATGCACTGGCAACCCTTAATCCTCTGTGTTTCAACTTCATCAGTTTTGAAAAATTATGGTCTGAAACTCAAACCATACTTTCCCCTGTCAAATACCTAGTTTTGTCTCGAGTTCATCAGATTCTTCTTGAAAACACACATGCAATCTTCTCTGTCACTGTTATTGCAAGTTTTTAGAAAATCATCATGTTCATCTTTGCCCAAATTCCCTACTCCATTCTGTAGTTCAAATTATTCATCATCATGGGATAAACTCTTGTTATTTTCAACATTCAAAATGCATGCATAAGAAATACAACATTTTATACTATCTCTCTCACTATTATGAATTGTGAAACATTCTCCCAGCTGTATTGAAAATTCATCATCAAAGTACTTCTCTTGAGAAACAAAAAATTTTGTCATATCAATGTTGTCTGAAACAAACAAATTTGAAACCTTTTGTACCTCTTCAGTATCTCTATGACTCAAATCTTCAATATTAAGCATATATGAGCCAATAAAATTTGGAACACTATCATCCTTGGTAAGCAAATAAAAGTCTTCTCCACATGAGTTAGAAATTTCAAAATCACATACCTCTTCTTGAACAGACACATGCATTTGGTCAATTCCAAAAGTTTCACCATCAACTAGACAAAGAGCCTCAAGACCACCCTTAGATCTTTCTCTGTCAAAACAAATGTAAGCTAGACAAAGAACCTCAAGATCACCTTCATGTGTATATCTTTGGTACTCAAGAGTCAGCAAATCTGAAATTTGCTCACTGCTAAGCAAACAAGTCTCAACACTTTCATCACTACAGTTATATTCTTCATTTTTGTCATCATCAAAAAGAGGCCCAAGATCATCAGAGAATGAGAAAACATAAACATTACCAGCACAATCACTTGTTCCATAATTTGACACATCATTTTTTTTGTCTGAAAATATCTTTTCCTCATCATCAAATGCATCTTTATAGCTTTCAACTGTAGTAGGAGGTATTATATACTAATTATCAAATAAACACACATTTTCCATTGCATCTTCCTCTTGATCATCACAAGAACTACAAGAGTCACCATGCTACAGATTAAAATCCACAAATTCATCTTCACAATCTGTATATTCACTAGATCCTTCATAACATACACTGCCCTCTATGTCATAATTTGATATGTAGGAAAGAAATTCAATATCTTCGCCTTCCTCATGCAGGCTATCATATGAACCATATTGACTTGCGCTTGTCTCATTTTCTATTGGCTACAGTGTGTATACCTTGATATCTATCCTACTCTAAATGTGCAAAATAACTTAAAATGCAAGTGATAGAATATCAAAGACACCTCAAGATTAGCCAAAAGAGTG
>VDFB02105785.1:527253411-527284412 GCA_007258455.2 Sequoia sempervirens | reverse complement strand
GATGTAGGACATTGGTTATTTTTGGTAGATACAGGATGGGCTGTGTAGGATTTATTGATAGAGATTAGAGATGTTTCTCATCTCTGGATTTTGTATTTTGTCATGTGGCGGATATATGTATGATGGTCATGTGACACATGTGATATTATTTTGATATGAGACAGTTCTTATTGACACCATGTAGTATGTTTCTGTTTATGATGGATGATTATATGCATGTGTATATGGTATTACTTGTTTATATGGATGGATGCATTGGTTTATTTATGCTCATGTTCATGATATGGAATGTTCACACGGATGATTTGCAACAATTTTATTTGGATAATCATGCTTATGTGTATTTATGCGTATGTGTTTATGTTTATGATATGAGATGTTCATGTGGATGAGTAGATGTATGTATTTATGGAATATGGATAATTTTACTTATGCGTATGCATTGATTGATTGAGATGTTTATGTGGATGATTGGATTGATGCACTTATGGAATATGAACCTATGGGATCTATGATGATTTATTTATATGGATGCCTAATTGACTTATTTGTCATGTATGTGTATGATGGATTTTGTATGAACCTGTTATATATGCATGCTGTGATGTATTATGCGTCTAACACTTTTGTGATGCAGGTGGCGAAGTATGTATAGACCTAACATGTGATGATGTAGGTGGCAAAGTATGTATGGACCTAATATGTGATGATGCAGGTGGCAAAGTATGTATAGTATTTTTGTAATTTTTAGAGGAAATAACACACGACCATGAGTGTCAATAAGAACTGATGTGATGACGGGAGGTGGGTATGTAGTGATCTATCAAAAATTATCAGTATCCTGAGAAGAAGGGCAAAGAATGAGAGAAAATATTTGCACAACCAAAACCATAGGGTGAGTGTGAATGCAAAGATTATGAAAAATGCAATCCTAACTCAATTTATCATCTTTGGAGCACTAGTTTTTGCTATAGCATAAGACACGATTCACCAAGGTATAGAAGACCGAGGTAGATTAGTGTCTAATGCATGAGAGAAACACGCCAGACAAGAAGGTTATCCCAATACCCCAAAGTCTCAAAGAAAGACTTTAGTTGGGTCTGGTATTGAGATAACCACAAGCATGAAAGGATGCCCCAACATAACACAAGACCTCCAGGATCTTGGTGGGTACTATGTGGGACAACCAAAAAGACAAAATCAAGATATGCCCCTATGTGGACTAATCAAAACACGCCATAATATGATGGATTATGGCGGCTTTGACAAGTGATTATAGGGAACTCAAATGATAAACAAAAACTAAAAGCATCAAAATATCGCAACCAATTTCAAATGTCCATTGCCATAGGATCAAGGGGGTGGATGGAAGGGATGAGGTCTGTTAGGAAGGATGCATCCTGCTGAGACCTATGATGGATACTGCATGAAAAGATCAGTATGATATAGGATATTCAAAATTGATTAGAGTCATTGGTACAAGTGGGTTTGGTTTGTTAAGGACCAGCTAGATAAAGGCATAGCTTGATGACACAACACAAGGGAGACAAGCCACAACCTAAAGACCTAGGGGCTCGGGGGCCGATCAGAGATTGGCCTTGCCTACGTGAAAGCGCAGAGCCCTCGTAGTTCAGGGAAAAAGACCATGGATAAAGCGGAAAGAAGACAATGGTGAACGATGATGAAGGACACAACAGGCGACAGACTAATGCCCCGGGGGAAGATCAAATGATCAACCTTGCCTATGTGAAAGCGCAGGGGCAACGTAGTTCGATAAAAAGATGGAAGTGGGACAAGAGGATGAGATCTAGATGGGGACCGACACGATGGATGATCCTATATGACGACACAGACCAACCGAAAGACATAAGCTCAAAGTGGGATATAAGGAAGCTCAGGATGAGGGATATGTCAAGTGAGTCGTCCAATGCTCAATCAACAAATACCAAGCGGCCTAGGCTGATGTGGGTGGAGATGATAGTGCGGATGACAACATAAAATAACTAGGATGCCAGGTAGATAATGATTAAGCCCTCTATGGATGACTCCTGTTACCAGGTTTTCACCATCCATACTTATCCAAGGCGCCACCAAGAGGTGGTTTTCACCATAGGATGGATTTATTTATCTTTACTATTTTTTGGATTTTCTGTCACTTTTTTGATTTTTTTGATTTTTTCGGATTTTTAATTTTTTTTTTTTGGTAGGGTAGATCAAGCGGACTTAAATGTAGAACCTTTTTAGATGGAGAATATTGACAGGTTCGTCAAGGGGAACTCCTTCTAGAGTAGTCAACCTATAGGCTCCAGATCCATATTTGGAAGTTATGATATACGGCCCTAGCCAGTTTGCCTCAAATTTTCCTTTCTTGTCGCGATCTTGCTGAGTATGCTGATTTTCCTTGAGAACAAGTTCACCAACCTAGAATTGCCTAGGGCAGACCTTTTTATTGTAATGACGCTTAAGGTGATTCTGGTATGGTTGTCAGTGGTCATAGGCTCTTATTCTCCGTTCATCCAATAACTCTAGCTGTGCAAGCCATGCAACGCGAGCATCTTCTTCGCTGATAAGGTTCTTCAAAGAAATTCTCAATGAGGGGAGCTCAACTTTGACTGGCAAGACGACTTCAGCTCCGTATACTAAAGAGTATGGGGTGGCGCCTGTTGGGGTATGGATGGATGTGCGGTATGCCCAGAGGGCGGGATGAATATGAAGGTGCCAATCTCGTCCAGTGTTATTGACCACCTTTTTGAGAATGCGGATGAGGGTCTTGTTGGTCGCTTCTGCCTGACCATTACCCTGGGGGTAATAAGGTGTAGACCAACGATGCTGAATATGGAAGGTATCGCAAAGGTGTTTCATGGCTTGATTTTTAAATGGCTTTCCATTATCAGAAATGATGGTGGATGGGATACCATATCTACAGAGAATATGGTAGAGGATAAATTTAGAAATCTGAGTACCAGTGATTTGCGAGAGTGGCATTGCTTCCACCCATTTGGTGAAGTACTTAGTTGCGGTGATGATGAAAGTATGGCCGTCGGATGAGGGTGGGTGAATCTTGCCAATCAAGTCGAAACCCCATTGAGAAAACGGCCATGGTGCTAGGAGAGGCTGAAGATCTTGCGCTGGAGCGTGGATCAAATTCGCATGCTGTTGGCATGGAAAGCATTTCTTGACAAAGTTGCAAGCATCATGTTCCAATGTGGGCCAATAGTATCCAGCCCGTAAGATATTTTTGGCCAGAGCCATACCATTTGAGTGAGCCCCACAAATACCACCATGTACTTCCGTTAGTACCGTTTGGGCTTCGGTCTCATTCAGACATCTCAGGAGGATCCCATCATACCCGCGACGATAAAGCGTATCACCAACGATGATGTATCGGGACGAACGATGGATAAAGGATTTATGTTGGTTGTGTGTAAGTTCTAGGGGTATGGTATTGTTATGAAGGTAAGTATATATGTCTTGGTACCACGGGGAGGCGGGACCTACATTATCGCACACCATGTCAGTGTCAGGAACATCATATGCAGGGATTAACAGTTGTTCAACAAGAAATTCACACTCTGTTCGATCCTTGGGCATGTCGATCAAAGAACCAATAGTGGCCATGGCATCTGCTGCTTTATTCTGCACCCGAGGGATTTGGTTAAATTATATGGAAGTGAAATATTTCTTGAAATCATCCACCATGCATTTATAGGGTAGTAGTTTGTCATCCTTTGTGAGGAATTCATCATTAACTTGTCTGATAACCAACAAGGAATCCCCAAAGACTTTCAAATGTGTAATGTGCCACTGTTTTGCAATTCTAAGGCTGATGAGGAGAGCTTCATATTCTGCCATATTGTTGGTGCAGGGAAACGCTATCCTGAATGATTTTGGGATGTAGTCACCTTGAGGGGTGACTAATAGAATTCCTGCCCCAGCTCCATTATGAGTGTACGAGCCATCGAAATATAACGTCCAAGTTGGTGCTTCTGTCACTGTGTAGATTTCTTCATCCGGGAATTCAGTGTCTAAGGGGTAAGCATCTACCAATGGTGCTTCGGCCAATTGATCAGCAATAACCTGTCCTTTTATGGCTTTGTGCTCTACATACTCTATATCAAATTCACTGAGGAGCATGACCCATTTGGCCATGCGGCTAGTCAAAGTGGTTCTAGATAACAGATACTTCAAGGGATCAATTTTAGCGATTAACTTGACTGGGTGACTGAGCATGTAATGGCGGAGTTTCTGTGTACTGAAAACCAGTGCTAGGCAAGCTTTTTCCATAGGGGAGTAATTTAACTCATAGCCAACTAGTGTTCGGCTGATGTACTAGATTGCCCTTTCCTTGAGTGACTCGTCATGCTATGCCAATAATGCCCCCAGTGCGATTGAGGTAGCAAAGATGTAAAGCAGGAGGGGTTTTCCTGGAATAGGTGGCATCAAAATTGGAGGATGAGCTAAATATTCTTTGATTTTATCAAAACCTATTTGACACTGCAGAGTCCATCGAAAGGTTGAATCTTTCTTCAAAAGATGGGTAAATGGTTGACATTTATCTGCGAGCTGGGCTATGAAGTGATGGATAGACTGCATCTTTCCCTGGAGGCTCCTTAACTGCTTTAGATTGCGTGGAGGTGGCATGTCCAAAATAGCTTTTACCTTGGCATGATCAACTTCAATACCTCTGCGAGAGACTATGAAACCTAGCAATTTCCCTGACCTGACCCCAAAGACACACTTTTTCGGGTTCAGTCGCAACCTATAATGTTCTAACCGCTCAAATGTCTTCTTCAGGATGGCCGGATGTTCTGCTCATATTTTGGACTTCCCTAATAGGTCATCAACATAGTCTTCCATGATGATATGGATAAGGTCATGGAAGATAACTGTCATGGCTCTCTGATATGTTGCCCCCGCGTTTTTGAGACTGAAGGGCATAACATTGTAACAGAAGGTGCCCCAAGGGGTTGTGAAGGCGGTTTTTTGTTGGTCTTCAGGTGCAATTCGGATCTAGTTATAACCAGAGAAGCCATCCATAAGGGATAACATCTCATGTCCTGCTGTTAGGTCGACCAACATGTCGATGTTGGGAAGGGGGAAATCGTCTTTGGGGCAGGCTTTGTTGAGATCCCTAAAATCCATGCAGACCCGAATGTCGTCGTTGGGTTTGGCCACTGGAACTATATTGGAGATCCATTCGGAGTAGTCAATAGGTCTGATAAAACCTGCGTCCAGTAGCTTCTCCAATTCCTTCTTAACTAACAATGCGACTTGCGGATGCATCTTACAGAGTTTTTGCTTGACAGGTTTGGCATCTGAGCGAATGTCCAAGTGATGGACCACTAAAGTAGGGTCTAAGCCTGGCATGTCTGAGTATGACCAAGCAAAGTTGACGATTCCTTCTTGGAGTAGCTGCACAAAGATCGGATACTCTTGTTCGGAGAGTGACTTGGCTACATAGGTGATCTTCGGACTTTCAGCAATTCCCAAATTAATTTCTTGCATCTCTTCAATCAGGATAGATAATCTGGCAGATAGCTGAGTTCCCATAAGGGGAAGATGAACATCTCCATCTTCCGGCGCCTCTTCGAGGTTTTTGCCATCAAATGCGTCCTTTATTTTTACTTTTTCCAGGTCAGGAAGTGCCTCAGAAAGGTTTTCACTAGATGACCTCTTTTTATTTTTCTTATTTTTATTTTTGCGACTGGAGTGTTCATCCTCCCCCAATCCCATAAGGTTGACATATGTGTCCGTAGACATACTGACAGGTGTGGTATTATGTAGGTCCCAATCAATGAGTTCTGGGTGATGAAGGGATAGGCTGATGGTGCAAACAGATAGGCATTCGAACATGGACGATAAGTCAGTGTGATCGATATCATCGTACGCGTGTATGATGGATTCTTCCTCGGGTATGTCTGCCAATGAGCCCTAATCCATGGTGATACTATTAGAAGTATTAGATGATGTTGCGAGGCTTTTCTGTTTGCTGTCATACCTAATTCCTACATTTTTTTTGTAGCGGAGACATATCAATGGGTTGCAACCGCCCTTGTTCTTGCTTTCTTAGGCCTTTGCCTTGATAGTTATGCTTTTCCACGAACTTTGTCGGCCAGGGGTACTTTTCTTGGAAGTATTCCTTGAGAGGTCTTTCCGGCTGGGGCTCTTCTCGGTAAACCCATTGACTTATGTCTTCTTCTGGCACATCTGTCTTGATGCTTGGAGATACGAAAGTGGTGGTAGGAATATTTTTGCCATGGAAGGTGAAAGTCTTGTCTTCCTTTGGGGTAGCATGGGGAGGTTGACCATACTCATGTGGCGGTGGTGGCATGGTCGCTACATTAAGAGCAGTATGCATTTCATACTCGCCACACCCTTTGTCAATGATCTGGACTTTTGTGATTGTAGGATCAGTGGAAGATGGAGTTGTTGTTACGGTGGATGGTGGATTAACAGGTGATGACTGAGATGCCCCCATTTCAACTCTAGGACAATAATGTAAATGGGGAAATGATTCCTCTAGAGTGCGGCAATATTCGAATGGTTGGGGGTCGGCATAGATGGTGACCTCTTGTCCATTGACGGGAAATTTGAGGCATTGATGGTAAGTGGATGGGACGGCCTGCATAGCATGGAGCCATGGGTGGCCAAGGAGGAGATTATACGGTAAGTCCAGATCAAGGACATGGCAGGTAGTATATTGGAGCATGGGTCCCACTTGGATAGGGAGATTGATGATTCCTTCTGAATTTCTCTTTGCATTGTCGTAAGCCTTGATTGTAATGATCTAGTTGCTTAGTTCCGCTTGGGTATACCCTACCTGTTTTATGAACTTCAAAGTGCATAAATTGAGGGCAAAGCCATTATCTACCAAGACCCTTTTTATTTTATGACAGGTGACTATGACTTCGATATGTAGGGGGTGGTTGTGGTTGTGGTTGACATTGATGTTTGGCATGTCGTCTTGGCTGAAATGGAGGTGATGAGATAAAGCCAGGTGTCCCACCAAAGCTTGGAATTGTGTGGGGTTGATGTCATTTGGTACGTGGGTCTCTTGCAAGGATTTATTGAGGATCTCTTGATGTACCGGGGAAGACTTAAGCAAATCCAGAATAGATATATGAGCGGGGGTCTTCCTTAGGTGATCAAGGATGTTATATTGAGAGTTTATAGGAGTGGGTTGGATGGGTGTAGAGGCTGCAGGGACGGTGAGGCGGGCTCGTCATGTAGTCACAGCACATTGAGGGTCTTTGGCTTTGACGTGTATCATGGATACTCGTGGTTCCACCTGCTCAATGTAATGAATAACACCTTCATAATTGAGAGGCACATTCTTGTAATTCACATTATATGTGTTGTTATTTTGGGGATTACTATTGGAGGTGCTAGGACCTTGACTATGGTTTGGGAAGGCGTTTTGATAGATTTGCAGTTGAGCATTGGACGACGAAGGTTGGCTGGGGTCAACCTTGATATCTCCTCAATCAATGAGATCTTGGACATAATTTTTCAAACCCTGACATTTATTCAAAGTGTCCCTTGATTTTATGAAAGTCACAATATTCATTTTATTTAAACCATGCTGGCTTGGGTTTGGACTCATCGAATGGTTTGGTGATAGGGTATGTGATGGGGTAATTGATTTGCAACAATTTATTAAAAACGACACTCAAGGGTTCACCCAATTGGGCGTATTGACATTTGGTGTTCCCCTGATTTCTTTGGTTTGACTATTGAGGGGGACGAGGTGCCCCCTGGGGTACTGATATGGCGTTGGGTACAGACTGCTGTTGCCCTTGGGATGCATTAGCCACTTGGACATGTTTGGTGTCAGTCACTCCATCGTTGACCGCATTTTTGTTTTTGTTCCAAAATCATGGTTTATCTCCGAATGACCATTCTTTATCATGACTGTGTATTTTGATGTGTCCTTTGGCAATAAGGGCACGTTCAAGGATAGGTCCCTTTTCCACTATCTCAGTGAAATTGGTGACATAGTGTAGTCTAAAATTGTGGGCCATGGCAGGATGAGAATTTTCCACGAAAAGGGTGACCATGTCTTTTCCTTTCAAAGGATTTTTCATTCAACTGGCTAGCACACGCCACCGTTGGAGGTAGCTGGTAAAGGTTTCTCCATCACATTGTTTCTCTTTTAGGAGATCTAAGGTGTCTGTATCCTTTCGTAAATTGAAAGAGAAGTAGGATACAAACTGTTCTGATAATTCTGCAAAAGTTTTTATGGACCCCTTTTCAAGGGTCATGAACCAATCTAGGGCATGGCTTGCTAGGCTTCGTGGGAACAAGCGCAAGAGGTAGTTATCGCTATACATGACTTCTTGACACTATGAATAAAATTCCTGCAAATGAGCCTTAGGGTCTTTGTCTCCCTTGTATTTGTCAAATTTTGGAATCTCGAAATGTTTAGGAAATGGGACCAATAAGATGGAGGGATCAAACGGATATGGGCATATATCTTCAAATTTGAATGATTGTTTCGTAGCCCCAACTTGAAGATCTTTAAGTGCGGCTTTGATTTCCAGCAAATTCGAGCTAGCTGGTGGTAGGTTGGGGGGATATTGATGATAATAAGATGAGGAATCTAGCTGAAAGGGCGTCAGATTGTTGAAATACGGGTTTGGATGATTGGATGATGGCCTAGCTTGCTGGTAAGATGGGGGATTTTGTTGATATGGGGGTTGTTGTTGTGGGGCATAATATGAATTTGTTGAGTAAAAGTGTGGGGTAGGTTGTTGAGGAGCTTGGATGGGACGTTGCGCGTTGGTTTGTTGGTATTGAGGGTATTGTTGTGATGGTTGAGAGGTCATGTAAAGCGATCACTGGGGAAATTGTTGTTGGTTGTTGTAGTAGTAGTGTTGTGGAGGTTGTTGTTGCGTCGAATGTTGTATAGACGGAGGTGGGATATTATGTTGTGGTTGAACCTTTGGGCGCAAAAGGGATGTGAGAAAGGGAGATATGGTTTAGGCAGTAGGTTGAGAGGGATTTCCTTGCAATTGGTAGGATGGTTGTTGTGAAGAGGCCAACACATTGTGTATGGGTTGTTGTGGATGAGATGGTAGGGGGAGCGTAGGCGTATTTTGTAGAGGGGGTTGTTGGGTTCCGCTCAGAACATTCAACTGGGGCGTGCCTTGTGGAGGTATTTGAGGCAGAATGGTAGATTGGTGAACCTGTTGAGGTGGTATGTTGGTGATCCCAGGAGGCAGAAGCGCTGTGGCAAAGGAGGTGCCCCCAATGTTGACTGGAGGTTGGTTGGTAGGAGGGGGTGTCGTTAATGAAGGAGGTTGTGGAACACTTTGTGGCATGCCGTAAGCAAAAGGATTATTAGGATCCAACACTTGAGGTTCACCTATAGCTGAGGTCGAAGCGTGTGGGGGATAATTAACCTAATAAAGAACGTCATTGCCAAATTCAGGTTGATGCCAACCCTTGACTGGAGGAACATTGGAGAAGTATGAAGCTTTGGGTGCACTTTGGGACTCTTGGAGTACATTAGATGGGGCACCCCTATATTTGGACAAGTCAACATTAGAGGGGGGTTTAACACCAATCTCAATGAGGTGGGCCAAGATTTCCTCCCCATGTTTCTCAAGCAAACGGTCGGTCATTTGCACATTAGCGGGATTACTAAAATGTTCCTCAAGTGTGAGTTCGGGTTGATTAACCATACTCTCTTTTCCATGTGGCGAGTTATTCTGATTCTCAGTGTTGGAGTGTGATGAAGTACCATTATGAGGATCGTGAGAGATGTTAGCACTCTTAATAGGATCTGATGAGACGTTGATTGTGTTATTGGGATCTTGAGGGTTGTTTGCTTGGGTGTTCTGAGCTTGATGGTCGGCCATTTTCTTTGCCTGTGAATGGGTCTAAACGGGCATGCAAATGTGGGATGAGCGGATTAATGACATTGTAAAATGATTTGATTATGATTGGATGAGGTGAGATTTGGATGGGGTTTGGGTTTGGATCAGATTTTGTTGGGATATATTAGATCGGATTGGATTTCGATTGATTGGATTAGATTGGATTGGATTGGATTGGATTGGATTTGATTTGATTGGGTTGGATTTGGATTTGGGTTTGGATTTGAATTTGATTGGATTTGGATTTGGATTTGGATTGGATTGGATTGGATTTGATTTGATTGGATTGGATTTGGATTTGGATTTGAATTTGGATTTGGATTTGATTGGATTGGATTGGATTTGGATTTGGATGGATTTGGATTTGATTTAGACCATTGGATGGGTATGGTTGGATGATGAAAGATGTGTGAGAGAGACCTTAAGCTTGATCACGTGAGATTACCCTTGTTGACCCAGAGCTTTGATTGATTAATAGGATGATTACGACACCGAATCCACCTTAAGCTAGGAATGGATTGATTAGGCCGAGGATGATAACTTGCAACCCCGAATTCACCTTAAGATGAAAGTGAATTGATTGGGGTTGAAGTTAAAGACTAATAATCAACTTCAAGTGCTATAGTCAATTTGGGTAACCACTTCATAATACAAGGTTGGGACGGTTTGGCTATGGATGGTGTTTGAGGATGTGAATGGTAAAGTTGCAATGTTTGTTAGGTGAGGGTATGGACTTGTGAATAGAAAATTAAAATGAAGAAGGTGCATTAAAGGTGATTCGTGTAGAATGAACGGGGGTTTATAATGGTTAACGAAAATTTGGAGTGATAGAATGGAGGTTTAAATGGATAAAATGGAGGTTTCAGGAGGCTTAGATTGACAAAATGGAGACTTAAGATGATGGGATAATGGTTGGGAATGATTAAGTGATGGTTTAGAGGCTAAATCAATCCAAATGGGGCAATTTCGGGTGTTCAGGAGGGCAAATTCGCCCTTCTGTAGCAAAAATCAGGGCGTTGACAGTAAGATCAGGGGCGTAGACAACTTTCTATAGTAAATCAGGGGCGTGGCCAGCAAAATCAGGGGCGTAGATAGCTTTCTACAATAAATCAGGGCCGTGGCCAGCAAAATCAGGGGCATAGACAACTTTCTGCAGTAAATCAGGGGCACTGCCGCCTTTCTGCGGGGGCGCTGCCACCTTTCTGCAGTAAGGCAGAGTGAGGTTTTGATGGCAATGGCTATGGCAAGGACACAAAATGATAAAGTATGACCAAAGTATCAAAAATTTGATAGATTTTACACAAGAAAATACTTCAAGCAAGCACAATCTTATGATTAATATTAAGGGTATGGCAAGGCAAAGTCTTAATCTAGGATGCACAAGGCTTCTAGGGAGTCCTTGATATACTCTCGGTACGTGAGGCACAACCGTGAACACCAGTCTGTCACAAGCGTGAGTCGGGAACCCTAGCGAGATACTGAAAGGCTCGGATCAACTCTTCACGTCTATCTAGGTATCACCCTAGCTTCGACACTCCGCCAATTATGACGCGACTGGATTTGGGTACAACTTTCATTCTCCCCCCTTTATATACCCCGCCGGTACACGTGGTTAGAATCGTCCCTTGGGGTGATGAAATTCCCAAGCAGGTCCCACTAAAAAGAAGACACTAATTGTTTCCAACTATTCCCCAGGCTCACACGAAGTGCAAGGGGAAAGTGAAAATAAATCAATGCCCCCTTGGGTAACAAAAATAAACAATCACAGCAGACAATGAAGTTTTATTCCCCCTAATTAGACTATATTCCAAAACAGCAAAGATAGTTTTCAAAAATCTGATCAAGTAGATGGTCCTGCAAGCAAATGTTAGTTGTCTTCTTCTTCGCTCTTGATCAATAATGTCTTAATACGCTGTAAAATGTTAGTGAAAAATAACAATATTCTTGCCAGAACAATGTTAGAGAGTTATCACGTGAAAACAACAAAAAATTAGGGCAAAAACGAAGCCAAAATGCCTATTTTACCCTCCAAACTGTGCTATTTTGGGGCACTGCCGCTTTTCTGCGGGGGCGCTGCCACCTTTCTGCGAGGGCACTGCCGCCTTTCTACGGGGGCGCTGCCACCTTAATGCAGGGACGCTGCCACCTTTTTGTGAGGGCGCTACCGCCTTTCTGTGGGGGCACTGCTGCCTTTCTGCAACAAACTTTGTTAGATTTAAAAAAAAGGAAAATTGCGCCCCTCCCACTACAAGAAAAGTGTTAGCAAAGCTTCTTAAATATATCCCCAATGACAGCAAGTGCGTTAGAAAAAGATAAACTTTCAAATGTGGGGCACTGCCGCCTTTCTGGAGTGGCCTGGAGAGCGCTGCCGCCTTTCTGCGGGGGCGTAGCCACCTTTCTGTGAGGGCGCTGCCGCCTTTCTACGAGGGCACTGCCGCCTTTCTGCGGTAAAGCAGAGGGCGCTACTGCCTTTCTGTGAGCTTTTCCTACAAAATTCTTAACTAAAAGGGACGTTAAATACAAGAACCCGTTTGTGGGTCCCACCGGGCATGCCAGAAATGTATACCTTGATATCTATCCTACTCTAAATGTGCAAAATAACTTAAAATGCAAGTGATAGAATATCAAAGACACCTCAAGATTAGCCAAAATAGTGATAAACAATAAAGAAAATGGACAAAATAAAACACAAACGATTTCACCTTCCTTGCTGTTGATTTATCCTTGATTGGCCCTTGATTGGAATGATTTGTGTGCTCCTTAGATGATGGATTGAGTGACTAAATGCAAGATTAGATGTGCAATATGATCAAGAGAGATGGCTAAAATGATGGCAAATGATTGAGGATGTAAATTAGCAGCATGTAGTTATGAAAATTCCAAGTGTTGAAAATGTCCTTAAGGAGGGGGTATTTATAGGAGAATTTGAATTTTCTAGAGAATTCAACGGTCAAGATTGCTCCAACAAGGCCAAGATGAAGGGCTAAGGTGGGTTGAGACCCACAAGCCCTCACATCTTGACATGTGGAGGGTGAAGTGGACAAGGGGATATGAGGTGTAAGTGAGGTGTCAAGAAGGTACATGAGGTGGAAAAGGACATGCACCTTGGGGAGTGAGGAGATTTCCACAAAAAGGATTTCTTGTCCCCAAGTGGGAGTGAAAGAGACATTTGAAAATTTTAGAATTCCTCAAAAATCTACATGGGAAAATGAAAGGTGGTTAGGATATAAATGTGAATTAAAAATTCACATTCCTAGGATGATCTAGAGGGTAAAAGGTGGGCTCCAAAAAGGTGGGACTTGGTCACATGTGGAGATTGTGACAAGTCCAAGGTTCTAGAAGCCTTGGAAAGACAAAATGTGAATTAAAAATTCACATGGGAAGGAGAGAGACATGGGATAAATAAATGAGAATTAACAATTCTCATGGGAAGGAGAGTCAATATCAAAAAAGGAAAGATGGAAGAATTGACCAAAAAGTGGTGCTAAAAATGGCTAATGACCTTGGTTAAGGTTGTGCAAATATTGGATTAGGCTAATTAATGGGAGATTAGAGGCAAGTGGCAAATGTAGAAGGATGTGACATTAATCTTTGATTAAGAGGATGCACATCATAATCATGAATTAATTAAATTAATTCAGATTAGAGCAAGGTTATGGAGGATGTGACAAGGAGAGAGAAAGTGAGGAATTTTAAATTGATTTTAAATCAAAAGGGGGAAAATGACTAAATTAAATAAATTAGTTTATTTATTTAATTTAGAGAGGAGTAATGTGAAAGACAAAGTATTAATTATTAAATTAAATACTTTACCGGTATGAGACAAAAGGTGTAATATTAGTTTGATAAATTAATATTAACATGATAGACATGAAGGCAGTAAATTTAATCATATGGAAGTGATTAAATTTAGATGTCTACACAGTGTATAATTGATCTCCTAATGCTCATCCATGATATCATCATTGTCTTCATACTTCTTCCCCTGTGTGGTACTAATAAATTTATTCATTGGATTAGAAGTACATTGTTTTGATAACTCTGGCCAATACAATGATTTAGGCTCCCATGATCCACTAGAGTACATCCTCCACACACCAATGTAGTTAGGCACAACATATTTTTTAATTGGATTAGTATTGACTAACTCGTGTTGGGTTGATTCTATCTTAAAATTGCCAAGATTTTCATCACAGAAATAATTGATCTGATCCTGAGGCACAAAGTCAACAAGCTGGTTCATTCTTGGCTCTCTGTACAACTTGAATTCTTGACCATTTACTGAAATAGTGGCATAAGACAGATCAAACTAAATATTTCCCCCAACTGCTACTGTCCATTGTCTTGATAGAAGCATCCCAAACTGAGGAGGAGTATCTATCACTACTATATCTATATTATATGCCACCTGTGGATAAGTAGCCAATTTGACTTCAACATTTCTCATAATTACTACCACAAGAATAGGTTTGTTATCCATTGCATAGCAGTTTCCTTCATATGTATCGACCCTCATGCCAAGCTGCTTCATAACTCCTATTGGGATAATATTTATAGCAGCGCTAGAGTCTATCATGAAATTCCTTAGCAATTTGTTATTAATGAGTAATGTAGTGAAAAAAGGATCAACTTGTGGGGGAGTTGCTAACACATCATTCAAGTAGACATCTGGGATATCTATTTTCTCCTGCCTATTGACTACTTGAATAGATAGTTTCTTTTCAGAATTCATTATCATTTGAACAATACTATCTCTGTATTCTTTTATTTTCATCATTTCAAGTAGAGGGATGAATATTTTTACCTGGGATAATGCCTGAGTGAAGTCAAAAGAAGAGCCCTCCACCCTAACAGCCTTCTTCAGTTCTAGTGTTTCTCCTTTGTTCTCTTCTTTTTCCTTTTTACTAGGCTAGTCAGGAATTTGTAGCTCTTCATGTAATTCCTTCACTCTTTCCTCTTGGAAAGGCTTCTCTTCATTTTTACCAGGCTGTCTCCTTTCTGGCTCCTTCACAGTTCCTTGTGTTGCTTTTTGATCTTTCATAAAAATTCCCCTGGGGACACCTTCTTTTTCATTTACTATTCTATTTCTTAACCAATATTTACTCCTTGCTTCCTCAACTGCAACAACATTTATTCTTTCCATTTCATCTTTAGTGAGTCTCCTTATACTGCATTGAATAGGCACCTCAATAGAATGTGGCTCTATATAATCTTCTTCAGAATCATAAAAGACCTGTTGTTCAGCCATATGGACATTATATTTCTGATTTGAGACATCATATTCGTAGCCTTCATCCTCTGAAGATGAGTACCCTTCTTCCATATGGTAAAAAGTGTTTGAAGTCAGATACACTTTGTGATCTTCTCCCTTGTTTTCCATCAACATTCCTTCCTCTTGCATTCTTTGGGCTGCCACACAATAGTCTAGAGAATGTGGTTGACTAAAAAATTCATAGAAGTAATTGTTACTTACCATATAGGTTCCTCTCTTACTCAATGGATCAGGAGTTTCTTTGTTTCTTGGCCTAGCTGTTATAGGTTTTCCATCCTTCCAGTCTGTATTATAAGGCATGTCATGTAACCTTGGCCTTTCATTCCTGTATGTGTTCTCCTATCTGTACTGATAATTATTGCTTTGTTGAGGAGGCCTAGGGTTGTCTCTTTTACTGATTATACCAGTAGCCTTCCTATTGTTTTCAATTGTCAGTGCTATCTTCTGTGCTTCAGCTAGATCTCTTGGGAATCTAGTTCTCAATTCATACCCTGTCTTAGGATCAAATGCATTTAAATAAACACTCAAAGCAACAAAATCTAGTAACCTTGATCTAGGAGGTACTTTAGTTTGCAACTTGTTGAATCTTTGATTGAAATCATAAATAGAATCATATTATTTTTTCTAAATTTGCATCAATTCATAAAGACCTACATTTGGTGCATTCAGATTCCCATATTGGTCCTAGAATCTTTGGAGAGAATCAATTGAAGATGCTGGCAAGCCGTTGAACCAATCCCTAGCATCTTCAATAAGTGACATCATAAACAACCTCATGCATAAATCTTCATATGATGTACCTATGTCTTAGATGAACACATTGAAATTCCTTAAATGTTCCTCAGTAGTGACTACATCACTCCCTATAAACTTAGGCACCATACCTCTCTAGCTACTATCCATAGGAAATTGGCATAGATGAAACCCTGCCAAATCAAACTGTCTGATCACTGCTATATGCTAGTGAGGGGGCGAAACATATGAGTACTGATATTGATTCATGGGATTATTGGGATTATTGTACTATGCATTATGCTATGGGATAAAAGACTGACCATGAGGTGGCTGCATACTTGCGTGCTGTGTGAGAATATGAGGTGGATGATTTGGCTGCTTATAGTGATTCCCTGATTGATGGTGAGGAGACACTGGTGGATTTGAGGGCCTAGCACCATGATTACCTTGCTTATGAGGTGGTACATATTTTGGGGGGAAATCAGCTATCTGATCAGTAACTTGAGTTTTCTGCAATTTTGCCTCTAATTCCTCTATCCTCTTCCTCTGTAATTCAAACTGTGCTTTTACTTCTTCAGGAAGCTCATGATCACTAAACAGATTCTGGTTACTCTCCATCTTTTGATCATATTCATGCTGAATTCCAATTCGTTCAACCTCAAATTTAGCTTCAAGCTTAGCCAGTTTCTGAGGATCAAGAGAAGAGAAAGGATTTCTTTGACCATCAGGGGTACAAAGTTCTACACTTGAATCATCTTTCCATGTATCATAGCAATTATATGTTTCACCATGTGCTCTTGGTGCTTTTCCTTTGTCTATTATGCACATGTCCTCACTTATTCCTTTTCCCTTGTCAGCTCTGTCATCTTTGTGTGCCCACTTACTACTGCCAGTAGGAGCTCCAATATGACCTCCCCTATATTGAGATCTTCCATTCATGTTTGCACAGCTGCAAAATTTTCTGTCAGAGTTGCCACTCACTTTTGTCAAAAAATGAGAAAATACTTAATGCTTCTTATTCCCAGTGGAGTCTGTATAAAATTTCTAACTCTATGATTAAGGCCTTGATTTTGAATGTTATTCCCCAGTAGAGTCACCAATTTGTTAGCTCTCAAAAATGCAGGTAGTATGCCTCAAGAGGCTACCAATATCTTGATACATTTCTAGGTAACAAACAAGGTCAAGAGAACTCAACCTTCTACTCTTCTAGTGCTGCTAAACCTAGGTGGGTGTACCTTTCTGAATGAAGCAGACTTTATGTACTTATGATTATCTTTCAATCAGTGATTTTTCCACAATGGTAGATGGAAGTGAACAAATGAAATCAAACTTGATAGCAATAGAAATCTTCTAATCTAAATCCTAAAATGCTTAGTTAACAGATATAAAGAAACTAAATGAGTTCAAAATGATGAAGTGTAGAGACCAGTGCCTTATTGGGTATGTAGAGTCAAATGAAATCAAGATGAGCAACACTTTCTAGAGAAAACTCAAATTATCTGGCTTACATTTTGTTTACAACTTGTATAAACATGCAATACTGTAACTACTAAGATCTACTTTAATAATCTAGATGAAACTCTCTAATTACTATGATCAACTAAAAGGATTTAATCTTTGCTTGAAAGAACCAATTGATTAATCACACAGATACATCAAATGTGCATTGATAAACTAAACATAAACTTGTTATGTCAATTTGAACAACCAGAAAGCATTGATCTTGGAGACAACTTAGCAGTATTTTTCATTGAATTCAACAGATAATTGATATCAGAAATGTGTAGCAATGTCAATTGACATTCATAAGTACCTCCATTTTGAAAACATGCAACAATAGTCTCTAATCTGATAAATCTTATGTACTGTATCCATCTGATTTTCCTACTGTATCGAATAACTAATAGCTGATGATGATTTTACAATTACAAAAAATGCTAATTTATACACCAACATGAGAAAATAAATCATATTGGAAATCCATGTCGACTACTATAAAATTTGGGAAAATCCATGTCGTCCTACAATGGTTTTATGAACTCGCATGTCGGCCACAGTATTTTGAATTTTTGTCATTCATTTGTGAAACAGTCGGCGAGACATATTGTATCATCAAGCTGAAGGCAATTCAATTGCTACATGCTCTGCTTGGTGTTATTCGCTTTCACCATGACCTGCTGAGTTAGGGAGATGTCATACAACATTTATTATGTTTCATCGAGAGCCCACTTACCACCTGTATGTCGCCAAAACATTCCGCTTGTTACACCAAAGTCATGAAGTATCTGTACATTCCCATTGTGTTTCACTGTAGCTCTGTGATATCGGGGAAATACCATATCGAATTCATTAGGTCAGGCCGAAATTATTTTATCATTTTACAAGACGCTAAGACAAGATCACACTCTCATCGAGATATAATATTCATTCACTTTTGCCAAGACAACAGACAATTGGGGAGAAGTCCCACAAAATTCGTTGAGTTATATCGAAAGCCCATTACTAATCTTGTGTGGCGCTATGACTTATTGGCCTTCTCACCAATGGACCATCAATCCAAATTACTTCGTTGTGACCTCAAGATATCGGGAAAACCTCATACAGATAGCACTTCATTATACCGAAAGTCTACCATAATGTTATTTCCTAGTCCTCGAGACAAGAAAATTATTGCATCAACAAGGATCCTCCTTTTTTCCATCAGCGAGACTGGAGGTCATTTGTCGAGACCTCTTACCGATATCCCTAGTCTGGCCGAAACAACATTGGTTCACACAGTCGGTAAGACAATTCACACTCGCCAAGACCATATGCCACAATCTTCAACTCTTATTGATATAACCTTTTCATCCTGCATATCAATGAGACATATATTTCGGGGAGACCTCTTGGAGATTACATTATGTCATACTGAAGCATCTCGAACTCACTTTAGATCACCAAGAGAACACAACACTTTCTCTGAAATAAATTCATTTTGTATTGTCGGCAAGACCCGACGGGCTCACCAAGACTTACATTGAAGCCATAAGTCATACCGAGGTGTTCCCTTTCCTCTTGTGTATTGGCTAGACATATATACATCACTATGACCTCCCTACAATAACCCTTTGTTATATCGATATTCTTAGCTTTATCATCGGTCTACAAGACACCTCAGATTCATTGAGACCCTATACCGAATACCCTTAGCTTGGTCGATAAATATCCACGTGTATTAGTCGGTGAAACATATTGAATTTTCCAAGAGCTCAGCGCGATGGCCAAACTCCTGCCGATATGTTGTATCCTGTTCCTCCGGTCGACGAGACATGAAAGGCTCGGTAAGAGCTTCCACCGAGGACCAAACTCACACCAATATGAAACAATAGATGAATTCTGATCGTTGTGACAACAAAAACATCTTGCCGATAGGCAACTCAAACATTTACCAATATAAAACAAACAGTGGATCGGGGAAACCTAGACAAACCTATGCAGATATGGACCACTATATGAAAAATGCATAACTCGATGGATTCAATGGGGCAATATGGAAAAATGTGAGCAGAATGACATGAAAACAAACCCATGTGCTTATGATAAGGACTCCAATGGAAACTCAGGGGTGTGAAAACATGTGAAAACTTTCATAAATTTACAGTCCCAACAGGGAGAAGGTGGAAATGCAGGGTGAGGAGAAGAACGTGGGGAAATAAAAGTGTTGATTGAAGAAGAAAGGAAAAATCTAGAGGAAGTGGAAGCTGAAGGATGTCACGACAACGAAGGAGCAGGGTAGTGCAAGTTGTGGGGATTGAACTTTTATGTCCCATTTTCATAGTTTAAATTTTTTATATATTACTATTAAAATCTATGTAATGAAGTAGGAAGAACTTTATTGTAAAAGGTTGAGTTTTTTGCAGTAGTTTCCAATTTAGGAACATGATTTCTGGTGTTTTCAACATGTTAAGATGCATTATAGTTTAATCTTTAGAGAAGTGGGGTTTTTTGGATGGGAAGCAAAATGAAAATGATTATGTAATTTTATTTTTTACAGCAATACAATAACTCTTATTACCAACCAAAAAAAAATCAACTAGACGAAGAATTTTACATGCAATTTCTTACTCATGCATGTAATGGATGAGAGTTCTCATGCCATTAGATAACTTGAGAAATATTTATATTTGAGTAGGTGACAAAAAATAATTTGAATACCTAATAATTAAATCAAAGGACAACATCATGTTCTTTTATATTCCTTATTTGAACAATGCTATTTCTTGTTTTAAGTCCTCCCAACCATGTGTAGAGGCAATGCTGAAGACTCCCTCATCACTCTTTCAAATTGGATTCGGATTTAGTTGAGATACATGATGAAGGTTAGTTGTTTGAAAGGATCTTTAACAAAACAAAAAATGACTAAATTACCCTAATGTATAATTTTTAGAACCATTATAAAGTTTACTAAATTTTTTAACAATACAACAATCATTGACATAATAGTCTTATCCATAATAATCTTCCAATATTTAACCTTGGTATAGACCTTGGTATTTTATAAAATAGTGATTTCTCTTGGCATTTGGGGCTGGGGTGAGATTCCTAGATATCATCACTAAGTAGCTCATGAGCTTAATAGTTGTACCATCATTTCCATCAAATAGGAATATTTTCCAAGGACTCCTTTTTGCTTAAGATAATCTCCTCTTGTAGTTGGTCATAGGCTTTATTAGATATGAAATTTTCCATTTTATTAGATTCTTTATAACAATGCTTGATTGACATACACTTCATATTGTCTAGGACCAACCAAATATATTTTGTAATATTCCTTATTTTTTAGTTTTGAGCTCAACAATTATGGATGGAATTGATATAAATATGAGAATCGTCTTTAATATTGATGTTGATAAGGCCTTCCTTTTTATAGATTTGTAGTCATGTCAATAAGGTGAGGAATTAGTCTTGGTTGATCATATCAATCGAGTTATCTTAGATATTGCAAGGATCAAATCCCCTTTATCATTCCTCGTAGCAACTCTAGCTCTAGAGATGCCCAAATTGCCATGAGAAACTTTATCAAAGTTAAGTTTTAGTCTCACAAATGGAGGGGGAGACCATTTAATTAGTGTCCTTTTATTCTTTGAAAATATCTTGTTTGTGTCATATCTTCTTGGGATTTTCAACATCTCCCATTTTTGCATCTGCTAATCATCATAGCTAGTGAAGAGTCTTAGCTTAGGAGATGATAGTTTGGCCCTTACAAATTCATAAAGGTCCCTTTCAATTTTATTCAAAATCTCAGCTAAGGTTATTTGCTTATTATTTAATATCCTATTATTATGTTCTCTCTAGATATGCCATATGACCATGGATGGGATAGAAAACTATTAACCCTCTCAAATAAAGTTTCTTATTTTGGGCCATCATATTAAAAGCTCCATGATATTATTTGGGAATTCTTTGTTCTATTCCAGTATTTATTTTAACTAGTTCCAACATATTGTTGCGAGGGGGCAACTTAAAAACAAGTGATTTTTTGTTTCTTCCTTTGACATGCACAATTTACATTGGGAAGGGCTTGATATTCCAATTGTTTTAAGGTGGCCACCAGTTAAAATTATCTTGTGTAAGGCTATCCAAGTAAAAGTGCTCACTTTTGGAAGATTCCACTTTTTCTAGCATAGTTCATTTGGCTAGTCAATACTTTCTTCTAATAGGTTCAATAGTTTGTAGCCAATTTTAAGTGAGTACTTCCTAAAATTTGGATCTTTTTCAAATTAATTCATCCTCCTTTTGTTTTATGTAAACCATATTCTCTCTATCTCTTCTTTGAAAATATTCTTGGCATCTTGTGGGATCTGATGATTTCCTATGTTTTCCATTCTTAAATATTGTTGCTATTTGAATCTTTTTGTATTAAATTATCAATAATAGAGCTTTTAAAACCCATTGAGATGGTTCCAATATGGTAAAAAAGAATAGGAATTCTAGTCAAGGGTGAATGAACATTTCATGAATCAAACCAAAAATGGGATTTATGAGTATTATTCATAGCCCATGATAAATGATCTATAATAAGAGATTTACATTGCTACATGAAATTCCAAATATGAGATCCATGAGGAGGATTTGTATTTTTTAAAATATGAATCAATTCATTCAAATCTAGATCTTTTTTTTTTTGAAGAATTTGGAACCATCTCACAAAGGGATTTTTGGACATCTTCTAGATGAGCTTCACACCAAGATACAAATTATGTTTCTTTACTTTTGTAATTCCAATTCTGCTATTAATTTTTTATAAACAGTGTCTCAACAAACCAAGTGGATACACTTATTTCCATTTGACCCATCCCATAAAAATATATTAAGGATTACTTCAAGCATGTTGTTTGATTTCTTTGTAAGATGGATGCTCGAGATTTGATAGATGAAAATTATAGAGAGGGAAAATTTAATCATTTGTACCTTTCCAATAAAGGAGAGCCAATGACCTTTCTAAGAAGTAGATTTTAATCAAAGTTTTTTTTATTTTTTCTTTCCATAGGTTGATGCAAATTACACTTTTAGATAGTGGAGCTCCTAGGTGTTTGACTAGAAGATTGGAAAAAGAAAACCCCAAAATTGTGGAGATATATCTCTTTAGACCTCATACAATGTTGAAGAAGAATATTCTTGAATTGTTTTTTGCTTATTTAATAACTTGATGTCAAGGTATATTTTTCAAGTAGCTTCTTAATTTTCATTATCTCATCTATTCTTGAGTCCCCACAAAGTCGTGTATCATTAGATAATTTTTGGTCATCCCCAAATTCCCAACCTTGAGCAAACCTTCACACCCCTTTCAAAACCTTTTGCTATGATAAAAAAGAGGAAGGCTGAGATTAGGTCCCCTTTTCAAAGACCTCTTATTGATTTAAAAAATTCACAAGGAATTTCATTAACCAAATTGAAATATGAGGACTTGAAATATAACTAAAAACCTAATGCAATCGATCATGATGGAATCCAAATCATCCAAGAAGATTCATAAGGAATCCGTAGTTTACTTTATCATAGAATTTACTTACATCTAGTTTAAGGATCTATAGAGGAGGGGGATCAAATGCTCCAAGACCCTAGGTCATGGGAGGGTCCAGAAGTAACAAGATACCTTGATCTACCTCAAGCTTTGCTAAGTGATTGGAAAGGTTTAAGATTAAGGTAAAAAAGGAAGAGCAATCTGGTTGCTACTATCCCTCTACTAATCTAAATGTTTTAGAGAATCAAGAGAGCCAATTTTTGAGGTTTAGACTATGACTCAAACTGCTTATTTCCAAAGGACTACAATGCAAAACTCAAACTCTAGTGTGGTGAGTTGGGTTCTCAGGGATGTGTCGGCATTCATACAGATAAAAAGTGCAAAGTATAGTCTAAAACACCAGAAAACTTATTAACAACCTAACTAACATAGTTTTATGCAATGGCATAAATAGAAAGATACGAAAGAAATAGTACAACAAGAAAAATACTACTACAATACTAAACTAGAATAGACCTTTGAACCTGCAAGTTGAGATCTTCACTAGCTTCACTTGACAAATAACTTGCACACACAAGAACACGAAAATGTTGGGGTTGTGTTTAGAGGACTACCTTAGTTAGTTCCATTCTTTCGTGTTTCCACCTCCATGAATAAATAGATAGCAACGATTATATAGAAAGATTATAAAGAGGGTGTAGAAATGGAAATACCAAGCAATGCACAAAAAACAATACACTGCAACACAAATACAAAAATGCAAATGAAAATGAAAATGGTGGATGTCACCTTCTCAACCACATGCTCTAAAGGAAAATGGAGGAAGGAATGAGCTTGAAAACTTCCCAAAGCCAACACTATCACAAAAATAGAGAGAGGGATCCAAGAACGTAGCATCTTGTAGCTTCAATGGTGATGGAGATGCTTGAAAGTGAGCCTTAAGAATCCAAGGAGTTGCTAAGAGAGTCAAGAAGTTGTGAAGAAGCCCAATGAAATGAAGAGTTAGATAATTTGAAGGAAAAAGGAGGAAAAAATCTCATTTGAAGTTAGTCAAGGGAGTAAAAAATGTTACACTTTGTGTCAAATGGAGGAGTGTAACACCTCTATAGATTCTAGAGGAAGGATTCCTATTAGGAAAAAAACATGCCACACAGACATCTGCACATCATGCTAGCGTACCAAGTAGAAATTCCTCTATTGACACACAAATGAGTTTCAAATTGGATAGGGAAATGTGATAGGTGTAGGGATTGCATCATCAAATTTAATTCTCTAAGGTAGGGGTAATGTAAATGTGGAATTTTCCTTGGGGTGTAAATTTACGCCATTACATTTTTCCCCCACTAGAGCGAGCATATGCATTAGTGAATGTGAGGAAAAGTAGAGGAAAATACCAAAAACATATATAGTAATCATCAAGGAATCAAACCACAATCAAACATGCTTAGAAGTGTAGGAGAGAGAGAGATGGCTCCATAGGTACTCAGTCCTATGGAAATTTGAACAAAAGCATTGCAGGTGATTAGTCTTGCAGAAGGTGAAAAAAAGCTCTGAGGTGCTCGGTCCTATAGAATTGCCTCCATGGGTGTTCAATCTTGTATAAGGTGAACAAAGGTTCTACAGGTTTTTGGTCCTATAGAATGAAATAATTTCATAGGTGCTCAACCCTTGGGGGCCAAAAAAGAAAGGCTTTGCAAAGTCTGATTGGTCCTTATCGGAGCTCAATCATGCAAGGAAAGCTTGATGAGGTGCTTGGTCCTCCGAGCTTGATTGCAAAAATAGCTTCACATGTGCTCAGTCTTGCAAAGTAACATGTTAGGCAAGAAAAAATCATGTAGACAAAGAGTCATATATCAGAATAAGCAATTGAAGGAGAAGCTTTCAAAGGGGTCCCTCAGGAACCCTTCAAGATTGTAAGGGGCCCACACAAAAGGATGCTCTATTTGAAAATATATGAAATTTTCACAAACAATCCTATCATCAAGGAATGCTTTTGAAAGATCTCTTTCATCAAGGAATCCAAAAAAAAGAAGGGCCTTCTCAAAGGAAAGCTCCAATTCTTTTTGCTATGAATTTGATTTCAAAAGAAAATATTGCTAAGGGGATCCTTATAGAAGGATGTGATTTTTGAAAAGTGTAAATATTTAAGAAAGGGATTCATTGGCCATTGAATACATTTTATTGAAAATCAGTGAAGCAGGAGCCCCCCCTTAGGATGGTGCATGTGAATTGAAGGAGCACGTGACATCCTAAGGAGAGATAGGAGATGCAGAGATGTCATGGTCCATGATACATGACAAGATGTAGATATGGAAATATTCTCACACATGAGGGACAACACATATGAACCACAACATCAAGAAGCAAGAAAAGAAGAGAGAAAAATAAACAAAGAAAAATAAGAAAAGATGAAATCAAGAGACAGGGGATCTGATAATTCGTGGTCAAAATTGTTCATAGATATAGATAGATAGATATAATATAATATGTGTATGAATTTTCATCAATCCCAAAATGTATCAAAACATGAAGAAGAGCATATGAAGACAAAATGAAAATAACAAAAATGGGTCAACATGGAAGGGAGGCCTAAATGCCCCCAACACTTTGTTTTGTCCCCAATTATCAAAAATCAAGTCACAACATATAGAAGAATGATGAAAACTATAGAAGAAGTTTACAACACAATCTCACTCCTATATCCAAGCACCTACAAGGATGAAAAGGGTCCTCCAAGAACACCTAAAAATAAGCACAGGGGAAAAACAAAACACACACAAATCTAATATGGATAAAGAAGAGGCACTCCCTAGTCCTAATAAACTAGGAGTTTTTCATTCTCCCAATCTAGATCATCATAAGGGGAGGGACGATGAGCCTGCAAGGGAAAAATAACAAGGGGAGCACCCTTCGTCTCTCCTATGACAAGAGCTAAGCAAGAAGGCCCCTGAAGGTCCTCTTTACTCAACTATTGTGAGGTGAAAGCCATTGATCTTGTAAAGATCATTGAAAAAGTTGGGACATCATCAATTGAGTTAAAAATTCTCTTAACAAGAGCGCCATGTGTTAACTGGGCGGGATATGAAGGAGGCACCCAAGATCCACCATCAATATCCTCAAAAGAGATAGTGAAAAACTCAAGAGATGTTGAGGATACCTCCGTCATAAGGATGACACAAGCCAAAGTAGAACCCTCTCCTAAAGAAGGTGATCCCTTATTTTGACCTCCATTAGAAGTGATGTCTTCCTCCAACTTATTCTTCATTGGAGGATGCATAATACCTATAGAGGAAGAGAAAGGTGAGGAGGAAGAGGACAAGGTCCAAACTAACACCACCATGGTTTTCGACATGTCCATAGGTTGAGAGAATGGAGGGATGTCTGGAAGGGACATAAGAAGAGGAGGCTTCAACAAGGGAGTGATGAACACCTACAACCTTTTAGGGTGAGGGTTACTAAAACTCATGGGAGGAGCCAAAAGCAAAACTTAGGTGATAGGAATTGAATCAAAAGGAATATAAGGGGGAGGAACAATAGGGGATGTAAAAATAGGAGTTGTTGGCTCCTCTTCTTCCTTCTATGAGGTAGCTTTCTCAATAGCTAGAGCCTTCCTCTGGCACTTATGCTCATTTGCAAGCTGGTTTTGTTGGCTTTGGGAACTAGAACACACTGCATGAGAAGGAACAAGAGGGTCTTGTTTCACCATAGGAATATTCTCCACAACCACTACCAGTGGAAGAATAGCCTCTTGGATGGGAGTAGAGGTAGGAAGCATAGTAGTGGAAAACAAAAAAGGTGGAGAAGCAGAGTTAGGCACCTCAATGGTGTGCCTCTTCCCATTCACTGCGTTATGGGAAAGAATAGTAGGAGGTCATGGAGGTCGAGACATAGGGGAAACTCCACAAGGGCCTTTCCCCTTACCATAGACAATAGGCCTTGGCACTGTGGGTAAGATGGGAAGGTAAAACACTTGACGCTTAGCCTTTCACCAAGTAGGCATCATCAAACTCCCCATGTGAGGCATGGGAACAAGAATTGAGGGAGCCATAATAGGGTGAGAGGTAGAAGTGGATGAGACAACATAAGAAGAGGAAGGCTCTTGGGCATGAGCAGACTTCCCCTTCCCCTTTTGTAAGGAGGAGGAGGTAGCTTGTTGCTGCATGATCATAAAGCCTTTGACTAAAATGGTGTAAAGGGAGATAGGGTAGGTCACCTTTAGCGTTATGCCCCCATTCTTGTATTTGACATAAGTGTGATGCAACAAGTTCGTCCTTGGAGGAAGTAGACCGGTTGGGATTGGCCAAAAGTGATCTAATGAGTAGCCCCCACGTGACACTAGAGGTTTATGTAGACACTAAAAATTGTCCTAAGACCTACAACTCCTAAATTCTTTGTCATTTCCCTTTTCATCATTGATAATTAAATATTTGTAATTATTTAATTATTTCCTAGTGTCATAAGTACTCTATTAATTAAATAATTTTAATTATTTAATTAATTAATTTCTATCTTTATTCCTTTTTGATTAATTAATTAAATTTTATTTATTTAATTACACGTCACTAATTAAGTCCCTTTCATTTTAAAATTATATAAATTCTTATTTATTTAATTTTATATCACTTTCCACTATAATTAAATAATTATTTTAATTATTCATTAGCCTCTTCTTTCATTAATTAAATAAATTTAATTTATTTAATTTGATTCACTCTCTTGATTTTTGAATTAAATCATTATTTAATTCAAAAGGTCCTCTTTGTCACATTCCTCTATAATTAAATAATTATTTTAAATTATTTAATTATTCATTGGCTGCCTAAATTAAATAATTTTTATTATTTAATTTCCTCTCACCTCTTTATCCGTGTCCATCCTTGTCTATCCATGTATCTATTAACCTCCACCCTTGATTAAATTATAATCTTGACTGTCAATCCTTATCATTTTCCCTAACCCTATTCCATACTACATCTTTCATTCTTGGCCATTGATTATTGACATTTAATCTTAGCCCTTCATTCAAAATTTTATTTCCTATAAAATACCTTGTCATTTCCATTTTGTGATATTTACACAAGCTTATATGATCTTATGCTATCTTGCTATGAAGTCTATAAACATCAAGTCAAGTGCATCCATAGTCAGTTAGAATCTTCAATATTTTTCTTAGTGATTTTCATTAGGCCTATTTGCATACTCAAAAATATGAGGGCAATTATTCATATCAAGCAAAATGGAGAAGGGAAATGGAGGTGAATCAATGGTGGCATGAAGATCTTTTGGTAATATTATTTTATATTTTATGTCTTTATGCTTATTTGTACTTCATTGTTTATTAGGGTTTGATTTACACGCTTTATTGCTTAACCTTGATAATTTTAGCCCTAATTACATTGGTGAACCCAATGTGAAAGGAAAAATTTGTAGAATTCATACATAAATTTGAATTTTGCAAGTTGTAGGTACAGATCGATGCAAGTACTAGCTAAAACAACATAATCACTTTTGACATAGTACCACAATTGTGACCTTGAACGATGAAACTGCTCCAAATTAAGGCACATTTTGAATTTATTTAATTTCTTGGTTTTTTTGGAAAATTTCAATTGTCTGCTTTTTCATTTTAGTAGGTTAACCTTAGTTGCATATTATACAAGTTGTTAGTCCTTCAGATTTGGTCATATTTCTTGTTATTTTGTATGTTTAGGTTAAAATGATGAAATCGAATATCATTCACAACAATCCCTCTAGAATTCACCTCATTTGATCTTGATTGAGAGTCATTATCAATATTTTGAGCTGTAGTCGACATCCCAGAAAACACAGTTGTTGTTCCTATGATGCAATTGCTTCTGGTTGTGAGCTGCAACTGTTATTTTTTGTGACACAATTACCTATTACTTTAAAATTTAGGTTTTTATTAAAAAATTATAGTTCAAATCTCTTGCATTTGGTAGCCTAGGAGTTTTCTATTATTGACATCTAATTTCTAGTGTGTTGCATAGGTGGAAAGGAGGCATTTCACTTGATATTGCTAATCTATCAATCTTGTCTTCTTTTCATACACTCATTGGGATTAAAATTAACCTTGGATTTACATGTCATTGTGATTAAAATTTATAATAATTTTCATCTTTTCTCTCATTGGTTAAAAAGAACTTTCATATTCACTCATTAGTCTAAAATTAACCTTGCATCAAGTGTCTTTTTCACATATTTCTTTGAGAGTTAAAAAGAACAAGTGTCTTCATTTTCTTGTGGTTTTGTAACTTGTCTTAAGGTGTGTATACTCTTCTATCACACCATTTGGTGATCTTGAGAATTAAAAGCATCTTTTAGACATTTGTATAATCACCCACTCATTTGGTTTTGGATTTAAAATGATCATGTGAGTGAGAAAAAGGTGTTGCGTATTCTCTCTCCTCACGCTTCATGTGATCTTGGAGATAAAAAACAACATACTTGTCTTGCTTTTTTAACCTTAGAGTTCCTACCTCTAAAGAGGGAATGACCCAAGTGGTACTTTGTTTCTGTCTGCTATATAAAAATTTGAGATTGTTGGGAAAGTCTTCAATCACCTATTGCAGATGTCCTATACAGATGAGTGTCACCCTCACTATCTATGAGATAGGTCAAAATAATTTATAATGAAAGGATTGGGAGGCCTCTTTGTAGATCTAATCTCACCTCACATATAAGCACCAGTATTACCCCAAAACATAGATTAAGAACTACTTATTTTAGAGGAAAAAAACTCTTTTACTTGCTAGTGTAGGAGCAATCCAAAGCTTCCCTACATTCCACCATTCATTGTGGAGACATAAACTCCCTTGGTTCATAATATCTTAGGATCTTCAAGGGTAAGATATTTTGGTGTGGTTGTGTCATGTAAGGGGGAGCTAGTATCACCAATATCTCCAGTTGTCTGCCTTGTCTAGGTGTTTGGAGCAATCCATGCAGGGACTTGGCAAACAGTATCCTTTCCAGCCTAGGTTGTGAAGTGTCTATGAGTGTCTTCTTAAATTAAACATTAAACATTTACACATTTAGACCAAAATAAAAGTTTTTTTAGACTGTTTGTTGTGTTTTCCAAAATAAAACTTCACAAAATCACCTCAAAATTGGTCAAAATTTAGTCAAAACCAAGCAAGATACACTATGAATCACAACTGACTATCATTAGCCACAACTATGATACTGAAAAATGCAACTACCTTTTCCAGAACAATGCAAGTGACTGTCATTCACTACAACTAAGACTTGAAATGATGTAATTTCCTATCATTGAAAATTATAGGGGAAACTGAGACAAAGCCATTTTCTAATCAATCTTGAGCATTACCTGGTCCTTTGATCACAGAATTGCAAATTTACAGAAATATCATTTATCGTCCATATCCATCCATCATTGTATACCTTGCATTGACCATAGGAAAAACATTAGTACATCCTTTAGCTTGCATTCACCTTGTTGTAGACCTTAGCTTTGGAAACTTATCAGACTTGAGACTAGTCCATAGTGATCAAATCAGATTTTTCTTGACTTCAACCTTTCTCTGTCATCTTATTCCTTTGTCATTAAGTTTGGCTCCTCAGCTCACAAGGCTAGTTTGATACCACCTTTGTCAAACCTTGTCATTTAGTCATTACCGTCATTGAAGTCTTGATAAACTAGATTTTTAACCTTGGCTATCTTAGTTTGATTAAGCAACTTTACTTTGGGTTTTCCATGAGGTGCTTAATAGTCATACCTTTAGTCATCATCCTAGGTTATATTACCATTTTATCTATCATCCTTTCACAATTGCATTCAATTTGGCATACCTTAAACATTGCTCAAGATTTTTATCTCATTGTGACACTCTTGAAATTTGACTATTGTCACTTTCGTTCCTTGTCTTGGCATCATCCTTAGACATTATTTATACCTTAAAAAATCTAAAAAAATAGTCATTTTCATAGACATTACTATAGCTTGGACCTCATTGTGACACCATCCTATTGACATCTTGACATCTTGTCACTTTGAATCCAATACTTGGTATCATCCTTAAGTATATCCTATACTTGAAAAATCCAAAAACATAGTTGCATAACCTTGGTATTA
>VDFB02105785.1:527158067-527253311 GCA_007258455.2 Sequoia sempervirens | reverse complement strand
GATGGTTCCAATATGGTAAAAAAGAATAGGAATTCTAGTCAAGGGTGAATGAACATTTCATGAATCAAACCAAAAATGGGATTTATGAGTATTATTCATAGCCCATGATAAATGATCTATAATAAGAGATTTACATTGCTACATGAAATTCCAAATATGAGATCCATGAGGAGGATTTGTATTTTTTAAAATATGAATCAATTCATTCAAATCTAGATCTTTTTTTTTTTGAAGAATTTGGAACCATCTCACAAAGGGATTTTTGGACATCTTCTAGATGAGCTTCACACCAAGATACAAATTATGTTTCTTTACTTTTGTAATTCCAATTCTGCTATTAATTTTTTATAAACAGTGTCTCAACAAACCAAGTGGATACACTTATTTCCATTTGACCCATCCCATAAAAATATATTAAGGATTACTTCAAGCATGTTGTTTGATTTCTTTGTAAGATGGATGCTCGAGATTTGATAGATGAAAATTATAGAGAGGGAAAATTTAATCATTTGTACCTTTCCAATAAAGGAGAGCCAATGACCTTTCTAAGAAGTAGATTTTAATCAAAGTTTTTTTTATTTTTTCTTTCCATAGGTTGATGCAAATTACACTTTTAGATAGTGGAGCTCCTAGGTGTTTGACTAGAAGATTGGAAAAAGAAAACCCCAAAATTGTGGAGATATATCTCTTTAGACCTCATACAATGTTGAAGAAGAATATTCTTGAATTGTTTTTTGCTTATTTAATAACTTGATGTCAAGGTATATTTTTCAAGTAGCTTCTTAATTTTCATTATCTCATCTATTCTTGAGTCCCCACAAAGTCGTGTATCATTAGATAATTTTTGGTCATCCCCAAATTCCCAACCTTGAGCAAACCTTCACACCCCTTTCAAAACCTTTTGCTATGATAAAAAAGAGGAAGGCTGAGATTAGGTCCCCTTTTCAAAGACCTCTTATTGATTTAAAAAATTCACAAGGAATTTCATTAACCAAATTGAAATATGAGGACTTGAAATATAACTAAAAACCTAATGCAATCGATCATGATGGAATCCAAATCATCCAAGAAGATTCATAAGGAATCCGTAGTTTACTTTATCATAGAATTTACTTACATCTAGTTTAAGGATCTATAGAGGAGGGGGATCAAATGCTCCAAGACCCTAGGTCATGGGAGGGTCCAGAAGTAACAAGATACCTTGATCTACCTCAAGCTTTGCTAAGTGATTGGAAAGGTTTAAGATTAAGGTAAAAAAGGAAGAGCAATCTGGTTGCTACTATCCCTCTACTAATCTAAATGTTTTAGAGAATCAAGAGAGCCAATTTTTGAGGTTTAGACTATGACTCAAACTGCTTATTTCCAAAGGACTACAATGCAAAACTCAAACTCTAGTGTGGTGAGTTGGGTTCTCAGGGATGTGTCGGCATTCATACAGATAAAAAGTGCAAAGTATAGTCTAAAACACCAGAAAACTTATTAACAACCTAACTAACATAGTTTTATGCAATGGCATAAATAGAAAGATACGAAAGAAATAGTACAACAAGAAAAATACTACTACAATACTAAACTAGAATAGACCTTTGAACCTGCAAGTTGAGATCTTCACTAGCTTCACTTGACAAATAACTTGCACACACAAGAACACGAAAATGTTGGGGTTGTGTTTAGAGGACTACCTTAGTTAGTTCCATTCTTTCGTGTTTCCACCTCCATGAATAAATAGATAGCAACGATTATATAGAAAGATTATAAAGAGGGTGTAGAAATGGAAATACCAAGCAATGCACAAAAAACAATACACTGCAACACAAATACAAAAATGCAAATGAAAATGAAAATGGTGGATGTCACCTTCTCAACCACATGCTCTAAAGGAAAATGGAGGAAGGAATGAGCTTGAAAACTTCCCAAAGCCAACACTATCACAAAAATAGAGAGAGGGATCCAAGAACGTAGCATCTTGTAGCTTCAATGGTGATGGAGATGCTTGAAAGTGAGCCTTAAGAATCCAAGGAGTTGCTAAGAGAGTCAAGAAGTTGTGAAGAAGCCCAATGAAATGAAGAGTTAGATAATTTGAAGGAAAAAGGAGGAAAAAATCTCATTTGAAGTTAGTCAAGGGAGTAAAAAATGTTACACTTTGTGTCAAATGGAGGAGTGTAACACCTCTATAGATTCTAGAGGAAGGATTCCTATTAGGAAAAAAACATGCCACACAGACATCTGCACATCATGCTAGCGTACCAAGTAGAAATTCCTCTATTGACACACAAATGAGTTTCAAATTGGATAGGGAAATGTGATAGGTGTAGGGATTGCATCATCAAATTTAATTCTCTAAGGTAGGGGTAATGTAAATGTGGAATTTTCCTTGGGGTGTAAATTTACGCCATTACATTTTTCCCCCACTAGAGCGAGCATATGCATTAGTGAATGTGAGGAAAAGTAGAGGAAAATACCAAAAACATATATAGTAATCATCAAGGAATCAAACCACAATCAAACATGCTTAGAAGTGTAGGAGAGAGAGAGATGGCTCCATAGGTACTCAGTCCTATGGAAATTTGAACAAAAGCATTGCAGGTGATTAGTCTTGCAGAAGGTGAAAAAAAGCTCTGAGGTGCTCGGTCCTATAGAATTGCCTCCATGGGTGTTCAATCTTGTATAAGGTGAACAAAGGTTCTACAGGTTTTTGGTCCTATAGAATGAAATAATTTCATAGGTGCTCAACCCTTGGGGGCCAAAAAAGAAAGGCTTTGCAAAGTCTGATTGGTCCTTATCGGAGCTCAATCATGCAAGGAAAGCTTGATGAGGTGCTTGGTCCTCCGAGCTTGATTGCAAAAATAGCTTCACATGTGCTCAGTCTTGCAAAGTAACATGTTAGGCAAGAAAAAATCATGTAGACAAAGAGTCATATATCAGAATAAGCAATTGAAGGAGAAGCTTTCAAAGGGGTCCCTCAGGAACCCTTCAAGATTGTAAGGGGCCCACACAAAAGGATGCTCTATTTGAAAATATATGAAATTTTCACAAACAATCCTATCATCAAGGAATGCTTTTGAAAGATCTCTTTCATCAAGGAATCCAAAAAAAAGAAGGGCCTTCTCAAAGGAAAGCTCCAATTCTTTTTGCTATGAATTTGATTTCAAAAGAAAATATTGCTAAGGGGATCCTTATAGAAGGATGTGATTTTTGAAAAGTGTAAATATTTAAGAAAGGGATTCATTGGCCATTGAATACATTTTATTGAAAATCAGTGAAGCAGGAGCCCCCCCTTAGGATGGTGCATGTGAATTGAAGGAGCACGTGACATCCTAAGGAGAGATAGGAGATGCAGAGATGTCATGGTCCATGATACATGACAAGATGTAGATATGGAAATATTCTCACACATGAGGGACAACACATATGAACCACAACATCAAGAAGCAAGAAAAGAAGAGAGAAAAATAAACAAAGAAAAATAAGAAAAGATGAAATCAAGAGACAGGGGATCTGATAATTCGTGGTCAAAATTGTTCATAGATATAGATAGATAGATATAATATAATATGTGTATGAATTTTCATCAATCCCAAAATGTATCAAAACATGAAGAAGAGCATATGAAGACAAAATGAAAATAACAAAAATGGGTCAACATGGAAGGGAGGCCTAAATGCCCCCAACACTTTGTTTTGTCCCCAATTATCAAAAATCAAGTCACAACATATAGAAGAATGATGAAAACTATAGAAGAAGTTTACAACACAATCTCACTCCTATATCCAAGCACCTACAAGGATGAAAAGGGTCCTCCAAGAACACCTAAAAATAAGCACAGGGGAAAAACAAAACACACACAAATCTAATATGGATAAAGAAGAGGCACTCCCTAGTCCTAATAAACTAGGAGTTTTTCATTCTCCCAATCTAGATCATCATAAGGGGAGGGACGATGAGCCTGCAAGGGAAAAATAACAAGGGGAGCACCCTTCGTCTCTCCTATGACAAGAGCTAAGCAAGAAGGCCCCTGAAGGTCCTCTTTACTCAACTATTGTGAGGTGAAAGCCATTGATCTTGTAAAGATCATTGAAAAAGTTGGGACATCATCAATTGAGTTAAAAATTCTCTTAACAAGAGCGCCATGTGTTAACTGGGCGGGATATGAAGGAGGCACCCAAGATCCACCATCAATATCCTCAAAAGAGATAGTGAAAAACTCAAGAGATGTTGAGGATACCTCCGTCATAAGGATGACACAAGCCAAAGTAGAACCCTCTCCTAAAGAAGGTGATCCCTTATTTTGACCTCCATTAGAAGTGATGTCTTCCTCCAACTTATTCTTCATTGGAGGATGCATAATACCTATAGAGGAAGAGAAAGGTGAGGAGGAAGAGGACAAGGTCCAAACTAACACCACCATGGTTTTCGACATGTCCATAGGTTGAGAGAATGGAGGGATGTCTGGAAGGGACATAAGAAGAGGAGGCTTCAACAAGGGAGTGATGAACACCTACAACCTTTTAGGGTGAGGGTTACTAAAACTCATGGGAGGAGCCAAAAGCAAAACTTAGGTGATAGGAATTGAATCAAAAGGAATATAAGGGGGAGGAACAATAGGGGATGTAAAAATAGGAGTTGTTGGCTCCTCTTCTTCCTTCTATGAGGTAGCTTTCTCAATAGCTAGAGCCTTCCTCTGGCACTTATGCTCATTTGCAAGCTGGTTTTGTTGGCTTTGGGAACTAGAACACACTGCATGAGAAGGAACAAGAGGGTCTTGTTTCACCATAGGAATATTCTCCACAACCACTACCAGTGGAAGAATAGCCTCTTGGATGGGAGTAGAGGTAGGAAGCATAGTAGTGGAAAACAAAAAAGGTGGAGAAGCAGAGTTAGGCACCTCAATGGTGTGCCTCTTCCCATTCACTGCGTTATGGGAAAGAATAGTAGGAGGTCATGGAGGTCGAGACATAGGGGAAACTCCACAAGGGCCTTTCCCCTTACCATAGACAATAGGCCTTGGCACTGTGGGTAAGATGGGAAGGTAAAACACTTGACGCTTAGCCTTTCACCAAGTAGGCATCATCAAACTCCCCATGTGAGGCATGGGAACAAGAGTTGAGGGAGCCACAATAGGGTGAGAGGTAGAAGCAGATGAGACAACATAAGAAGAGGAAGGCTCTCGGGCATGAGCAGACTTCCCCTTCCCCTTTTGTAAGGAGGAGGAGGTAGCCTGTTGTTGCATGATCATAAAGCCTTTGACTAAAATGGTGTAAAGGGAGATAGGGTAGGTCACCTTCAGCATTATGCCCCCATTCTTGTATTTGACATAAGTGTGATGCAACAAGTTCGTCCTTGGAGGAAGTAGACCGGTTGGGATTGGCCAAAAGTGATCTAATGAGTAGCCCCCACGTGACACTAGAGGTTTATGTAGACACTAAAAATTGTCCTAAGACCTACAACTCCTAAATTCTTTGTCATTTCCCTTTTCATCATTGATAATTAAATATTTGTAATTATTTAATTATTTCCTAGTGTCATAAGTACTCTATTAATTAAATAATTTTAATTATTTAATTAATTAATTTCTATCTTTATTCCTTTTTGATTAATTAATTAAATTTTATTTATTTAATTACACGTCACTAATTAAGTCCCTTTCATTTTAAAATTATATAAATTCTTATTTATTTAATTTTATATCACTTTCCACTATAATTAAATAATTATTTTAATTATTCATTAGCCTCTTCTTTCATTAATTAAATAAATTTAATTTATTTAATTTGATTCACTCTCTTGATTTTTGAATTAAATCATTATTTAATTCAAAAGGTCCTCTTTGTCACATTCCTCTATAATTAAATAATTATTTTAAATTATTTAATTATTCATTGGCTGCCTAAATTAAATAATTTTTATTATTTAATTTCCTCTCACCTCTTTATCCGTGTCCATCCTTGTCTATCCATGTATCTATTAACCTCCACCCTTGATTAAATTATAATCTTGACTGTCAATCCTTATCATTTTCCCTAACCCTATTCCATACTACATCTTTCATTCTTGGCCATTGATTATTGACATTTAATCTTAGCCCTTCATTCAAAATTTTATTTCCTATAAAATACCTTGTCATTTCCATTTTGTGATATTTACACAAGCTTATATGATCTTATGCTATCTTGCTATGAAGTCTATAAACATCAAGTCAAGTGCATCCATAGTCAGTTAGAATCTTCAATATTTTTCTTAGTGATTTTCATTAGGCCTATTTGCATACTCAAAAATATGAGGGCAATTATTCATATCAAGCAAAATGGAGAAGGGAAATGGAGGTGAATCAATGGTGGCATGAAGATCTTTTGGTAATATTATTTTATATTTTATGTCTTTATGCTTATTTGTACTTCATTGTTTATTAGGGTTTGATTTACACGCTTTATTGCTTAACCTTGATAATTTTAGCCCTAATTACATTGGTGAACCCAATGTGAAAGGAAAAATTTGTAGAATTCATACATAAATTTGAATTTTGCAAGTTGTAGGTACAGATCGATGCAAGTACTAGCTAAAACAACATAATCACTTTTGACATAGTACCACAATTGTGACCTTGAACGATGAAACTGCTCCAAATTAAGGCACATTTTGAATTTATTTAATTTCTTGGTTTTTTTGGAAAATTTCAATTGTCTGCTTTTTCATTTTAGTAGGTTAACCTTAGTTGCATATTATACAAGTTGTTAGTCCTTCAGATTTGGTCATATTTCTTGTTATTTTGTATGTTTAGGTTAAAATGATGAAATCGAATATCATTCACAACAATCCCTCTAGAATTCACCTCATTTGATCTTGATTGAGAGTCATTATCAATATTTTGAGCTGTAGTCGACATCCCAGAAAACACAGTTGTTGTTCCTATGATGCAATTGCTTCTGGTTGTGAGCTGCAACTGTTATTTTTTGTGACACAATTACCTATTACTTTAAAATTTAGGTTTTTATTAAAAAATTATAGTTCAAATCTCTTGCATTTGGTAGCCTAGGAGTTTTCTATTATTGACATCTAATTTCTAGTGTGTTGCATAGGTGGAAAGGAGGCATTTCACTTGATATTGCTAATCTATCAATCTTGTCTTCTTTTCATACACTCATTGGGATTAAAATTAACCTTGGATTTACATGTCATTGTGATTAAAATTTATAATAATTTTCATCTTTTCTCTCATTGGTTAAAAAGAACTTTCATATTCACTCATTAGTCTAAAATTAACCTTGCATCAAGTGTCTTTTTCACATATTTCTTTGAGAGTTAAAAAGAACAAGTGTCTTCATTTTCTTGTGGTTTTGTAACTTGTCTTAAGGTGTGTATACTCTTCTATCACACCATTTGGTGATCTTGAGAATTAAAAGCATCTTTTAGACATTTGTATAATCACCCACTCATTTGGTTTTGGATTTAAAATGATCATGTGAGTGAGAAAAAGGTGTTGCGTATTCTCTCTCCTCACGCTTCATGTGATCTTGGAGATAAAAAACAACATACTTGTCTTGCTTTTTTAACCTTAGAGTTCCTACCTCTAAAGAGGGAATGACCCAAGTGGTACTTTGTTTCTGTCTGCTATATAAAAATTTGAGATTGTTGGGAAAGTCTTCAATCACCTATTGCAGATGTCCTATACAGATGAGTGTCACCCTCACTATCTATGAGATAGGTCAAAATAATTTATAATGAAAGGATTGGGAGGCCTCTTTGTAGATCTAATCTCACCTCACATATAAGCACCAGTATTACCCCAAAACATAGATTAAGAACTACTTATTTTAGAGGAAAAAAACTCTTTTACTTGCTAGTGTAGGAGCAATCCAAAGCTTCCCTACATTCCACCATTCATTGTGGAGACATAAACTCCCTTGGTTCATAATATCTTAGGATCTTCAAGGGTAAGATATTTTGGTGTGGTTGTGTCATGTAAGGGGGAGCTAGTATCACCAATATCTCCAGTTGTCTGCCTTGTCTAGGTGTTTGGAGCAATCCATGCAGGGACTTGGCAAACAGTATCCTTTCCAGCCTAGGTTGTGAAGTGTCTATGAGTGTCTTCTTAAATTAAACATTAAACATTTACACATTTAGACCAAAATAAAAGTTTTTTTAGACTGTTTGTTGTGTTTTCCAAAATAAAACTTCACAAAATCACCTCAAAATTGGTCAAAATTTAGTCAAAACCAAGCAAGATACACTATGAATCACAACTGACTATCATTAGCCACAACTATGATACTGAAAAATGCAACTACCTTTTCCAGAACAATGCAAGTGACTGTCATTCACTACAACTAAGACTTGAAATGATGTAATTTCCTATCATTGAAAATTATAGGGGAAACTGAGACAAAGCCATTTTCTAATCAATCTTGAGCATTACCTGGTCCTTTGATCACAGAATTGCAAATTTACAGAAATATCATTTATCGTCCATATCCATCCATCATTGTATACCTTGCATTGACCATAGGAAAAACATTAGTACATCCTTTAGCTTGCATTCACCTTGTTGTAGACCTTAGCTTTGGAAACTTATCAGACTTGAGACTAGTCCATAGTGATCAAATCAGATTTTTCTTGACTTCAACCTTTCTCTGTCATCTTATTCCTTTGTCATTAAGTTTGGCTCCTCAGCTCACAAGGCTAGTTTGATACCACCTTTGTCAAACCTTGTCATTTAGTCATTACCGTCATTGAAGTCTTGATAAACTAGATTTTTAACCTTGGCTATCTTAGTTTGATTAAGCAACTTTACTTTGGGTTTTCCATGAGGTGCTTAATAGTCATACCTTTAGTCATCATCCTAGGTTATATTACCATTTTATCTATCATCCTTTCACAATTGCATTCAATTTGGCATACCTTAAACATTGCTCAAGATTTTTATCTCATTGTGACACTCTTGAAATTTGACTATTGTCACTTTCGTTCCTTGTCTTGGCATCATCCTTAGACATTATTTATACCTTAAAAAATCTAAAAAAATAGTCATTTTCATAGACATTACTATAGCTTGGACCTCATTGTGACACCATCCTATTGACATCTTGACATCTTGTCACTTTGAATCCAATACTTGGTATCATCCTTAAGTATATCCTATACTTGAAAAATCCAAAAACATAGTTGCATAACCTTGGTATTAGTCATACCTTATTTATCCAATGGGCTCTATTGCTTTTTCTTCCTCTACTTTTGAATTTTCCTTTACCTCTACTGGGTAGTAAACTGGGGAATCTGTTATGAGAAATGGATCTATAGGCTCTTGATCTCAATCATCTAGTGTTTAAGCTACTTAAATGGATACTATTTCGTTCTATTCCTAGTGATTCCGCTACTGGTGGATCTTGGTCTTGATATGGAAGGGATGTTGGGCGATGTTCTGAATGGAATGCATTTCAATTTGGAAAACAAATTGCATTTGGGTCTTCTATTGGTGGATCAACTGAATCAATCTAATCAATAGGATTTAGGTAAACAAAAGAAATAATAGGCACCAAATCTATTTGATTTACACATGCTTTTGTAAGGTATTAAAATTTAGAGTCTCCATAATGATAGATTCTTCTATTAGCTATGTAGAACTATATGCTATTGGGAAGGTCCTAAGATTAGCAGAGCTACTAGATCTTTCCAGGTGTTGACTGCTACCTGCCTACTCACATTTACACAAGTTAAACCTTTCATTTTCTTAGTGATAGGGAAAAAAAGAACCTTCAACCAAGAGATATTAACCGAAGTGAGTCCCCCATTGGATATATGCACATAAAATGAGAACTAAATTTTCCTTTACTGGGTCAATGGATGGAATTGAAACCAAATTTGGGGCTAGAACTAGAAGAGATGGCTTTTCTCCCTTTAACATTGCTTCCTTTGCTTCCTTAGACACATCATTGCATAGTCACCTTAGACATCACACCATATCACCATCACATTCATCTCCCTCTTGCAAGTCTTATATGGTTGAAACAAGGTTGCAAAGGAAACAAAAAGAAATGGCTTTCCCACAAGATGAGTTTTAGTCTGCTAACAACTCTAAAAAGACCATAATTGCATTTGTGGATTTTCTCTGAATTTTGGAGGTACAACTCCCTCAAATAATATACAATGAATCTATCTAAACTAAATAAACATGGGTATGATTTTAACTAGAAAGTAAGAAAGGCTACTGACACTAGTTCATAAATATGAAACTAACATGAATGCATAAACTACAACTATAAATGATAAAAAAAAAAGATTGAAAATATCTATGTCTATCTCATTAAAGAAAATAAGATCACTCTATAATCAATGGACACCATAAAGCTTATCTCACAAAGAAGACATGACTCTATTGCACGCGTAACACAAAGATCAATGTACTAAAAATCTCATTAGATTCAAAACTCAAAGATTATGAATTATTATAGCATGAAATAAATTATTAGATCCCTCTTGATAACACCAAAAAGTGTATATTCAAAGAGCCCCTATCTCCTTCATCATTTTCAAATATATAGAAAAACCAATCCCACCAAATGGTTGCTAAATTCATTACTAAATTAGGTCTTCTTGATTTCTATTATCTTCTCAAAAACTATTATGGATTGGTCAAAATTATTACTTTGGAAAATGAAAGGGCATCGGGCAAGAAAACTGATCTTTATCTCACCAATCAGCTGTTGAATAACCTTTCACACAATTAAATAATTAATGCAAATTCAAGGAGACACCATCCAATAGCACATGTATAGTGCCTGATTGGAAATGTAATTTAAAACTAGTTCAAATTAGCATTAATTTGAACTGAGTTTCCATCTCATTAAATCTTAGGAGAAAGTGTCGATGTCCAACCAACCTTCCATAAATTTAGCTAGTGTCACCACTCTTCGTCATTCAGAAGCATCCAACATGACGAGAACTTAGAATGATGGAAATTCTACAAATGATTTCATCATTCTAGAGGATATTGAATGCACCCCATTGTTCAGGCATCTATTAGATCAATTGAAGGAAGTTTTTGTGATACAAAGTGAGGTGGAAGAAGAGGTGCTTCACATTATTCTAGGCGAAGCATTTTTGAGCCAGGAACATGTACACAATACTACCATGCTATAGTGTTTCATGTACATGGTCATCGGGACCCCTGGTTGCCGCGACTGGGGTGTTAGGGTATTAGAATGCCTAGTGAGGCCTAAATTTCATCATCGTGTCAATGTAGTTATTGTTGGGCTTATTCACTATCCTTAGAGTGGACTAGTTGCTGATGCCATTTGTATAGCATCAACTCTTCAAAATGATAAAGTGGAGGAGGTGGTTCCTCTTCTTCATGCGGGAATTGTGAGGAATGATATGGGACTCTTTGCCCAATTTCTTCAATCACATGATAAACTGCTATCCCATGCTCAACTTGAATGCCTCTAGATTGTGGTTGAGGGAATCCGACTCCTGATGTTTTCCTTGTGTGTCTAAACAAGAATATGTATTTTTCTTTCTTTTGTTATTGATAACTATTGGGTAATCGAATCACCCAATTTTGTAGTTTTGATGCTATGTATACACATATACATATAAATAAAATATCTTTTGCTATCTCTATGTTACTGTATGTATGGCTTTGTTCATTTTCTTGTTCATATCAAATCTGATTTTCTACATGTAATGCATTGATTTGTAAATCAATATTCACTGCTCTTTTCATTAATTAACTGAAAGAACTTCTAGGTGTCAAAATGGGTAGTTTGTGTAACTTAATAAAACACTACTTGGGTTTTAAACAATTAAAGGAATACCACACACAAACATAACTTGTGGGGTAAGCTATTGGGAAAATTTTGACATATGAAAACTCATCACGTAAGTTATTCGCATACATTTATCCCCTTTTTAAAGAAACGGTGGGTTAGGATAAATTCATAAAACATCACCTAGCCAAAGAAATAACAATACAGGCGATAAAGTGGGTGGTTAGAGAAAATAATGAAAACCCTACTTGAGTTCAAGACATACAACAAAACACCACTTGAACATGAATTTTAATAAAATGACTAAGGCACATAAGGCAAGATAGTTGAAAAAGGGGAAGGGTCATGTTTATGAGTAACAGTGGCTCTGATTGGGGACAAGGACTATAAAGGACACAAAGAACCCAATATGTATTATCATTCATTTCCATTGGGAATAGAGTTGAAATGAGAAGGATACCAAAACCAAACAACAAACCAAAAATCATCAAACCAAAATTGGGCTATTTACAAGGTAGGAAAAAAACCTTGGAGAGAAGAATGACCCATTCTTGAAGAGGCCCACCTTGGAATAAAGCCTTCAAAGAAATTTGGAGAATAAGAATACCCTGACATAAATGCAGAGAACTCCACAACTGCTTCCAATCAATCCTCCGAAAAGCCATTTCTCATCAAAAATTTCATCCTGTTGCCATTTTTTCAGTACTAGACCATCCTTTATTAACCACTTTTTGTAGTCAAGGCTCATCAATCCAGGTATATTCAATTCTGATGAAAAATTTTGAGTTCTAAATCCCTCCCCGACATTACATCTCTCAAACATTTTTTCTTTTGAAAAATCATCATCAGGAACAATATTTTTTTTAACTCCATCACACCTTTCCTCTATCAAGAAATTTTCATGAGAGATGATTACCTTTATAAACTAAGACAAATCCAGAACTGATTCCCTTCTAACCTTTGACTGTGCAACAATTTTGAAATTCTCACCTTCCTTCAATAAAGGACTAGTAGTTCCCCTAGTGCTTCCTTGATTGTGAAAAATTTCAACTGTTGATACACAATATTCGACTTCAAGCATAGATTGATCCATGATGAAATTTGTAAAGAGTGGGTTATCAGATATTTTAAATTCATCAAAAGTGAAAAGAGGGTTAGGATTAATTGACCATTTCATCTTTTCTTGTGAAGTACCATATGTGAGACCTCCATTTTCCTCCAAATGAAAGTATGTAGTCTCATTTGCTTCCTCTTTGAAGGTGAAAAATTCATATGCAAGGACGAAAAGGGAATTTGACACTAGATCCTTTATATTGGCCTTGGAAGAGAAAGACTTATTCTTGAATTGAAAGGGAGAGATGATCAGAGATTTCTTCCATGACGTATCATCTTCATCATCACTAGATGAAATAAGATCACTTTCAACCTCAAACGAGGTATATAAAATGAAAGTATGATCATTGCAATGTTGGTCTCGTTCTTCATTAAACTACTGCATGTTATAAAAAATTGTCAGATTAATATCTTCAGTAGTTGGGGGAGGAGATTTTACCTCTTCATGACATTTAATTAGGAATTTAAGTGATAACTTGCAACTGATTTCAGGCTCCGCACTGTCCCTTGGTTTTCACTTTCCCACAACTATAAAATCATCCTCAACATTTACTGCTTCTAATTGAGCTCTTTCAATTCCTTGAATTTTACCTCTTTTGAGGATCAATTGAATATCATGATCTAGAGTAGAAACAAATATGTGAAATTGGATCTCCTCACCGGGCCTTTCTGGAATAAGAATTCGTTGAAGCAAATCATTGAAATGATATACAAAATCCCTCATTGTTTTGGCCTTATCTTTCATGATATGAAGAAAGAGTCATAGGGTGGTCATGATATTGACCAAAATCTTGTAACGTTGGAGAAACTTTGTTTTAAGAATGTTCCATCTTGTAATACTCCCTTTTCAAGACCCCTGTACCACTCAACTACCTTCTCAATTAAACTGTCAATAAAGACTCACAAAAATGTCTTCTTCTTGAATCTCGAAAACTCTGCTGATTGTAGTCATTGCTAGGATGTGTTCTTTAGGGTCTTGTGCATCTTGACCAAAAAAATTAGGAAACCATTTCCAAGAACCATTAGGTAAGTCATGATATTGGGACAAGGCAAGATGGCCAATGTGATTGCACCAAAGATTCAAGACCATAGATGATCAAAGATGCCAACTCACAAGGGAGTAAAAGAACATGAAAGGCAATTATTGGGTTAATTTTTGGGTGGTGGATGAGTCAGAGGTGGATTCCTAGGTTGGGGAAGGAGCGGACCCCATGGATGACAGAATGGTTGATTAGGCTGATGATCAAGATGACGAGGAGGATTGTCGTAGTACATGAATACCAACCTCAGAGGATGTTCAACTATAGGTGCAAGTGGGCACTGGGCCAACTCTTCCTCTTCTTCCAAGAAAATATTCACTCACATATAATATGTTGTGTTCCTCCTGTATCTTCAAGCGAGCATATTTAATTGTGAAATGATGTCTTCTTGTTTTGCTCTTACCTAATCTAAATTTGGCTACAAAATAGGAAACACATCATTATGAGGAAGTACCATCTTGCTGCATGAAACAATGGATGCTAGATGTTTTCAATCGATTCAATTTTTCCCTAGTAGAGTCACCAAAAATATGTTAGTGAATGAATTGGATCATGATAAATATGCTCAAAATAAATGACTCTTTGACCTATTTAGCACTAGTATCAATCCGCTAGCAGCTCTAAAAAATACCACAATTGCATTTGTGGAATTTCTCTAAATTTTGGAGGCACAACTCCCTCAAATGATATACAAATGATATACAATGAATCTATCTAAACTAAATAAACATGGGTATGCTTTTAACCAGAAAGTAAGAAAGGTTGTTGATGCTAGTTCATAAATATGAAACTAACGCAAATGCATAAACCATATCCATAAACGATCAACACAAAGATTGAAAAGATCTATGACTATATGATTAAAGAAAATAATATCACACTATAATCAATGGAATCCATAAATCTTATCTCACAAAGAAGACATAACTCTATTACACACGTAACACAAAGATCAACATACTAAGCATCTCATTGAATTCACAACTCAAAGATTATGAATTATTACAACATGAAATAAATGATCAAGTCTCTCTCGATAACACCACAAAGTGTATATTTGGAGAGCCCCTATCTCCTTCATCATTTTAAAATATATAGCAAAACCAATCCCACCAAATTGCTATTAAATTCGTTACTAAATTAGGTGGTCTTCTTGTTTTCCGTCATCTTCTCAAAAAATGTTGTGGATTGGTCAAAATAATTAGTCTGGAAAATGAAAGGGCATTGGGAAAGAAAACCAATATTTATCTCTCCAATCGGTCATCGAATAACCTTTCACACAAATCGAATAATTAATGCAGCTGCATGGAGACACCATTCGATAGCATGTGTATACTGCTTGATTGGAAATGTAATTTAAAAAAAGTTCAAATTAACCATTAATTCAAAATGAGTTTCCATCTCATCAAATCTTAGGAGAAATTTCTAGTGTTTGACCAACCTTCTATAAATTCAGATAGTGTCACCACTCTTCATCATTCAGAAGCATCCAACATGGTGAGAACTCAGAGTGATGGAAATTCTACAAATGATTTCATTGTTCTAGAGGAGATTGAATGCAACCCGTTGTTCAAGCATCTATCAGATCAACTGAAGGAATTTTTTGTGATATAGAGTGAGGTGGAAGAAGAGGTGCTTCATAGTATTCTGGGTGAAGCATTTTTGAGCCAAGAACATGTACACAATACTACCATGCTAGATCATTTCGTGTCCATGGTCATCAGGACTTCTGGTCACCACAACTAGGGTGTTAGAGCATTAGAATGCCTAGTGAGGCCTGAATTTCATCATCGTGTCAATGTAGCTATTGCTAGGCTTAGTCACTATCCTCAGAGTGGACTCGTTGGTTATACCATTTGTATAGCATCAACTCTTCAAAATGAGATAGTGGAGGAGGTGGTTTCTCTTCTTCATGTAGGATTTTTGAGGAATGATATGGGACTCTTTGTCCAATTTCTATAATCACATGATAACCTATTATCCCCTACTCAGCTTGAATGCCTCTAGATTGCAGTTGAGGGCATCTGAGTCCTGATGTTTTCCCTATGTGTCTGAACGATAATATCTCTATTTTTTTCTTTTGTTATCAATATCTATTGGGTAATCGAATCACCCAATTTTGTAGTGCTAATGCTATGTATACACATATACATATAATTTATGCTTTTTGATCTTGGAATTCTCAAACATGGTATCAAAGCCATAAGAGTGCATTACTTCTTGCATCAAGGTGACTCCCACACATAGCCCTATCATTGGACAATCATAGAGCCAAACAAACACTTCCATTACATCTTGAAAAGTCAAGAAACAAAGAATAGACTTTTGTTTGGTAAAATTTAGTAATTCAAAATTTCCAACTTTTTATTCTCTATACTCTATTGTACCATACAAATCCATATGATACCATACACATCTATATGGTGTGGAAAAGTTGTAAAAAATGATTATTTTTAGTAGAGGGCTAAAATTGTCCTTTGCCAATCTCCTATTTTGGTCAAATTTTGGTATATTACAAGCATATTTTGGCCTATCCAACCTATTTGAAAAATTTTGTGATTATTTTTGTAGGATTATTTTCTGGCCTATTTTAAAGGGATTCACCATCTTTTTTTTGTAAGATATTATAGTTCTTAGATTCGATAGGGGTTGTGATTATTATGGGGGTCTTGTATTGTTGCATCCACTGATCAACATATATTTGTACATTAGCCTCAACTGATCTTTTACAAATTTTCCAACATCCACTCTTTCTAATAAACTCCCTCAATAACAACTACCCACTTGCAGCCTCCTTCCCTTTGACTCAATCTCTACAATGTTGGCGTCCATGTGAAGTGGCTAAGATCTATCATAAAATTTAGTATTGTAACCATATAGTCAGGGTTTGGTTAACTCTTAGGTCATGTTTATTTTAATTTCTAACTATTATTGTTAGCATTGTTTAAATTTTTTAGCAACTAGTCAACCATTTGGCTTCATGCAAAAGTTTGTAAGGGGGTTTTTAGTTTTGCATAACATGCAAATGGGGATTCAATTTTTTAAGTGTGAATAGTTGAAAAATATATATTTCCCTAACTGAGACTTCAACATCAAGATGCATTTTTTTTGGCTTCAACATCAATTTTGCAAGTGAATTTTGACGAGGCATAACTTTCACCCCAATTATTGAAATTTCACAAATTGTTTTTTACAAATAAATTTTTTGCAAGGAATTTAGATTTTCTTAATTTTTTAATATTTGGATAGCCCATTTTGTAAAAATGACTATGCATTATAATTTATTGTTTTGGAATCCAACCTTTAAAAAGTTTTAATTTCTCTTGCACATTGTTTTGGGGGTTTATACTTGCATTTCACATTGATATTTTCTAATAACTAAACCATATCTATAAATTGTAAAATAACACGAACATATTATGGGAGTAATCAACATGAGGATGAATTCTATCCTCATTTCTCACATCATCCTTGCAACATATATTTAAGATAGCAAAACCTGAATCATCTAATTCTACATCTCAATTCAGTGTTGACTCAACTAAGAGTTCCAATGATTCTTTGTATTAGTACATTAATATCACCATTCTTAATCCACCACATTGGGATGTATATCTACCAAAAATCACATACTTGATTGTAGAATCTCAAAATTCAGATTTGGATGACACTATTGAGGGAATTCATCTCCTCTATGATGTCATATTCAATGAATTTGCATCACCATTTCCATATTTTAATCTTATTCTTACCTTACCTAAATTATCTTATATCATGATAGATTGTGTATATATGTGTAATTTGACCTATTTTACTTATTCATCATCTATGTTGATATCCTATACAATAGTACCAAATTCATATTGGTCTAGTTGCCATCATACATCCATGGTCCCTATTCATGAATCTTATATGGTAATTGATCAATATAATCAAAATTTATCATAGTATACCATTGGATTGGTGATAATTGAGAATAATTTTAATACATCATTAGAATCATATCAATATTTGGATCATGTGCAAAATTTAGAGACCTTTATTCTACTTCCTACATATTCCTACACGGAATGGGAAGTTATCTTGCACAAATTTGTGGTGTTGTTTATTCTCAAGGGGAAAATTTTTGTTCAATGATCATGGATCGTCTTCAACATCTTGTGTTAAGCATCTACTAGCACTATGTATGCATCATTTTTAGGGGAGGTTGCATGGTTTCTCTTCTCACCACAATTTTGGGAGGAATCATTTCCTCACATGGAGTTCTTTCCTTCTCATATTTTTGGGGGGTCACATAGATATCTATTTTCTCTCTTATGGGGGGGAAATTATTGTTCAAATTAGTCCTTGGGGATCAATTATTCTTTTCATCTATCACTTATCTTCTTCACTTGTATATTTTATTTCATTTCTCTTTTGGATAAGAGTTTTATTTCCCACTGGGTTTTCTTCTTTTCTCCACTTTTTGAGAAATTTTTACATGATTACCTAACATGGCCTAGTAGTTGGGACTCATCATCTATTCATACATTACTCACTAAGTTTCAATTAAGGGGGGGGGGGGTGTGGGGGGTACTAGTGTAAATAGAGTTATTATCAATCTCGTTAGGATTGACCTATTCACACTTAGCTTCAGTTTACTTAGGGTATTTCATACTTTTGTCTCACTTCATATGGTTGAGACATGTTTCCTAATTACTTGAGACACCTATTGCATACATACTTTCCACTTTCTCACACACCTCTAAATTGGGCTCACAATTTTTTCATCTTTGGAGGGGTGATTAGTCATTTAGTTCTACCTTCTCATATCCTCATCCTTTACTATATGATCAATGCTCATAGTTGTATTTACACACTCTTCATGTATATGATAAATATCCTATTTTTTCATCATTTAACTTGAAGGTTATCAATTCATTATTTTTGATGTTTGAATTGCCAACTAAGGCTTCCACATGGAGATTAATGATGTAATCAATTTATTAAATAGGGTGATGGGGAAAAAAAGAGATGTGGACTACAAAACCTATATGTACCTATATATTTCCCTTATCCTAGCCAAAAAATAATTAATTTATTGAACCCAAGTCCTTAGTGACAATATTAACAAGAAACTCACCTCTGTGGTATTCACTAAGAAATTATATATAAATTCATGTACACCATATATCTCATTTCCAACTAGGCTATATTCCTATGATTACATAGAGTAGGGAATATGGGTAAAGGTGATAAGTAAAGTGTGGGAACATTAACCATAGATAAAGTATGAAAAATATGAAATCAACTTCAATAGATTGAATGATGCCTTCCTTTTATACATGATTAGGAATATGGAAGGAGAATTTACCAAAAATATGCAAAGTGAGGCCACGAGACTAATATCCACCTAGGGAAACTAATTCATTCAATTTACCAAATCTACCTACATGAAAGTATATGGATTTGTAGATAATCCTTATCTCCTTCCAAGGTTTTGTAGTGATATGATGATTATATAGAGATTATCAAGGAAAATCTCTAAGGTGTACAAGGTCTTAGATAACCACATGCTAAGAATTCAACACCCAAATACCCTAGTAGTTTATATTTTATCTAATATAGTGAATACCAAGGCCTTAGATGAGGACATAACTAACAATAACTTGAAAATATGTGATAATAGAAAAAAATTGACCCCATGGAAAAGATTGAGAATATTTGTCTCTTTACAAAAACATGTCCCTACTCATGAGGACTTTTCGATCAACTATCAAGATAAACAAGAGGTTAAAAAATAAGCTACTTTGAGCTCATAGAATCCTAGATGAGATAATTCAATATTGGTCCCAAGATCTCTAACTTTCTTAATGATGAATGCGTATTGAATTTATTTTATGATATTAGGTAAGTTAGAAACCTTCCAATACCAGAGGCGTATTAGACAAGTGAGGAGAGAAATTATTTGTAGGAGAAAAAATAGAAGGTGATAGAGTTCAATTTATCCTAGCTAGAGTAGAAAAAAGACACATTATAATTTTATTTTATAATAATAAGAAAAGAAAAAGGTTGGAAAGTCTTCAACATCAACTATTCCCTCAATGACCATTGTCACTACACTATTGACAACACCAATAGAAGTAATACCACTTGTAGACATAATGGGGGTACTAAATAAAGGAAAGGGGAAAGAAACTTAGGTTTAAAGGAAGAAAGAATATTAGAAGAAGATTACAAATTCGGACCTACAACAGGATCAAGTATAGGAGGAGCCACCCTACTTACAAAGAAAGAAAAAGGGATAATCTTGTTGTGTTTTTGGATGAGGCCTTTCAGAAGGTCTACCAAACTTATGCAATTTTTTAGGGGGAATAGCTATGGATACTTAATTAGAAATATTCATCCATCAATGTATTTAGCTACAACACAATTCCATTTAGTGCCCTCACTAAGAGTAGCAGTAATTAGGGAAATGTTCACATTTCCACTCTATCATCAAAAAGGAATTCTTCCCTAGTGCCACTACCCTAAATTTCTAGGATTGACGATGTGATGCACTTGTTGTTCCAACAAGAAGAAACATCAATGCTATTCAAAGATTTAGTTTATTAGCTACTATATGGAGACACGATTCTATATTCTCCACAAAATTTGATTGGTCTAGTCCTCCAAGTGGACATGCTAGATGTATTTTCTCTAAAACCACTTGAGTTTCCTACCATTTTAGAGGAATAACCAACAAAGGAAGATACTTTTTTAACCTTTTAAAATCCCCTTTTCAAGACATAAGATGGGATATAGGAATAAAATATCCTAAAGAAAGATGAGGTAGAGATATAAGAGAAAGAGATGAATAAATAAGAAGATATAGCTATTTATTAATAGGAAAAACAAGAAGAGGATGTCCCTATTGGGTAAGGACATAAATAAATTACTTAAGATAACATCACGCCAACACATATTCAAAAATTTGAGAGGCTAAGGAGGGAGTTCAATAAGAAGAGACACAAAAAGAATTTTGAATGCACAAGACAACTAAGAGGGGGGTGAATCAGCTGTATCTTAAAAATTCAAAACCCTCACAAACATTCAAATCCACCATCATTCAATTAACTCTTAACCTATTGTGATGATTTAGCATGAAAATAAAACAACAAAACCTAAAATAAATGAACGAAATACACAAGAGAACACTAGATTTACTTGGAAAACCCAAGATAGGAAAAACCACTGTGAGGATTAGCTCGCAATATAAATTAATGTCAACAACTAATATAATAAGGCTCATTCCGAAGGGCTCACCGCCCAAAGAAAGAAAGGCTCACTGCTAGAATAGAAAAGAACATAGAGAGGAATGTTACATAGAGAGATCAATCTCAATGAAACAAATAAATCCACCAAAATACCAACACCTTTGCAACTTGACTAAAAAATTGTAGACACCTTTTTCTCCCTGCATCCAAAATATAATACATGAAAGCTCACACTACACTTCTCAAATTTGCACTCTAACACTTCTGCAATTTGCATCATTCACATCTTACTTCACTATCTTTGCATCACTCAACAAATCAATTCATATTTGTATCATCTTCAACCTTAAAACCCTTCTCCAAGGTCATCTATGCACATCAACCATGAAAATTCAAATTAGGTCAACACCAAATCACTTCCATGGTAGATAGAAATGAGATCAGACTGCACCATTCCTTATCCAAGACCCAAAACTATAACACCACACTACCACATGCTTCTATAAACAATAATAATCCACCAAAAATAGTGTAAAAACCATTAAAATTTTAATTACATTCTTCCTTTGAACAATAAAAAATTATGGACAACATATGTCACTTGAAAACAATCTAAAATATTCCACAAATACCTTGAAATTCAACATACTTCTTCACAACAACTTTCACTTGAAGAATGTACACACCCAATACACTCAGACAACTCTTCCATACATTGTTACTTAAGAAACTAACTTCAAAAGCATCAAACCTCTAACAACTTCAATCGAAGAAAGATACCAACACCATGAGCATAACTTTAGATTTGCGAGACCTGAAACCAAACTGTGAAGAAATGTGGAGAAATTTTTTTTCTCCTAAATACCTTTGCAATACACTTTTCACACATTGGTGAATTTTTTTTTCCACAATGATTGAACACACCAAATTTTTAATAAAAACATCTCTAAATACCTCTAATCAACATATCCAAGATCCATAGGAAGATATTCAACCTAGAAGAAATGCAGAGCAACACCAAAACACTACTCTACAACCCAAAATAGCACTACAACACACCATTTCCTCTTTTTATCAAATTTTCTCAAAATCACTTGGAAACCAAGCACTAGGAACACATCCTCATCATCTCCATTACTTCCTCAACCATACATAGATGCTTATCAAAGCAACACTAGAGGTTGACACTAGTAGCTTACTAATGACAACATAATGCAACTAATCAAAGCATAGGTAACACCAACATACACTTGCAACAATCTCCCCCAATAATGGTTTTCTTCCTCCTCATACAGTTGACACCAATGACAACACAAGCTTGTTGAAATCAATGAAAAAAACAAATCTTCTCATACTTGCAACAATCTCCCCCTTTTTCTTTGATGGAAACACATGATGTGAAAAATCATCAACAACAAACAATTTTGCTCCATACCTATTTCCTTTTCTATTTTCTCATTATACCTTCTCTCCCCCTTTCTCAATTGATAACTGAATATTTTTCACATGATTCTCTCCCTTATCTGTCTTATTTTTCAAATGAATCTCTCTCCCCCTTTGAAATCAATGGAAAAGGATAAAATATTTGTATCACTGATGTTTCCCCCTTTGACATTAATCAACCTTCTCGCAAATGCTCTACAATTGACTTTCCTTTACTGCTCAGTATACTCTCCCTTAGGAGCACACACCATACTGCACTAATTAGCAACTACTCACTCCCCCTAACTACAATAACCAACAACGCCACTACCTACTTCCCCTAAGTGGTAGCCACCAACATTAGTCCAAACCATGGAATGAATATTGAAATCCATTGGACTAATGCATCTCCTTATGTGTCTAGTTCAAAGAAGGAATGAATCTTGAAATCCCCTTTGACATCAATGGCAAATGATAAAATATTTTCATCACTGATGTATCCCCCTTTGACATTAATCAACCTTCTCACAACTGCTCTGCAATTGACTTTCCTTTGCCACTCAATATACTCCCCCTTAGAAGCACACACCTTAATGCACTAATTAGAAACTAATCACTCCCCCTAACTACAATAACCAACAATGCCACTACCTACTCCCCCTGAGAGGTAGCCACCAACATCAGTCTAAATGAAGGAATGAATGTTGAAATCCATTGGATTGATGCATCTCCTTATGTGTCTAGTTCAAAGAAGGAGGGGCAATAAACCCCAACTTCTATTAAATATATTCAAATGTGTCCTTAGGAAGAGCCTTAGTGAATATATCAGAAACCTAATCCTTTGCAAGCACATACTCAAGCTTTACTTCATTCTCTATAACCTTCTCTCTCAGAAAGTGATACCAGATTGAGATATGTTTTGTTCTTGAATGCATTAATTGATTCTTTGAAATATTGATAACACTTGTGTTATCAAAGAAGATAGAACTTGGTTCATCATATACCACCCTAATGTCATTCAATGTTTACCTCATCCATAACACTTTTGTGTAGAAAGATGTTGCTGCAATGTATTTTTCCTTTGCAATAGAAAAAGAAACTAAATCTTGTTTCTTGCTTAGCCATGACACCAATCTACATCCAAGAAAGAATGCAACACCACTTGTACTTTTCCTATCATCCACACAATCAACCCAATTTGCATCTATGTAAGCACTCAAAGTGAAATTAGTATCCTTTAGATACCACAAGCCATAATCTGGAGTTCCCTTCAAGCATCTAAATATCCTCTGTACTATTGCAACATGTGACTCTCTAGGATCTTCATGAAATCTAGCCACAAGAAAAAATGCATACATGATATCCGGTCTATTAGCAGTTAGGTATAGTGGTCCACCAATAACAAATCTATACTTTCTCTAATAAACCTTAGGAGATTCATCATTCTTACTTAGCTTGCATCCGCTAACCATAGGAGTACATACCAGTTTAGAATCTTCCATCCCAAATTTATTCAACATTTCCTTGACATACTTTGATTATGAAATAAAAATACCTTTATTTTCCCAATTGATTTGTAATCTAAGGAATAATTTCATCTTCCCAAACATAGACATTTCAAACTTTTTCTACATTTTTTTTGCAAACTTCTTGCACATATCTTCATTTCCACCAAATATTATGTCATGAACATATACAACCACAATCAAGATTTGATATTATTGAACTTTAAAGTAAAGATTGTTATTTATGGTACCTTTATTGAATCCTTTCTATATCAAATACTCATCCAACCTTGCATACCAAGATCTATGAGCTTGCTTCAAACCATATAATTCATTCTTCAATCTGTAGACCATATCTGGTTTGTATGATAATTGAAATCCTTTTGGTTGTTCTATGTGTACCTCTTCTTCCAATTCTCCATTCAAGAAATTAGACTTCACATCCATTTGGTATACTTTTAAATCTTTATGTATTGCAAAAGCTAAAAAAATCCTTATAGCTTCCATTCTCACCACCAAAGCAAATGTCTCCTCAAAATCTATTCCTTCAACTTGTGAGTAGCCTTGACACATAGGCCTTTCCTTATTCCTTACCACTTTTACATTCTTATTTAGTTTGTTTTTGAATACCCACTTAGTTCCAATCACATTTTTGTTTTCTGGTCTTGGGATAAGTTCTCAACTCTTATTCTTCTCAATCTACAATAGTTCTTCTTTCATAACCTTGATCCAGTTTTCATCCTTGCATGCCTCAATCACTATTTTAGGTTCAACTTCAGAAATTCAACATAGATTTACCTGTTCTTTAGCAGATTTCCTTCTTGTTAGTACACCTTTTCTCTTCTCTATAATGATCTATTCTTCATAATGATTATTGTATACATACTTAGGTGTTTTAGGGGTCTTTTTTGAAGCTTCTTCCTCTTCAAATTGCACTTCTTTTTCATTAGCTTTTTCTTCTTCTCTACAAGAAGAATCGCCAAATTCATATCCATCTATTACCACTAATTTCTTCTATAGTTCTTCATCAACCTTAACACTCACACTCTCAACAACCTTTCTCAATATCTTATTGTAGCATCAGTAAGCTTTGATTTTAGTAGATTATCCAAGGAAGATACCTTCATTAGACCTTGCATCAAACTTTCCTAAGTTATCTTCATCTCTTTTGATATAACATTTGCTTCCAAACACTCTAGAGTATTTGATAGTAGGAATCCTTCCATACAATAGATCATAGGGAGTCTTTGTGTTGTTAGATTTTTCTTGAACTCTATTAAGAATATAAAAAACAATATGAATTGCTTCTCTCCAATAGACTTTTGATAGATTTTCCTCTTTCATCATTGTCCTTGCGGCTTCTTGAACAATCCTAATCTTTCTTTCAACCACTCTATTTTTTTGAGGATTCATAGGGGTAGACAAGTGCCTCTTTATGCCATGATTCTCACAAAATATGTTAGACTAATTGGAGGTGAACTCTCCACCTCTATTAGATCTAAAATTTTTATTTTCATATCCATTTCATTCTCAACCATAACTTTGAATGCTTTAAACTTGTCTAGAGCTTCTAATTTTTCTTTGAGAAAAGTAACCCATGTCATTCTAGAATAATTTTCAATCAATAGCATGAAATACCTATCAGCTTGAAGAGTTCTTACTCTTGTAGGACAAAAAATATCTATATGAACTAATTCCAACAGTCTAGTAGTGGATTGTTCTTTGAATTTGAAGCTTCTTCTTGCTTGCTTTCTAATTTCACATTCTTTATAGACGGTATTGATAGGCTTTGTAATATTTCAAACATCTCTTACTACTTGAGTTGAACTTATCCTCATTAGGATATTAAAATTGATGTGACACATTCTTTTATGTCATAGATAGCTTTCATTAATCTGAGTCATTACGTAATGACCATCAACACCCTTAAATTGATAAACATTTCTATTTGTTCATCTTGCAACAACAACCACAATTTTGGATCCTTTTTTGATCTCACATCCATCATCCTAAAACATAAGATTGTATCCTTTGCTACACATTTTCCAACACTCCAGAGGTTATGCCTTAAACCCTTAAAATAATAAAAATCATTAGTATTATTCTTGCCATTAAAACTGATAGAACCTTTTCCACATATCTTAGTATATGTATCATCACCAAATCTAACAAATCCTCCATCATATTTTTCAAGTTTAACAAAATTAATCTTGTTATAAGTCATATGCTTAGAGCATTCACTATGAATTATCTAGTAGTTCCTTTCCCGTTTAGCATGAAAATCATATACCAAAGTACCTTCAGTATTATCCTTTGTCTCCTTCACACATCTCTCAGAGTTAGCATAAATAGATTCATCTTTTAAAACCATGAAAAAAATTCATCATATAGCATAAATAGATTCATCTTTTCAAGCCACGAAAAAACATTCATCATATTCATCTCCATAATCAAATTCATCATCATAAATACTTGCTTCTCTAACATAATATATTTTCTTAATCATCTTACCCTTATTTTCCTTATTTTTGTTATTCAAAGCTCTATTTGGACATCTTGAAGCATAATGACCTATCTTTCCACAACTAAAACATTTGAAAGGAAACTTACCATTGTACTTACTAGTACCCTTCTTCATTCTCCTTACAAAGTTGTATTCTATATTGATCATCAAGATCCTCCTAATCCGATTCCTTGTTCTCCTCAGTTTTTCTAGTCTTAAAATTAGTCTCAACTTTTGCACCACTATTTATACCAAATTATCTCATTTCAAAAATAGTTAAAAATCCATAGAACCAATCTCTGGTATATTGATCTAGATTTGCAAATTCTTTAATTGAAAAAACTTTATGACTATAAGATTTAGGAAGATTTCTAAGAAGTTTATTTACCACTTTAGGTTCTTTTAGCTCTAATGGAGCTGAAAACTTCATCTACCTTTTGTATGTATCTTGTAATATTTTTATCTTTAGTCATCCACAGGTTCTCAAACATGATCTCCAAATTCTACATCTTAGCTCCTTTAACCTTATCATCTCCTTCATAAATTCTTTCTAACTTATCCCAAATTACTTTAGTAGTTTTTGGATTCATCACTTTAACTAATTCAAAATTAGTAAGACTATTTAAGAGAATATACCTTGCTTTACCATTTCTTTCAAAGGATTTGATCTCATCAGGAGTACTTGATCCATTTTTAGGTTTAGTGTAACCAATCTTAACAGATTTACAAACATCATATCCAAATTAAACTAGAAAACCTTTCATCCTCATCTTCCAGAATACATAATATGTTCCATCAAATATAGGGATCTATTTCTTGTGCGCCATCCTATATCTACCTCAAGTGATTAAGCTTTCTTCCAAGGAACCTTGCTCTAATACCAATTTTTGAATGCACAAGACAAATGAAAGGGGGAGTGAATCAATTATACCTTAACACTTCAAAACCCTCACAAACATTCATATCCACATTCATTCAATTAACTATTAATCTACTATTATGATTTAGCATGAAAGGAAAACAACATAAAATGAAATAAATCAACACCATACACAAGAGAACACCAAATTTATGTAGAAAACCAAAGATGAGAAAAACCACAATGAGGATGATCTCACAATATAAAGTAATATCAACACCAAATTTAATAGGGCTCATTGCTAAAGGGCTCACTGCCCAAAGAAAGAAAGGATCATTGCAAAAAGCTCGTTACTAGAATAGACAAAAAAAGATAGAGTAATGTTACTCAGAGAAATTCATCTCAATGCAACAAAGAAATCCACCACAATACCTCCAAAACCTTCACAACTTGACTAAAGAATTGTAGACACCTTCTACTCACTACATCTAGCAATCTAACACATGAAAGCCCACTTGCACTTCTCAAATTTTCACTGTAACACTTTTCAATTCACATCATTCACATCTTACTTCACTATCTTTGCATGACTCAATAACTCAACTCATATTTATATCATCTTCAACCTTAATACCCTTTTCCAAGGTTGTCTATGTACATCAATCATGAAAATTCAAATTAGGTCGGTGCCAAAACACTTCCATGGTGGATAGAAGTGAAAGCAAACCACACCATTCATTATCTAGGACCCAAAAATATAACAACGTGCTACCACATGCTTCTATAAACAATAATCATCCAACACAATTAGTGTAAACACCAAGGTTGGTCGTTACACGTGTAAACACTAGTAAAATTTTAAGTACATGCATCCTTTGAACAATAACAACTCATGGACAAAAAATATAACCCGAAAGCAATCTAGAATATTCTACAAATTCCTTGAAATTCAACATAATCCTTGGCAACAACTTTCACCTAAAGAATGTACACACCTAGTACACTCAGAAAACTTGACATACACTGTTACTTAAGAACTTGACTTTAGAAGCACCAAACCTCAAAAAGATTTGACTGAATAAAGATACCAATACCACCAAAACACCTTTAGATCTGTAGGATCTGAAACCAAACTATGGAGAAATGCAGAGCAAAAACATCTCTCCTAGGCACCTCTATAATACACTATTTACACACTAGTGAACTCAATTTGTTCTACACAATGATCTAGCACACCAAATTCTAAATACATCTTTGAATACCTCTAATCAACATATCTAAAAAAAATAGGTAGATCTTCAACCTAGAATAAATGCAGAGCAACACCAAAACACTACTTTGCAACCCAAAACAACACTACAACACATTGTTTCCTCTTTTTATCAAATTTTCTCAAAAAAAATTGGAAACCAAGCACTAAAAACACATCCTCATCATCTCCATTACTTCCTCAACCATAGATAGAGGCTTATCAAAGAAAAAATAGAGGTTGAAACTAGTAGCTTACTAATGTCAACATAATGAAACTAATCAAAGCATAGATAACACCAACATACACTTGCAACAATCTCCCCCAATAATGGTTTTCTTCCTCATATAGTTGACACCAATGACAACACAAGATTTTTAACATTAATGACTGCACCAATCTAGTCATACTTGCAACAAAGAATAGGTAGAGGAAGATCCATATTTGAGAAAACAATATAAGGTTCTTGAGGATCAATAGGGGAAAGATAATGAATAAATACATTAGATCTTTCTCCCACTATTCCTACATGGCTAGGGATTAATCTAAATAAGAGGAAAATGAAGGATGTACAACCTATGGTTGTGGTTACATTATCTACATAAATTAATAGATAGAGCTCCTAAAATTACAAGAACATTTTACACCATCTCCTTAGATTAATTTGGATATATGGTAGCTACTATAACTCATCCTATGGTAGATATAGATGGTAGGGTGTTTTTACCAAAATATTATTAAATATCAAGGATCTAACTTTACCAACAAACAAGGGAAGAGAAGATTGCTACAATGGAGTTAGTGGTAAAAACTATAATCACTAGGATGGATAAGTAGACTAAGTAGTCTACGTGAAGAGTTAGTTGGGAAAAATGAAGTTCTTTATCCAACAACTGACTACTCCTCTAAAGGAGAGTAATTATGGTAATACTCCAATGCTCATTTTTAGAGAGTAGGTAGCCTCTAACAACAAAATGAAGAATAATACAAATTATGAAGAGAAGTAGTTCAAGGTATTTCTAGAGTATACCAATAAGTTAACATATTAGGTTAGGGTTTTATTTGTTGAAGAAAGGCATATAACAAATTCCATTGGATCTTTTGTGCAAGAGTTAAATGATATATATTGGAAACCATGGAATATTTAAAGGATTATATACAATCTCACAATATTTAAAGATTGGAAGAGTTAAAGGATTATATGGTAAATATTTATAAAAGCATTTAAAAGTATATATCATTCATGGTGAGATTTTGGAGTAGTGTATAATATTTGCTTGTGTAAATAGAGGTCTTATAACTTTTTTTCGAGTTCTTACAAATTCCTCTAAATATAGAATCTATAATGTCACTAGTAGGGTTATTAGACTAATCACATCATTGCAGGTTAACCAAATTTCATCATATCTTTTGAAAGTAGGGGTTTAAAAACCAAGTGAAAAGGTGAATATTTTATTTAACCAAGAGTAAAGATGAAGCTTTTATTTTCATTTTATTTCTCTAAATCCCTAAATCTCTTTTTTATTTTTTACAAAATTTTAGAGTAAGATTAGATTAAGAGTAATTTCTTCTTAAGAACTTAAAATAATATTATATGTGAAATTAGATTTGACATAATTGTTTTAAAATCTTCAAGTTTAGATATTTACTAGCATATGCCCCTTGAAAAAATAGATCACATATTTCACTTAGCTACTCCAACACTACTGTGATTTAGCAACTAAGACCTTGGAGATCATTGATTCATATATATTAGTTGTCTTAAATTATGTGAATTGAAGTGATCCTCATTTCAATTGAGTTGTATGTGTTAAATTAATTGTCAAAATAATTGGCATTAGGAGGATGACCATTGGTCAAGCTAGACCATATAAATTAGTCATTAGATCTACATTTAAAAAGGGTCAAAAATATCCTAGTGAGATAGAGGATATAAGTAAAGTTCCTTATGCTAGTTTTGTTGATAATTTGATGTATCTGTGGTTTTCACAAAACCAAACATTGCCTAAGTAGTGGGAGTCCTTAGTCAATTTATGGCTAGTCTTAGATAGCTACATTAGGATGTAGTGAAGAGGGTCTTCAAATATTTGTTAGGTACTTCTATGTATTCTATATGTTATCATGGTTATCCTATAGAGACTCAATATTTAGTTTGTATTCATGGATATGTGTATTTAGATTGGGTGGGTGATATTGATAGTTGAAGATCCACTAGTGGATACATTTTCATGATGTTTGGTGTTGTCATTAGTTGGATGAGCATGTGGAAAGTTGTGGTCACTTTTTACCATAGAAGAAAAGTATATGAAAGCTATTAATGCTTGTATAGAATCCACTTGGTTAAGAGATTATCTTATGATGTTTAGCTAGAGATGTAGGGACTACTATAGTTCTATGTGATAGTTAGAGTTTCATATACTTGGAAAAGAACATGAATTTCTATGTGATGACAAATCATATTGATGTCCAATATATTTTTTTAAAATAGCAGAGGATGGAATGGTGATTTTGGATAAGTTTGACACTTTGATGAATTTTGTGGATTCTTTTTCAAAGAAGCTAAGCATAGAGAGCTTTTATTGTAGTGACTCTATGGGCCTCTCAACTGGTAGTGATTATATTTTAGTGTTGGTGGGTTTCCATTTTTATCTTGCAAGGTGCTCAATGAGTGGGAGAATATTGGAAAAAAATGCATTAATATTATATTCATATATTCATAATTTAATATATTTTGTATGCAATTAATATTTTTTCTTCTTATGGAAAGTTAACATCTTAGTTGGAGGCTTATTAGAATTTTTCTTTTAGTGATTTTGATCTTTTCAATGGGAGTTACCATCCCACTTTGAGATGGTATATATTGGTCATGTTTCAACATCTTTTTGTGTGTATAAGTTCATCATGAAGGGGGTTATATATGATAAATTTTATGATATGTAGGAAAATGTAAGAGGAAAGTTACATTGGAATATTGACCAATATTATGATAGGATATTATGCATTTTATGGTGCATTTTTTAAATGTTAAATGAGGATAAACTGGGTCACCCAAGTTTGGTTAATCAAATATGACATGTTACAACATTGTAAACTATATAAGAACAATGCTAAAAATAATTGAGAAGTTCAAGACCAAGAAGAGGTGCTAGAATTTAAACCCAAGCATTTAAACACCATAACTCTTATGGGTTTAAAAATTATTTTCCAAAACATTTCATGGTTTCTTGTTTTTAATTTATCTACTTATTTGGTGTTTGGAGTTGTAGTTTACAAGGTTGACTTGCAGGTACCATCATGCTACTTACTCCAATTTTACATGTTAGTAATATTGTTATAATATCTTACTATGTAAGTGTATTATATTCCATTGGTTTCCTAAATAATACATTGTGCTACTTTGGAGTGTGGGGTTTTTCTCTTGAAAGGGTTTTCCCCATGTACATAAGTGTTATGGTATAATGATTATCTTATATTTATATGTGTCTCTACTTTTGTAAGTTGAAAAGATTAAAATTTGCATAATACTATCCTCATTAGATTGGTATAGGAAGCTTTTTTACATACATTGCTTCCTTTTAGAATCAACACTAACAGAAAAACCCCTAACCACAAATCCTTGTAGACCCTTGCCACAACTTGAGGATTCCAAGGGTTTTCAAGAACCCCAAGTACAATTTTTATAATCCTATATACTACCAAGAATATAAAAAGAAACAACCCAAAAAGAAAAGAGCACACATAATCCTCTTCTTTGTTAAAGAAACATAAAACAATAAATAATGGGAGTTCTCCTCTCTCACACTTATATCTAGATCCATCTCACATCAATACCCAAAAAGGTTCTCCCTAAAACATAATCAATAAGATTTATAACTAAGAATGGAAAGAACTCAATAAAAATGAAAATACAAAAACATTTAATACGCTTAACTCCTCAAGAATGCCATGCCCTAACTCTCCACTCTAAATATAAACTCACCATAAACCAAAGGTCAATTGGTGGTTAGGTTAGCCACTTGACATAAAATTCAAGATATGTAATAGTCGAAGGACTTCAATAGTGGTAATTAAAAACATTTACTCCTATAAAACTCCACTTGTGACTTACATTTTATGCAAGATTTTACCCTTTAATTAATTTTTTTAAATATAACCCTTAAAATAAACATGCCAATAGGTTGATATCATAGCCACTACTGTCAAACACACTCACAAATACAACATAACACTAACCAAATTAACAAACTCACTTACACATCATTGACATGACAATAAGCAATACAAATGTTAACTATCGAGACATCAAGAAGAATAAAGTGGCCATGTTGTTTTTTCCATGGCATTGCATCATATCTTACAGTGTCACCTTCCAATCAACATCATATCTCATACCACCCACTCTACCAATGATATTAGTGATAGATGTACCTAAACCTACAAATTCTATTAGAAGCATTTCTCCAAAGGGAATATAATTATTACTATGTGAACAATTGAAATAATAAAAATACTGAAATTTATAACACCTCATAGCAAAATATTATTTGAGTGCCAGTCAAAATGATGACAATGAGGCTAAGTCATGTATAAAAGTGGATATGATAGGTCCATTTTGGAAAAGAAATCCTCTAAGATCTCACTATTGATTATGTATGCATGCTAGATTTAAGTAGCATTGCAACCTCTAACTCATTCTGAGCTATGTAATAACTCCTCCTCATGTGCATACTTGGATATTACTATATATCTCTCATATATGGTTTGTAACTCTCTTATAAACTTCTTGATTCTTAACATGACCTAGCTTGTCATGTCTTCGTCCACCTACATCAATAATAGCTCAAACTTCTTACCATCTTTCATAATGGGAAGGTTTCATTCCTCTCATTGTGGAGTGTTCTTTTGCCATACTTCGATGACCTTCCTAACAACACATGGGACACATCTATTAAGATCACATTGCACCATACCTCATTTCTGTAACATCCAATGTGAGATTTAAATACTTTAAGTAATCATGATCATAAATAGCTTCATTTTTCACAGTTACATTAATAAGATAGATATTAACCAACCTACACTGTAATTTTAATATTAGTTAAAATAAAACAAACCAAAAATCATTCATATTTACACATTTATACATAACGCAACTAAATTTCAATTGAAATAAAAAAGTCATGAGGTCAAATCCTCTTACCCAGCGAACATATCAACTTTAATGGTTGTTTGTGAGATTGAAGGTGATCATTAAAATAAACCTTCTTTACACCACCTAAATGAAGGGGAATTATACTCTCCTTGTCAAAATATATGGCGTGACACCAAAAAAAACAAATATAAAATATTAAGGATTAATTTTCTAACGGGAATTCCACTCATTTTGGATCTCTTGGTCCCTTTCGCCTTGCGATGGCTACCAAACTTTGTCATTAAAAAATCGTTAAAGACAAAGCGGGCCCCATGCAAGCTCGAGTAAGACAAATTCCAAGAATTCCAAGAAGACAAACCCATAAGCGTTTTTTTTCTTTCCCTTTTTAAACTTTAACTAGTAATCGCACCTTCGTGTGCAATGGGTACGCCGAAGATTTGTGGAGATGAATATTTTAATTTATGGTATTGTATTTGAAATATAGAAATTGTAAAATGTGAAATGTTGAAGTTTTTTAAATAAATGCATATATAATTGAAAAGCTCTGTTAAGAACAATGTATTGAGATGGACAAATGAAGATGATATGATATGTAGAGTAGGTACTGGAAGAATAGGTCTGGCAACCATTGAATTTGCAGCTTTAGTAGCAAGTGGTTTACATTCAATAGTAAAAACTATGATTATGCATATATAATTTATTGTCACTTCATTTTAATTAAGAGAATTTGATTTTGAACTACAAATTCAACGGTGCAGCCACATCTTATTGAGATTAACAAATGAAGATGATATGATATGTACAATAGGTATTGGAAGAATAGGTTTGGAAACCATTGAATTTGCAACTTCAGTAGCAGTTGGTTTACATTCAATAGTTAAAAAAAGTTGCGAGGAAAACTGTCAGTAGAATAGCATCAAGTAGAAGGTAAATAAATGCCTTCATTTAGAAGATAACAACAAAAATGTAATAATGAAATTAAATACAACAAAACTTGTGTGAACATAATATTAATGACAACCATTGCATTTACAGCTGCTGTACATTTAATAGTAAAAGATGATGGCAGGAAAGCTTAATAGAATTATAATAATAAAATAAAACATAAGAAAAGTGGTAAAGCCACAGTTGTTGTCTGCATTAAAATTTTGTCAGATGCTGGAAATGCCTTTTTATGCTTCCACATTTCACATACATGTCCACATGTCAAATATTTTACGTGCCTTTTCTATTCTTCCACACTTTGCATACATGTCTACCAGTGCATTGCCAACTATAAGATCAAGAAAAAATCCTCATTCCATAGCTCGCATTTTGGTAGAGGTAAATTACATTTGCTGGAAAGTTTGTAAAGCCTTTTCAACAAATCCATTTTGTACAAAAAATGACTAAAATAATGGCAAGTGAGTTACCTTAAGATTCATAAAATATAGCAGATAGTGGCATATCAGTGTAATGAATAGTGCACAAAATTTCCAATAATTAACATTTAAAATGAATCCAAAACTTACCTCTGAAATTGATTGAGAATTAGAAACTCACATCTATGGTCACTTCACAAAGTTTTTAATCTCATAAATGACATAAACTGAAGGCTCTAGTAATTCAAATTCCCGTAAGCTCCTTTTGTCTATGGACATTAATATGCTTTATTTTGTAATGAAGCTTACGTAATTGCAGTACATAATGCAGATTATGGATTGAATTGTAACTAATTTGGCTTAATGTTTATAGTATTTGAAAATAGTTGTGGGAACCATTGCATTTACAACTTCAGTAGCATCTGATCCAATCTCTATTGTTCAGTATTTGAAAATAGCTATGGGAACCATTGCATTTACATCTTCAGCAACATCTGCCATACATTCAATAGTAAATAATATTTTCTTTTTGTCACGCCAATCTCTTGCAACTAGTGTAACATATGAAGATATTCCGCTCTCTACTATTCACTAAGTGAAAGAAGCTCTGCCAACCATTGCATTTATAACTTTAGCTGCAGCTAGTATACATTAAATAGTAAATAATGTTGTTAGGAAAACTATCATAAAAATAGCTTATATATTGAAACAGCCACAGATAAAATCCCAGAACCAATGCCTTCATTTACCAGATAACAAGAGAATTGTAATATTGAAATGAAACACAACAAAAGTGTTATGGGCTTGCACAGATTCCCATAAGAAATTTCACTGAAATCATGGCAAGTGAGTTACCTATAGATTGTGCACAAATTGTGTAGTGGTGTGAAGGAGGCCGATGAGAAAAATGGGCAGAGTTTGGTGGAAAAATTTCCATGGTAGTTTGGTGACAACGCATAGCCATTTTTATGGAATGAAGCCAAAGCAATATAAAAAAAAATTGTAAGAGAGCCAATTTGAAGCAATCCATGCTACACAATTATTAGCTAATATAAAGTCTATTAAAGATATTGTTTGTTCAGCTCATTATGGAGTTTCATGTAAATCAACGTTTACAAATGAAGATACAAAAACAAAATGTACCTAAGTGTGACTATTTCATATCATGTAGGTCCAGTGCAAACGATAGCTTTAGTATAAGATGGTAAAACCTTTTTTGTGTAGCTTACAGACATATGATGTTGGTAGACCGGTTGTAAAAAAGAAAGCAGAAAGTTGGTAGCATTGATGAAATAGTCAATTTCCAAAGCTATGCATAGAACGGGACAGGCCTGCAAAGTGAATGGTGTAAGTGAGGAAGACTTTGCATCAACATATACTAAAGCAACATTTGTGTATGCAGCTGTAATGCAGGCTTTGAAAGAGTAAAAAATATAGAACTAACATGTATTTTCTGGTTGAAAAGTATTTAAAAACATGTAAACAAAACAATTCTTTTGCAGAAACAAAATTTTTCAGCTCAGTTTTTTGAATAATCCAGGTTCCTTCAAATCTGTTATATTTTGTTTCTTTAAAAAAAAAGGTATTAGGCTGTAGATCTTGGAATTCATTGAATCTTGCTTATACAATCCAAAATTCAAAACAAACCATAGAAAAAAAAAATTCAAGAAATCAAGTGATATAGGGTCATAATCGGTATTCTTTGCATTATTGTCAACTTAAACAACTCAATGGTATTGGTTTTCTTCTAAATGATATTATACTCTGATTATATGGTTTTATCTCTAGCCCACTCATCAATTCACTTTAGTAGCCTATAATTTGAGATACAGTGATATTTCTCTCAAACAGTGACTGCTTCCTCTTGGTCAAATTGTAAACCAGTCTTTGTTTTCTTGTTTTCAAACATTCATTAGAAAGGATACATAAACATCTTTTAGGGCCGATGCCTTCGGACATATTATTTACTAATTCTTGTGTTCCCTGAATAAATTGTTAATCATATAATCATTAGTCTAAGACCATCGGCGTTTTGTTGTTGGTAATTATTTTATTATCTGATTCACTTTGTATTTATCATGCAATATGGGTGATGTGAAATTTCGTTCACCTCCTTATACTACGTATTACGTTTCTCTTGAATTCATAAAATTGTTATTATAGCAAATAGATTATAACAGTGGTCATCGCTATGTCTTGCAATCAAATGAACATATTCTTGAGCCTTATCATAGTAGGTGTCACCCTATTCCAATGCCTATAGAAAATTGCTAAATCTTTATCCTTATACTGTCGCTTGTCCTGGTAAATTTGTGCAGGGCTCGTGATATACCTATCTTATTAAAAATTGGTCTATCACACATTCTTTATTGCAGGTCCTCTAATTCAGCCGCTATAGTTTGCATGTTAAAGTTAATCACCGTCTCTTTCACTCGTTGATTTCTCTTCATTTCTGTTGTAAATCGCCGCCCCCTCTCTATTCATTTACTTGAGTACATAGTTGTGAACTAGAGGTTATTGAATTTATCCTAATCTCTATGTGAATAGATTACCTCTTGTTCTGTTGTATCTTTACTTCATGCACTGTGAATGCTTATGATATAGTAAATTTAGGTTTGTGTAAATTGGAGTCCGAAGGAAATTTAGGTTTGTGTAAATTGGAGTCCGAAGGATTTTTCCAAAAGAAGATTTGTTGTGTTCAACAGAATTTGATTCGTGATCTCACGAGGAGACTAGGGTTTGAAGAATTTGTGAAAAGATTTTCGTGAATTGAACAGATTTGGCTCTGTGAACTTTAGAGGATATTAGCATTTGAAGAAACCAGGGTTCGACGAAATTAGTGTATGAAGAATTTGGGGTTTCGAGGAATTCTCAAAAAATAATTTAGTGTATTTTGCAGGATTCCTTCTGTGACCAGAAGAGAAAGTCAGGGTTTGGGGGAAGTTAGGATCTGAAGGATTTATTATCATGGCAAGACAGTAGTTGCAGTGAGAAGGAATTTGAGGAAGTCAGTGTTTGAGAAGGTGGATGAGTTGCAGCCGAGGACGGCGGGACACACGATGGTGGTGAAGGCAGATTATTGCTGCTTTCAGCTAGAGCAAGCCACACTACTGCTCTTTTCTGTACGCTTTTTCCCTGCTCTTGCTGAAAGAAAAAATAAATATATGTTTACCATTTGATTTTGTAGCTTGTTTAATAGACCGGTTTTAGATGGCTGCATAGACTGTTCTTTGCTGGTTATTTGTTACTAAGGAAACAGGAGTGTGTGATTTTTCTCTTTTCTTTCATTGAACATTTCAACTCTTTTTTAATCTGTATGCCACCGGTTCATTCTCTGTTTTGTTTTATTCCATTCTAAACAATTCACTCAGAAACATTTATAGCTACAAAAAATTTCAAGCTTTTATCGTCCCCTGTTTATAAGATTTCTCAATGATTAAGTTTTAATAACGGGTATTGGATTTTATTCTTCAGAAGTCTTCACATGATTTCTCTGTCTGCAACCAGAAGCACCCTTACAAGCATAAATCTTTACAAAAGCACCCTTTACTTGAGTAAACCTTCATAGAAACAACCTTTTAAACCAAAAGACTTGCTCCGCAATAATTTATCAGTTGACAAAAGGGAAAATCCTAGAGTTGCTTCGGAATCCTCATAAATACGTTCCAAAACACGGTGAGGAAAAGGGATGACAAGACATAGAATTTCAAATTCCAACATTTTTCATCAATAGATAGAATTGATTTTGAAACCCCAACTATACATACATTTCTAGAAACCAGAAAAGGAATTAAGATTACCTTGTTCATTTCTGGCTATGAATGTGATTAAACCAGTATCGTCTCCAACGAGGCACTCGACAATGGATACCTAGTGGAGGTTGGCATTCCCTATAGGGTTAGGGCGCACCCTCTGCAGTACCAGCTTTGAATTCACCACCTTCACCACCATCATGTGTCCCGCCGTCCTTGGCTGCAACTCATCCACCTTCTCAAACACTGACTTCCTCAAATTCCTTTTCACTGCAACTATTGCCTTTGTTGCCATGATAATAAATCCTTCAGATCCTAACTTCCCCCAAACCTTGACTTTCTCTTCTGGTCACAGAAGGAATCCTGCAAAATACACTAAATTATTTTTTGAGAATTCCTCAGAACCCCAAATTCTTCATACACTAATTTCCTCGAACCCTGGTTTCTTCAAATGCTAATATCCTCTAAAGTTCACAGAGCCAAATCTATTCAATTCACGAAAATCTTTTCACAAATTCTTCAAACCCTAGTCTCCTCGTGAGATCACGAATCAAATTCTATTGAACACAACAAATCTTCTTTTGGCAAAATCCTTCAGACTCCAATTTACACAAACCTAAATTTCCTTCAAAGATCACAACGTCGACCCTTTCAGAATAAAAACCCAAAAAAAAGATTACCATTTTTGTTCTGAAATGTGGGTTTTATGGTCATTTATTTATCAAGGCAATCAAGACTTAGAATTTGAATGCAATCCCAATAAGTAAGATTTTCGCCGTGAGATGAAAGAGATACAGAAATTGAGTCAGGGTTTCAAGATTATTAACCAGTAACAGCGAAGAATTTGGGGGAGGATGAGTTTATGGCGAAGCTGTGCAATGGCTTCCGTGTGCTGGTCGATGCAGAGAAAGGCGTGATAACTTTGCAGACTCCAAAGAAGAATACTGCTCTTTTGGGAGTGGAGGTGATGAGTGCAAATCAACTTGGAGCAACGATTATAGCTCTTGATCTCAATGGCGACGAAGATCTCGATGAAAATGGAGGAATGGTGACGAAAAGGGAGCAACGGTGGCGATGATTCTGATCGCAATGGAAGCCAGAAGATTTTCGAACTCCAACTCGTAGGCACATTAAATGCGCGAATTAGACAACGTAAAAAATGAGAACAAATAATGAACGGTAGAGATCTATTATAGATGGTCTTGCAATCCGATTTTGACCGTCAATAGAGAAAATGAATGGGAAAACTTCATTGAGGGAATGCCTTCGGCGTAAAAATGTTGGGAAAGTTGTTTTATGTTAAAAAAAAATATAATTGTGAGATTTTTTTCTTTATTTTCATGATGGATTATGAGTTCTACATCAAATACTCATGTTAATATTACAACATTTTTTTTAAATGAATAAATTGTACATTATATTATTTTAAAAGATATATTTTAAATTAATTTATAAAAGAATTTAGGTGAAATACAATTACACTTAAAAATGTTTAGACAAGGCAAAGTTTTAAATATAATAATGTCTATACATTCAAGGTCACATTTCTATTTTGTAAGAGCTATAGAACTAGTAGGAACCAAAGTTTTAAATAAAATATAAAAGTTAGAGGAATGATTAGATTATTATGTTGCAAGAGCTATAAAACTAGTGGGAAGAGGTGGTGAGTCACAATTGAAAGGTTTCCACCAACCATTTGGGAGGTCCTAACTATTAAGAATTAGCTCTCACTATCTAATGGTGTCTTCTTCATTTTCTTCTCTAAGCTATGAAACATTTTTTACAAGAGAGATAACCAAACTCAATTGAAGGATTTTGTCGCTATCAAGCCACCCTAAGGCACTTTAACATGGAAAATGGCATATCCTTTCAATTCCACATTTGTTTTATACTCACTTTGGTGTCCATCAGTTGAGCTTGTTTTTAGTCTTTTTTTAGCCTTTTCTTATCCATGGTGCCAATCTTGTGTTGTTTTCTACCTCTTATGTTATTTTCATGTAAATATGTTTGTGTCTTCTTGTCCTTGCTAGCCTATGGTTTTTAGGAACACTAGGAATCAATTTTTCCTAGATGTAGATGTGATGCATAGATGCTTGCATGATGTGTTGGCCTCTTGATACTAACAATCATTATTTTTTAATACATCGACCACCTCCTTTTTCATGCACATATGTACAACTACCCAACTCCCTTATCTCCCTCCATTTGATATGTTGTGAATCTAATCTCAAGCCATCTCATTCTATCTTGTAACTTTTGATACTCACTTAGCCCTCTACACCAAATGTTGTTAACAACATTCTAAATAGTCTACTTGCATTTGTAAAGCTCTTGGGAAGTTTAGCAACATTCCACAATCATATTCGTGTCTCCATTGTTTTCATCAAGCTTGGGATGAGAATGTATTGTTATTTTTCTTTATCTTAAAGATCATAGTATTTTCCATTTTATTATTGTAGAATCATAATTGTTATTAGTTTGGATTTTGGGATATCATCTCCTAATCTACAAAATTTTCATTTTCATTCTAGTGTACTATGCTTGCATTGGCATGACTCCTTTTATTCCTAGACACACTTAGGATATGAACACATATACTCTATTTTATAATTTTTAAATATTGACTGTTGTTGAGGTTGAAAAACCAAAATAGGGGCTTGATCACTCATAAAGCTCCCAAATAGCCTCAAACATTTCCCCTCTCTTGTAGTTATAGATTACTCTTGAAGATGATATTTAACCACATGAAATTTTTCTAATATCTCCATCTCTCTCACTATAATTTTAATCACTTTCATTTGATTAAATAGATTAAATCTTCTTCTTTTAATTTCCACTATTATTAGGTTATTTACTTAGTTGTCTTTGTTTCACTTTTTGTGTAAACTAAGCACACATTTTAAGAAGAGAGGTTAATTTTTTTCATTCAACCATATAGACCATAGTGACATGTGCAAGCACCCATGTGACACACTAGCATCCTCAATAGAGGCTTCCAAATTTTGTGTCTAGGTTCCTCTCTATTATGCATTTACAATTTTACATTTAATTTATTAATTTTGTAACTTAGAATCCTATAAATCAATAGTTAGTAGTTTCCATTTATGTTTTTTCTTGTTAGAAAACTATAATTTATCACTTGGATAAAATTCATTTAGATTAAATAGAATTATATATTTTTCTATTAGAGTAGTAGTAGATTAGATTCTAGATTCCATAGCAACTAGTTGATCATCTTAATTTAGTGTCTAGTGTGACCATTTGACAAAGAAAACCATCCTTTCTTTTGCTAAATTGAATTTCACACACTATAGGAACCCCTATCACATTTCTAAGAAGTGATATAAGGAGCATGTATCTTTTAAGATGATCCATGTCCTTAGTGTTAATGACAAGCATTTGAATTATGTATAGTATAATCAATGAGGTTATGGTTATATCTACACATTTGAGGAGGGCAAGGGCTCATGATAGAAGGGGAAAGTAGTGCATGTGAAAAATATAAGGTGCATTAACCCAATGCTCATTAAGAGTAAAAGGGGTAAATTTTAGGGCAACTTCGCTTGTTTGCATCTAATATTTTAGTAGAACATTAGAACAAATGTTTTTTTTAGTGTACAAGGGTAAATGTGAATCAATTGAAAAATCTTGAATTATTTTTTATATTTTTAATTACTAAATAAAATATCCACTTTGAAAGCATACTAAATTTAGGTGGACTTAGTCTACATTCAATGTCAATCATTCAAAATAATCGTGTGCCAATAAAATCTTAGGTGTAAGAGGCTTGGAGAAATCATGTATCTAATTCCAAGTAGCTCAAGCCCACAAGTAGAACCACAAGAGGTGAGTGAGTGTTTCCAACTAACCATATAACAAAAAATTGGGAATAAAAAACCTAGTTGGATCAATCAAGATTGAAAGTGAGGAGAAATCAGTAAATAATACATTAACCAAAATGGAAAAGCTTGGGTTCTAAAATGGGTAACCAAAATACACAAAGTATTCATTGCTATAAAGTGGTTATGAATTACAAAACCCATCTATTATTAATCTTTTTAATAATAGGTATATGTAGAGAAGGTTGTGAATAACCTTTAAAATGATTATAATCATGAAAATGATTTTTGAATACTATTTGTAATATTTCTACTAGGGTCATATTGATTAGTGCATAATTCCATATAACTTGTGATAATATGCATTGACTTAACATAATCTTACCTCAAGCTATAACCCTCTCTATGAAAGAAACACAAAACCAAGATGCTTCACACATGAAAAAAACTCTAGAATAATTTCCTTGCACACATATGTACAAGCATCAATTCTTATAACTTAGTGCAACTTAGTGAAAGATAGATGTACATGCACTCTTTAGTCACGCCAAACAACTTTAGGAATGCATTTCAACTTTGATAACAACATTATTTACTCATAAATATAATATTTTTATCATATTGGTTTAGGTGTGTTATCAATAATATTGGTTCAGGTTTTATAACAATATTATTTATGCCTACATTATTTACTCCATATTATATTCTTACAACTCTCATCATGATTACAAGTTCATGGAGCCTCCAACATTTTACTTTGATGGTTGATCTCTTAATCTAACTACATAAGAGTCACAACATGCTAGGCAATAACCATATCACTCAACACAAACCTACACGCTACTCTTTAACATTCTATGCCAATGACCCACTTCTTCAATTGGTAACATTATTTTAGATTGTGCATGTTTTTTCACTATACACTACCCTACACTCTAGTTCTTCATACAAAGTTTTCCTCCTCTCAAAAGGATGTTAAATTTCAATGGAATCATCTCGTTTTAGTGCTTGGTTATAAGGGTTAGCTTCCATTAGATTATACAAGAATGTGTAGTTAAGACCATTATTTAAAAAAAAACCACATTAGAATGCTCCATAAAATTATTTATTCTTGGGTAGAACTATAATAGCTTCAATTCTTCATTAATTATAAAGCATTGTTAAATATTTCTAGTTTCACATTTATGAATTAATAGTAGAAATGCACATGACCAAGTTATATCCCACCATACATTTAATCCCCTTTTCTATATTGGCGCCTATAGGGATCTTTCTACCATAATAAGAACACCAATCTACAAGGAAATTTGAAGGATATAGACACACCTACACAATGCCACAACAAAATTAGTGGGTTTTGGATCAACACCAACTAATTTCTTCATATTACACACTAGACACAATGTAGACTATTACTCTAGAAGAAAGGGAAAATGATCTAAGTGTGATTCCAAAGAACTCATGATTTTTCATATTAGCTTAAAATGTAGTCCCATATCATGCTACAATAGATTCTTTCATACACAACACAATTTCAAGATTCTATAATTGGATGAAACACTATATTGGAATGGATTTATGCACATCTACACAAGCATAAATTCTGTTATCTCTAAGCAACTCAATATAAGAAAATTACTTGTATAATCTTCAATCACACCATACAAATTTGAGAGTGCATGTCAAATTTGACAATAGTGTTTCTAGCTCCTATATGAACCCCTCCACATTGTGTGTGACTTGTATGTTGGAAACAAATGTTCATACACCAATATGATGGGCTTGAATCCATATGAATCCAACACATGGCTATGTATACTCTCTATGATCATACCAAATAATTGTCACCATATGGATCTAAAATCTTGAACAACCCTATCCACACGATAAACACACCATATGTACATGAAAGTTGTCACATATTTTGGAAGGCTTAGTTAAAAAAATATTATATAAATAAAAGCTACATTAAATTAAGTAAACTAGTTAAATGATAAGTAATTCATATCAGTACTTGGTTTAGCTATGCACCAATATTTTTTGGAACATCATATCAATGCATTGTTCTTTCTTGGTCATGGGTAATTTATTTCATACTATTTCTCACTCAAATGTTTAATACATTTACACAATATAAATGAATGGACTATATATTCTTTATGCTATTTTCATGGCCTATTAACAAAATTTTCATACTATTTATATAAATAGTTTTTATTCAAGAACCTAATGGACATACAACTATCTCAATTGGAACTACTCAATAACCTTGTTTCCATTCAAGATATTATCATCCAATTCCAAAAATAAAATTGGATCACTTGTGCATCTAATCCCAATCTTCTAAAATATTCATAGAGGATTTGACTCAATAATGATGTAAAACAACACAAAATTTGCTAGGATAACCAAATTAAGAGTGGTTCTAGAAAAATTCAATTATATTACTAGATAAATAAAATGGCGCAGACGAAGATTGGCGAGGAAGCGAAGGATGGCGAAAGGGCTTGGAGGCAAGCAGACGAATCATAGGAGGGATGCGGGGACGAAGTGATTAAGGCTTTACCAAATACGACTCGGCCTACAGCGCAAGAGCATAGAACCCAATGGGTCTTCTCAAATGGGAAGTGGGTTGATCGTTGTCATCCATTCTATCGAAATGAATCAACGAAATTGTCAGACAGAGGTCTCCCACCTCGAACACGACATGACTCACCATGGAGTGATGAGGCGGTGATTGACAAACCGAGGAGGTTCGCAGCCGCATCCTGGGCCACGAAAGCAGAGGAGGAATGGCCATCATTCACTGGCAGAGTAATCGGGCAGCGCCATGTAGAACATCGATGGGGTCAGGAGCGGAAAGAGGAAGGGAATCCAAAGGAGTCCAAAAACCCTGCAATCCCTAAGCGAAATGTGGAGGCAGGGCAAACACGGCGAAGAAGAAAAATGCCTTTCCATCTAAGAGAACCCCCTTAGATCTCTGGAAAATTTTGAAATCGTTGGGGTAAGGAGAGAAGCCCTAATCTACCATCAAGAACAAGTGCAGGGATCTATCTAAGGAATGGGAGGCGAGGGAAAAATGGAAGAGATTGGGATCAAGGGATTCCATGGCAAGCACGACATCAAAGAGGAAGAAGATCAGATGCGGCCACTTAGAGACCAAAAATGACTGCAAAAATAGATTTGAAACAACCGACTTCGGGCCCCAAGGATATTTCAAAGGAATCACTAGGTGCTGGCAGCAGGGGGTCTGAGCAGTCTGAGATGCAAGAAAAAAGCCTCCAGAGCCCTAGTACTTTGAGACTAAGGGTGGAGATTCAGGCATCCCTGACAGAAGCGGCAAGATTTGAATTGGAGGATAGGGAAATCATTGCCAAATGGTGGGGAGATGGGTGTAAGAAAACATAGATAAAGAAGTGGTGGGAGGACTCATGGAACAGGGAGGTCAACATTTTATTCCTACCAAATAGTTTCTTCCTGATTCAATGCACAACAGAACAGATCAAGGAAAAAATCTTGGAAAGGAAGCATGTGACATTGGACGGGCATGGTTTTTATTATAGAAGGTGGGAAGCATATTTTGATCCATGGCTCCACCTTCTAGAGAAAATGGTGGTATGGGTTAGCCTGGATAATTTACCTTCAGAAATGTGGAATAAAGAAGTGATCACATGCATCGGTGAATCCCTAGGTGTGGTGGTTGGCATTGACGAGGAGGCAATAAGAGAAGGAAGCGAAGGCAAGATGAAGGTGTGTATTGAGCTGTCACCTTGGTCTACATTATGGGAGGAAATTGAATTAGTACATAATGGAAAATGTTGGATTTTTCCGGTTGGATGGAGATTAACACAAAGTCAGACAATAGTCTGGAAGGAGTGGAAGAAAGGAGTAATTAAAAGTGGTTCTTTGTATGACCCAAAAGGTAAAGGCATCTCAACCTCGGAAGCTGGGCCTTCTAAAATAATAGAACATCTATCACCGACAAGGCAAAAGGATGGCAATACCTTGGACCCGAATGATTCAGGAAGGGCTAATCGAAATCTAGCTGAAATTGGCGAGAAGATGAACATGGTGAACCTTGGAGGAATGGCAGGGCAGGAGGATGACATTCTAGGGCTTAACCAACCAACAAAGTCGGATGGTGGGCTAGAAAGGGTTGAATGTCAGGAATTAATTGGGCAAGAATGGGAGACGATTATGGAGGTTGGTAATGAACTAAGGGAATTATCTGGGGAAATTGAGAAGAGTCAGCCGCTAGAAACTGAAGAAGGAATGGAAGTAGATTGGGGAGGTGGTATGGAAAAGGTAGATGAAGAATTACAAATAATTTCATCCACAACTAAACAGTGGACATCAGATGCAGAAGGTGATAAATTACTGCAAATTGAGGCAACAATTTCACAGACACAGGAATCAGATAAAGGTGAGTTGCAGCCTGTACAACAAATACCTATTCAGAGTAAGGCAGCAGGAGATCAGGAAATAATACCAAGCAGTGAATCTAATAAGCAAATTAGTGCTGCAAAAACAAGGCTTGGTGTTCAACTTACAGAGTGTGCAAGAGGTATTCCAGATTGTGGAGTCAAGAAAAAGGTGGGTAGGAAAACCAACGAGGAGAAAAGATCACAGGCAGGAGAAGCAGTGGGACAACAAAAAATAACGATGCATTTGAGATCTGGGAAGGGATCTACCCTTCCTGGGAGCCAATGAAAGCCATAAGCTAGAATGTTAGGGGCTTAAATGCCCCTAACAAAAAGCGCCTCTTGTGGTGCATGCTAGAGGACAAAACAATAGATATAGCACTAATTCAAGAATCTAAACTAGGAAAGGTTGAGCTGGAAGGCATGAAAAGTCGCTATAAATCTTGGAGATTTTCGATGGTTGAGGCAGAAGGGGCGTCAGGAGGATTAATCTCCTTATGGCGTCCACAAGCATTGTATGCAGAAGAAGTAGCAGCGAGTAGGTTTTGGTTGGCAAGTAGGATTAAATGTCTAAAAACGAGCTTGGCATTCACACTAATAAATGTGTATGGGCCAGCAAATAGCTCCCAAAAGCAAAGAATTTGGAAGGAGATAGAGTTGTTTATGGAGGTGGATCGAGAGTATTTCTACATCCTAGGAGGAGACTTCAATGCAATCCTTCACTCAGAAGATAAGAGTGGGGGAATAATAAAGAAACAACAATCTCAGCTGGATTTCGAGGATTTTGTCAACAGGAACTTTTTGCTGGATATACAGTTGGCCAATGGATCATTTACTTGGACAAATAGGAGGTTGGGATCCAGTTGTATCTCAGAAAAATTGGACAGATTTCTCTTTAAGGGTGATTTAACTAAATTCCCCTTTGCACTGAATGGAAGCATCATTCCTTTCTCTGGCTTCGACCACTTTCCAATACAATTGGTGATAAATGATGAGAAGCGTGTTAGTCGATGTCCCTTTCTCTTCGAGAAGATGTGGTTCAGGGATCAAACTTTTTTGGAGAAAGTCAAAGACTGGTGGGAAGGTATGCATTCAGAAGGTAATAAACTATATAAAGTTGTGTGTAAGTTAAAGCTTCTTAAACAACGAATAAAGGATTGGAATAGGGAGAGCTTTGGGAATATCTTTGAGGAAAAACTGCGGCTGGAAAAGGAGCTAGAGGAAGTGAATAAAAATGTCTCTGCACACAGAATGAATGAGCAGCTCTTTGTCAAAGAAAAGGAACTATTAAAATCATGGGAAGAATCTCTGGCTAGGGAGGAGATATTTTGGCACCAAAAGTCTAGAAACACCTGGATCAAAGAAGGAGACCGGAATTCTAAATTTTTCCATAACTCAGTAAGAGTAAGAAGAGAGGTGAATAGGATCAATAGCTTAACACTTGCAAATGGTGAGGTGACAGAAGATGCAGATTTGATTGTTAAGGAAGCTGTAGCTTACTTTCACAGTTTACTAAACATTGAGGATACATCAGATCTTTGGTCTTAGCGCAGGCTATTGGCTGGTATCCCTTCTTTAGTAACGCAGGAACATAACCATTCAATGTTAAAACCTTTCTCAATAGATGAGATAAAATCTGCAGCATTCCAACTTCATCCGGATAAGTCTCCGGGGCCAGACGGTTTTCTTGCCTGTTTCTTTCAGACATGCTGGGAGATAATTGGAATTGAAGTGGCGGAAGCAGTTGAGGAAGCTAGATCGTCTGGGCAGTTTCTAAGAGAGATTAACAACTCCTTCCTCGCACTAGTGCCTAAGAAAGAAAAACCTTCCTCAATGGATGAATTTAGACCAATTGCGTTATGCAATACTATCTATAAAATCATGTCTAAAGCAACGGAAAATAGGCTGAAGGCCCTCCTTCCATGTTTGATTTCTGAGGAGCAATCTGGTTTCGTCCCAGGGAGATCGATTTTCGATGGGATCATCATAGCGCAGGAGGTCATTCATTCTCTCCAAACAAACAAGCACCAAGGCATGCTGGTAAAATTAGACATTAAAAAGGCGTATGATATGGTGGATTGGCATTTTTTGTGTAAGGTTCTAGAAGTCTTTGGCTTTGACAAACAATGGGTGGATTGGATTTTCTCATGCATCTCAACATCAAGATATTCGGTTTTCATAAATGGGGAACCGGCGGGTTTCTTTGCTGCATCCTGAGGCCTGCGGCAGGGGGACCCCCTGTCCCCTTTCCTGTACATCTTGTTGGCTGAAGCACTAGGCCGTGCTTTGGGGAGGGCAGCTGCAAATGGATAGTTAAAAGGTATCCAGGTGACAAGCGGACTTCCTAATGCTACCCATCAACAATTTGCTGATGACACATTATGTCTAGGTGAAGCAAGTATAAGAGAAGCATTGGCTTTAAAAAATATTTTGCAGGATTATGGGGATGCTTCGGGGAAAAAAATCAGTGAGGCAAAATCTGAAGTCTTTTTTCTTAACTCTCCCCCTGTGACTGTTTAGAAAATAGCAAAAATATTAAAATTTAAGGTAGGGCAACTACCAATGAAGTATCTGGGCCTTCCTCTAACTGGGGGAGTAAGAAATGGACTACTGTGGGACCCCATGGCGGATAAAATAGAGAGTAGATTATCAGCTTGGAATGGTAAATGGTTATCATGGGCAGGAAGAATTGTGATGCTCAAGTCCGTTATTTCTGCACTTCCAATTTACCTAATGTCATGTTTGGCTCTTCCGACGAGTAAGGAAAAAACGTTCAATCAAAGCATGAGATGCTTCTTTTGGCAGGGGTCTGCTAATGGGAAGAAATTCCTGCTAATTGCATGGAACAAAATCTGTAAGTCCAAAAAGCATGGTGGGGTCGGATTGTTAGATCTATATAAACAGAACAAAGCACTAGGGGTGAAGCTGAGTTGGGGGATGTATTCAGGGAATAAGGAACGTTGGGCACAAATTTTGCAAAAGAAATATATGTGTAATGATAATCCAAGCAGCATTCTGGTGGCTAAGAATCTCCCAATGGGATCACGAATTTGGAATTTTATGAGAGCTTGTCTACCTCTCATCCAAGACTCTTTATCTTGGGTTATTTTGGATGGTCGGACAGTGCTCTTTTGGGAAGACTTGTGGGGCGGATTCCCAAGTCTTGATGACTGCCTGGACCTTCCTTGCGCCAAACAAATTCTACAAAGGGAATGGGGCAGATCGATCTGAGACTACATGGAAGAGAAGCTGGTGGATGGGGGATCGGTGTTCACATGGAAAGAGTTTGGACAGAACCTCATTTTAGCTGTGGATGAGGATTTTTTAAGGAAGGAGCTAGCAAGGAGAATAATCCCTGTCCGCACGGGGGTGGATAGGTTGGTATGGGCTGGCTCCGGTACAGGACAATACAAAGCAAGCGATGGATATTGGATACAATGCCAAATAGAGATCCGCTCTGTCCTCCCCCTCCACCTATGTTGGAATAGTGCGTGCTCCCCTAAAGCTGGTACTTTTTTGTGGGCTACTCTTCAGAAAAGAATTCTAACTGCAGATAAATTTAGAAGTTTCGGTTATGCAAGCCCATCATGGTGTTCCCTTTGCAAACACGCGGAGGAAGATGTAGACCATTTAATGGTAAGTTGTCCCTTTGCACAAGCATGCTGGCGTTGGATTTGTGCAAGGCTGGGATGGAGTGGTGCTCTCCTGAACGATGTTTTGTCTCTTTTTAATTCTTGGCCGATTCTGAAAAGATCATCATTATACCAAGATTTATGGGTGGTGACTCCTTCTTTGACGGTCTAGGAGTTATGGAAGGAGAGGAATAGGCGTGTCTTCTCTGATTGTAAAAGAGATTTTCCTGCCTTCCTAAATCGGTTGGAGGCGGCTATTGTTGAGGTGGTCAATGGCAGAGTGTCATTAAAAAAGGACTATGAGTTCACCATGTGGGATGCTCAGATGAGAAAGGCGTGGTATGGTTTGAACATACCAAAACCTGGTGTGATGATGATAGGAGCTGAAAGCTGCAAGTGTAAAGAGACTGCCTGGAGGGCACCAAAGCAAGGCTGGTACAGATTGAATTTTGATGGGGCATCCCGGAGGAACCCGGGTATATCTAGAGCTGGTTGTTGTATTAGAGATGATACGGGGTTAGTTGTGGGAGAAAGGTCTGTTTCCCTTCCTGTTGGCACCAACACGTTGGCTGAGCTACGGGCTCTCATTTTTGGTCTACAGCTTGGGAGAAGAATGCAGATTAAAAAACTGGAGGTCGAAGGTGATTCTATGGTAATAATACAGGCGCTCAAGTTAGGCAGGATGGCAAATTGGAGGCTATAGCCCTTGATTGAAGAAGCAAGTAAACTACTGGAAGCCTTTGAGGAGACCGCGATTTCCCATATTTACCAGGAAGCCAATTCGCTTGCAGATCTTCTGGCGAACAAAGGTGCTGATGGGGAAACTAAGACCTATATGAGGGGTGAGGAAGTGGATCCTAGATGATTCAGTTGGCCTTTGTTTTGGATGGGCTTCAGGAGTTTTTGGGCGCAACTTTCTATTTTTTATGATTTGGGTGGCCTGAGGCAATGGCTTTAGGGGCTGTGTTTCAGTGCTGAAAAGCTATCCATGTAATGGAACATTCATTTTGAATAATGGAAACTTTATATTTACGAACCAAAAAAAAAAGAGTGGTTCTAGAAAAGATGTATGAAATTAATTCAATCCTTCTATGAATAAATTTGAGAGAATTAATTCAAGGGACTTTGAGTAAATGTTGATCTTGGTAAGTGATCACAATTATAGAGAGTTCTAGTCAATTGATAGAAATACCATTTCTAAAATTAATCCTTCAAAAGTGGCTAGGATTGATAGCCTAATAGGTTTTCCATATTCCTTTATCAATTTTTTTGGTATGTTTTCATTGGAACATTCATGATGAGAATGGAATGGAATCCTATCCACCAAGAGTAACCTTATAAGGGATAAAGGGTTACAACAATATTTACCAAGACTAACTCCTTTCAAGTGATTTAATAATTGGAAATGGTTATCAGTGAGACAAAGTTCTCTAGACTCATGAAGAAGAGAATATAATTCCCAAGTAAATTAGTCAAAACCATTTCCTTTCTTAGTAGAAGCACATAAGAAATCATTTATTAACTTTTAAATTTTTTGGTGGGGGTTTTAGAAGGATCCCACTAATAAAAGTAATAAACATGAGGGATACTAAGAACCTTGGAATAGATATAAAATTTCCTAGTTAGAGAGAGGGGTTTGGGTATCAAAAAAATCTTCTCAACATGAGAAATAATAGATTGTTGAAGAGAAGAGGAAGAAGACTGAAGACAAAATAAAATTCAAGAAAATTGAAAGTATTTCAATGACCAATCTATTTATATCCAAATTCAATGAGATATGGAGGCTTGGGAAGGACATATTGATAGAAACATTTTTTTTTTTGCCACTATATGCTAGATATTGAAGCTAAACAAGAAGTGGACTAGTACATTATAGAGTATGTTTGACATCATCTTCTTCTTCTATTAGAGTATGAATATAATTATTAAAATTTATCCATTAATAAGATTTTGGATATTATTGGGAAAGGATATAAATAACTTTAATATACTTTTACAAAATAAAATTAACAAGAAAATAGCAAAAATATTCTATAGCTAGCACATTAAGAGAAGGGACACTAGACATTTTTATCAAATAGACTTGAAAATTATAAAGAGGAGGACTATATACCATAAATTCTTAGGTAAGTGAAAGCATATATATAATTTTGATATAATAAAATAAATTAGGACTAAATCCTAGCACCTAGAACATAGCAAGAATGAATGGGAATTCAATATGATCACAAGCTTTAGATTTTATTTTTTAATGAAAATGTCTTGCTACTAGGAGAAACAAGCTCATTCCATACTTCTCAAATAGTAATAATTATATTTAAGATGTATTTTTTCTTGATGAACCTTATTTTATTAGGGTCTAGATGAGAAGAGGAATAAAATATTACAAATAAAGAGCAAGGAATTTGACAATAATTTATTAAGAAATATTTAGTAGTGTAGTGTGAATGACTACCTATTTTAGATGTCTTCTAGATTTCCAAACTTAGTTATAAATTTAATGATTCCATTTTTTTTATATTATTTGCAATAAAACATGATTTATATATTTCCATTTATAGACCTAGAAATTGTTCATACCAACAATTTCCTATAACTTTATAGAATTTATAAGGGAATCCATAAAAATGTAGAAAATTTCCAAGGGAATCGATAAAAATGTAGAAAATTTCCATTAGCTATAGTAAAATGACCTCATGAATATCAACATGGGTGAGTAATTGGTCACACATGATCTATTTCAAAGTTTAAATGCAACAAGGGACCACAATAATTCCTTGCTAAAGAGCATGGTCATGCTTAGGAGAAGAATCTTGATATTTGAAGACCTATTGGTGATGGTTGAAAAAAGAAAATTATTAACAAATTGATGGCCCTACCTAATATTAGAAACATGAGAAGAGTATATGGATTGAAATTTTCTTTAGAAACCTTGTCTCCAATCTTAAGACAATGAAGATAAGCTTTAATTGATTCCACTTGAGCTATAGAATTATTACTAACTCATTTTTATTATTGGATCTTGGACATTATTAGTTGTGGAGTAGGTGAAAATGGTTTCTAATCCATCTCGTTAAAATTATAATAGATCTTTGAGGTGGTGGTATCATATTAAAAATCGTAGAAAAGTACTAGGTAGTACCCATATATGCATAAGAAAGTTCACTTGATGGAAGATCATTCCACCATTGAATCCAACTACTCCATAGTTAGGATGCAGTTCAAGGTTGTAAATATGTTGTATGTGTGCAAGAGAGGGTATATAAATTTCAATAATAATGTGTTGATAAAAGCTATGTTTTTCCACCGTGGGCAAAACAAATTGGTATTCAATGCAAAACTTGATAAAAAATAGGTTATAAAAGGAAAATTTCTAGCAAAGGTTTGAATAGTGATGTAAAATAACTACCAAAAAGGATACAAAACATAAGAACATTCCTTTATGAAGTAAATTAAGAACCATTTTGGTGTTAGAGTTCAAATTTTTTCTATATATATCATGCAAAGTTAGAATGTTGATGACTAAAATTGGAACTAAAAAGCCCCAATTTAATATGGATGTATTATGAAGATTCTTATTTACCAGTTATCTAATGCATAAGAAGATTTCCACATTTATCAGATTCTGGCTCAACTATATTAAAATCCTCACTTATGACATAAACGCAAATTAGTTGTGATTATACAATTTTTAACATAGAAAATTGTATACATTTACAATTTCACATTATGTTTTGATCACCCAATTTATTGGACTTAACTAAGCTTCTAATTTTCCAAATCCTAATTCTTTCCATTTTCTTAAAGGGGAACAACATCAAATAAATTAATTTAATTATTAAATCAAGCCTTGGATCAAGTGTGTCCTGGAAGTTTAGGCCAAGACCCATTCGTCCATGGGAAAATGGGCCCCCTTTATGAGCTAGGACCCAAATTAAAATATGTTTTTAGTGGCATTTAATGCTCAAAATTCAAATTGGAAGTGTCAACTTTTAGAATATATTTTTTGAGAAATTGGATAAACACCTATAAATACATAGTCATTTGATCATTTAAAAGGGAACACACTTTATGAAGAAATCCTATTGAGAAAATTATTGTTACGAATATTCAAGAGTGGAATTATCAGTCATTTGTAGCAGCAATGAAGATCCTAACATCATGTCAAATTTTATGTGTGTTCATGTTGACTTGGCTAACAATTGTTGTAGGTTTTCATGCATTCAAGCAATCAAGCAAGTCTATCAATCAAGATCCAAGATCCTTGAAGTGATGTGTTTTTCTTAAGTCCTTGAAGGCATCCATTGGAGGGTGGTGAGTTGTAGAAAGTGTATTCATTCATCATTTCCTTCCATTTCCAATAAGGTTTTCATCATTGACATCTTTCCATAGTGAAAGTGGGAACACTATTCACAGGGTTTGATTGAGGAAAACCCCTATATGGCACAAAAAATTTCCCTCTTTATGTATATTATGGTTACAGGTTGAAGAAGGATTGAAGTGATCTTGAATATAAATTTTTCTTTGTTACATTTGTTGTCACCATTCTTTCCAAGATACAAAAAATGAGTTGTAGAATTCATTTCCAACATTTTGACAAATTTATAGGTGGAAAACAAAAGCCTAGATCCATCTCCAGAGGACCCCAAAAATTTGATCAAAATTTCCTATAAGGACTTATCCACCCCTTGGAGACTACGTACTTCTATAGTACTCGTGAAAAGATTTTCTAGGTTAGTACATATCCCCTCACATCCCTTAAATCCACTTGTAATTCATTATTTTTGTTTATCTATCTTTAAGAATTCACATTTTGCATACTAGGTCACATAGTTTAATTAGGATAATCATTGTAAATCATTCCAAAATCATTTCTAAGGCCCTAATAAATGGAAACCCAAGTCTGATTAGCTCACCATTAAGGTTGAAAGTCAATCTCTTGGCTTTGTGGTTTGCATTCTAATGAAACCCTAGGAAAAGGGGGGTATGAAGCATAATTTTATATATCTTATCACATATTCCCCTATTTTCTATGTTTCATTTTGGTGAACCTAACATTTGACATCACATATTTCTAATTTGGAATATTTCAAACCCTAGATCTAGGTTTTGCATTGCATTGTTTGCATTTCTCATGTAGGGTTTCATATTTGCATCATAAAAAGTCATAAAAGTAAAAATAAAAAAAATTGCATTCATTTTGCATCATGAATTATATTACCTAGTCATCTCTAAATCAGATTTAAATTCATATTGCATTCTTTAAGTGGTTGAAAATCTAAAATTGTTCATTGGATGTAAATTACATCTTTCATTTTAACTCAAAAACAAGTGAAAAATTACATAGTTTTGCTTCCAATTGGCATTAAATCATCATTTTCATAATTTTACATCTCTAAACTAGCTAAGTATTGCATATTATATCTAAAAATTATATTCAAAATTGTCCTTTATTGTTGCATATTTTCATTTGGATCACATTGTCTTAAATAGATATGCATTGCATTATTTGATTTCAAATTTGCATTTTTAGGTTGTGACATCTTATAATCAGTCAATTATTGCATGTTAGATCTCAAATTTTCATCCAAAACTTGTAATTTTTTTTTCATCTTTGTTAAACATTTGCATTTGGAATTATATTTTCCTAACTTTAGAAAAATCTAGAAAAATATCCTATGTTCAACTTATTTGCAACTAGAGAAAGAAACATTAAACAACATAAAACTTCAAATTTTTAGTTTCTAGACCCTTGTACAAAGACTCATTTTCCATTGGGTGACCCTATCCATGTACAGGTGTCTCAAGAAACTTCTATACCTATTTCTGTCTTTGTAGTGGCACTTTGTTCCGGCTTGTAAAAGTTTGTTTTGAAATTTTGAAACAATGTTATTGCATATGTGAGAAAGTTGTCATTTTGCTTGATTGGTTGAAAATTTGGGAAAAATTGTTGCATTTCATATCTATAGGAAAATTATTTACATCATGTTATCATTGTAAAAATATTGTGTTATCATAATTCATATTCTATTCTCAAATCTTGTTGAGCATTTTAGGAGAATGCAATTTTGGACAATCAGGAAAAACATGCTTGTTCTTCTCCTGGTATCTCTCCTAATTGTGATGAAGATATCTTGGTGTTAGAGGATCCAATCATTGAATGTCATAAGAATCCTATTTATTTCTCTCCCCTACCTCTCCTACTTGGGAAGACATTGTTGGAAAAGAGGATGCAATCATAGACAATCATGCCATTAATAGTTGTCCTTCTTCCAATACCTCTCCTACTTATGATGAAGGTATCTTGGTGTTAGAAGAGCCAATTGTTAAGATTCATGAGAATATTGTTTTTCCCTCTCCCAATGCTTCTCCCACTTGGAAAGATATTGTTGGAAAAGATGATGAAGTCATTGATACATGTATTTCAAAAGATAGTAAGATACATTTCTTAGATGAAGATGTTAAGGTGACGTTAGATTCCCCATCGATAGAAGACCATCAACAAGAAGTCAAGTTTGTTGATTTTATGCACACACAAGTGACTATTAGATCTCCTTTGATTATTGGACCTCTTAAAACTCCCTTTAGACCTCTTAAGAGTCTTCTAATAATTCGACCTCCTAAGAATCCCTTTGGACTTCCTAAGAGTCCTCTAATCATTAGACTTCCTAAACATACTTGTGGACCTCCTAAGTCACCTCTCATTATAGGACCTCCTAAAGCTCTAGGTGTTATCTTAAACTTTGAAAAATAGATTACTAGTCAATTGTGTGTTATGGAAACCTAATTATCATATTGTATCTCACACATATAACACTAGAAACAATAAGCAACCAATAAAAACTCCAACATCCATCCCATTTCCTCAACCATATCTCCCACCCACACCTAATATCTCGCAGTGTAGTGGTAAATAATTTTATCTTGTTGAGAAACTTTGCAACACTCCTGTTAAGATATCCTTGTGGGATTTGATTCAAACATCTCCAAATTATCATGACATGATTCAAAATTCTTTGCAAAAATTTGTTGTCTGTCCTACTGTGCAACCAATTAATGTGGAGACTTTGATTGAGAACATGAATAAACCTAATTTGGACATTGTTTTCATCAAAGTGAATTACCTCCCTTAGAAATTAAAAAAAACAAAATGATGCTTTGGTGATATTATTTTCTATTAACAAGGTTGGGATTAGGCGTACCCTTATTGACAATGGTTCAAGGCATAATGTTTGTAGTGTGAACCTTCTGGATAGAATTAAAGAGTAGATAAGACTAAACTTAAATCAATTGATTTGTATTTCCATGGTTTTGATAATGTGGGAAAAAACCACTTGGTGTTATAACATTACTTGTCAAATTCGAATATGTTACTTTAAAAACTCCTATCCATGTCATTTACCATGATATTTCATATAATATTCTATTTGTTAGACCTTGGATTCATGAAATGAATGTAGTGCCTTCAACAATACATTGTATGTTAAAGTATGTATATACCAATAAGATTTACATGGTAAAAGCTGACCCTAAATCTGATTTAAAAAAAAAAACTGAAATAGGAATGAAAAATCCTCTTAGCACATTAACACCAACAAAAAAAGTTGAACCTTTACAAGTTGAGGATATAGATAGGTTTTTCTCAAGTGTGACAATGTTTTTGAAGGATGATTGGGGGCGAATGCAAGATTATACAATTAAAGTCAAGAAAAGAGAAAGAAGTGACAATGATATCAATTGAATCATCAAAAGCATATGACTCCACAAATTTTAGCAAAGAGGAGGAAAAACAACTTATAAATCCACATATAATGATCATGAAAATCCACCTTGAAAGAAATAGAAAAAAATTATGAAAGAGGATATCAAATTTGAATAAATGTGTCTATAAAGGAAAAGGATGTGGAGTAAGAGATCAAGGTATATGAGTCCCTATAGAGCCTAATATGTAGGAAACAAAAAGAGGTCTTTGCTATTATCCTTCAAAAAAATCAAACAACTTTTCACTTAATCAATAGAATTAGTTGCTGCTCCTTGTCATGTGGTAGTTGCAATATCACACAATGCTCACTACTATTCATGAGGTTATAAACTGATGCAGACCCAAGGTGGAAATCAACTTGAAATGAAAAATAACAGATGGTCAACCCAAATTTCAAAGCAAATTAAAATAACTTCACAAATCCACTTGTTAGATGCATTCTTTCCACCAACACAGCCAAACAGCTTCAAGGGACTTTTCACCCAACTTTCCCAAAAGACTTTCCAAATAATTAATGGATTTAGACACCCATTAAGGACTTACAAAACATAATTCAATATCAGATATAACTCCTTTGGACCAGTTTAGACTTCCAATATACCCACCAGTTTAGACTTCCAATATACCCACCATGGGAAAAATAAGGAAAATAGGTCAATTTAACAAAGGAAGTACCCTTCAAACTTATCCAATCACCTTGAAACCTTGGGGAAGCAATTTAAATGGCCCAAAACCACAGAATCCACAATTGGTTTGCACCTATACGGCCAAAAATACTCCCAACTCAAAAAACCTCCTTTTCTAATGCAAAAACAAGGGTTTTGTCAAAATCTTCATTCCCAGGCTTGAAAAAACAAATAAATTATCCAAACACCTTTCATAGGGTCTTCCTTGACATTTCAAATGATTACAAACTCAACTCCATCAATAATTCATTGAAAAGCACTTCAAAACCATCACTTTTCAAGGGAAATTTGCATTTTCAGCCCTAGGGCATCACACATTCACCACAAAAACGCCTTATTATTATATAAAATGTATTAATACATCTAATATAATATATTTCCTACCAATCCGCCGAGTTACAGCATTATACAGTGGGTGGATTGGTCAAAATCTCATATTTTTGCCTTCAAACCCTTCACAAGGAAAAAAATAGGATACTTGTAGTAATTTTTGAATATCTCTCACAAAACAATGAATGAGAACTCAAAATAAAAAGTAGATGAAAGTAAACACATATATCTTCAACCTCTGAAGATTTCAAGGCATTAGGAGGCTGTAAAGATCCGTACAACGGTAAACAAGTTCTGGAAAACTGTGAAAAATACAAAATTTGCTCCAAAAACGTGGTGTTTTATTGAATATGATTAATTACAACCTTCAAAAAACCTTACTTCAAGAATTGGAAGGACTTATAAAGCATATTAAACAAGTAACCACCCTCAACCAACCATATTCACAACTAATTACCACTTAATGACTCTAATTATGCAAATCAGCAAAAATCAGCAAAACAACATTTGCAACATTTTACATTTTTGCAATTATTGAACTTAAAAGACCTCTAACACTTCTAGACACCTAAAATATGATCATTTAGACCTTATTTAATCCTTTATTCATGATTTAAATCACAAGACACCAAAATACCCTACCTTTACCATGTAAGACAACTTTTGACAATATTGACAACATTTCAAGTTTTTACATTTTTTCAATTTCCTCATGGAACAAAGATGAAAAATCCCTCAAATGACCTTTTGAACCTTTTGAAATCCTATCCTTTGACATCCAAGGTGTTGGTGCTCCTGCACCATAAACCTAGATTCATGCAATCACATTTCATTTTTCAAGGAGCAACATATCATCCTAAATCTAGGCTCACCTTTTTTCCTCACACTTGGGGGGAAAGTGGTTAGGTATCCTTGTAATAGGTGTATTACTTCTAGCAAGGTATCCCTTTATATTTCCTTAAAATTTTAGTGTAGCAAGTACACTAATATTTTAAGGGGCAGGGGCACATAGTCCCTTGACTATTGTTGGCATAGAAAAGGTTCCATCTTAGTGATGATGACATGCATCTCCTAGGAAATGTGACCTTTTCAACCAAATTGTGGCTTTCTTAATCCATGTGACATGACTCCTTTGTGGTAATATTAGGCCTAATATCCTACAAGAGTGTGAACTTTCTTGGTATATGACATTCTCCTTGGTGGAAAACACTATGTCTAGTGTTCCCTAAGATGAGATTTGTGGCTTTCTTAATCCATGTGACATGACTCCTTTGTGGTAATATTAGGCCTAATATCCTACAAGAGTGTGAACTTTCTTGGTATATGACATTCTCCTTGGTGGAAAACACTATGTCTAGTGTTCCCTAAGATGAGATTTATATTCCTCGATTAGTCCTCCCTTGGTGGTAATGTCATGTGTGATGTTCCCTTAAGGTGATACCTTTCATGTATTAATAAAAAAACCCTTTGATTGTTTTTTTAATTTTCTTTACCTTTTGAGTTGATGTTAGAACAATATCCCTTGAGGTATTAGCTTTGTATTTTTATTTGCATTCATTCCCCATGACATTAAACCTTGTCATATTTCTTGCTAACACATTGATCATTTTGTGGCACCTTATCAAAGTTATCAAGAAGTATGAATTTTGGTATGGACTGAGAAATGGGTACACACCTATAGACCTAGTGTGTCCTTCCCATTTTTCCACCTTTTCATGGGTACATACTTGTAGACTTGGTGTGTTTCTCATTTTTCTACCTTTTCATGGGTACAAACTTGTAGACCTAATACGTTTCCCATTTTTCCACCTTTGACATGAGTACACACCTTGTAGACCTAGTGTGTGTTTGTCATCCTTGTGTTGGGAGCTCACCTAGTAAATATCACACTTCACTAGTTTGAGTTCTTCCCTTGTTTATGGTTCACCTAAAAAATATTAGACTTTTCTATTGTGTTAGTCATAAACACCTTTTTACATGGATATATAGCATAATACAACTTGCTAGTCCATCTCCTTTTTCTTTGCATTTATTTTGACATTGTGTATTTGTGTGTCTTGTATTGTTTCTTAATATATACACATGTATGTGTTCCTTTATGCTTGTGTTGCCTTGACATGGGATCTTAGATCCTAGGGGATTGATCATCCTACTTGATCTCTTGTCATCCTATCTTTCTAATAGTTTTACAATTGGACCATTTCCGATACTTATTTATCTACCTTAGTGTGATTCTAAGTGTAAGTTCACTCTCACTAAAGTGGGGGCTAAATGTAACATAGAAAATTGTATATCTTTACAATTTCACATTATGTTTTGTCCCACTAATTTATTGGACTTAATTACGCTTCTAATATTCCAAATTATGCATTCCAAAGCCTAACTATTTCCATTTTTTGAAAGGGGAACCATCATGAAATTAATGCATTTAATTATTAAATTTCCTTGGATCATGTGTGTCCTAGAATTTTACGCTAGGACCCATTCACCCTTGGGTGAATGGGTCCCCTTAATGAGATAGGAGGAAAAAATAAAATACATTTTTGGTGACATTTTAATGATCAAAATTCAAATTAGAAGTGTTGGATTTTGGAATCTAATTTTTGGGAAACTGGATAAACACCTATAAATACATAGCCATTTGATCATTTGAAAGGGAACACACTTTATGAAGCAATCCTATTGAGAAAATTATTTTCAAGAATATTCAAGAGCAACATTATTAGTCATTTGTAGTAACAATCAAGATCCTAATATCATGTCAAAGTTTATGTGTGTTCATGTTGAAGGCTAACAAGTGTTGTAGGTCTTCATGCATTCAAGTAAGTCTATTAATAAAGATCCAAGATACTTGAAGTGATATGATTGTCTTAATTCCTTTAAGGCATCCATTGAAGGGTGGTGAGTTGCAACAAGTGTATTCATTCATCATTTCCTTCCATTTCTATTAAGGATTTCATCATCAAAATCTTTCTATAGTGAAACTGGGAACACTATTCATGAGGTTTGAGTAAGGCAACCCCTACATGGACATTTTTTTTTTCCCTCTTTGTGTATGTGCAAGTTACAAGTTGAAGAATGTAACATGCCCATTGTTCTACCCATTTATTTTCACTATGATTTAAGAAGCCAATACTTAGCAATAATTTATTTTTCCAATTCAATAACAATATGCACATTTGAAATAACCACATTCCAAAATTTCCCATTGTATTAAAACAGATCATTATAAAAACCCAAGTAACAATTCCATATTACATAATTCCATGATAACATTTTACATTTACAATTTCCATAGAGATGGGTACATGAATACATACATATCTTCCAAGAGTTTTAATGAAACAAAGATACAAATGATCCAGATGTCCTTGATGTCATGCATCCTCAAATCTTGGCTGCCAATTGATGAGGGAGAGCATCACTCAAGTGCTTTTCTGCCAACCATGGACTTACTATGGTCCACTGCACATCTACCTAACTGGTAAGATGGCCCTAGCCTTTGAAAAATGGATTGGTTTGGTAATCTCATAATAATAGCCTTCCATGAGCATGATGTTGTGTCCTACATATGTAGAGATACCATACATTGGCTACAACCTACATGTATGACATTCTCTACCTAGTATGCAAACTTGGATCACAGTGAAATGGTAGTGTAAACAGTGGCTACTTACACTATTTTGGCCAAAGCATTCATCACCCAGTACTTGAAGTGGAGGTAGCACGATCACTCGCATTTAGCTTGATTTAGTTTTTGACCATTCATACTCTTTAAAATCATAACATACATTCCTTTTAAAAAGAAAGTGATGAAAAACTGACTAACTAGGTTACATGCTTTCCCATGGATTATCCTAACCCCAGGAACAACCAAGTTATCCATACATGCACACATACTAAGTTACCAACTAGGTTACTCCCTTTTCCATGGATTGTCCTAACCCCATGAATAACCAAATTAACCACATAGATAAACATAATGTCACAACATTAAATGAATCTATTTCAAAAGTATAATCTCAATAATAAATGCCTCCATTCAAGAGTATAATCTCAACAATAAATGACTCCCATCAAAAGTATAATCTAAACAATAAATAACTCTATTCAAAAGTATAATCTCAACAATAATTGACTCTAATCAAAATTATAATCTCAACAATAAATAGATCCATTCAAAAGTATAATCTCAATAAATAATGACTACAATCAAAAGTATAATTAGCAATCAAGTGATCATAAACAATCTTAAACCCTCTACATTCAATATGGCTCAAATATTCACATGTTCACAATGTTCGCTACATTTGTATATAATATGGAGGACATCATCAACTTGTGAGGATTTTGTGCTTCTGCACCCATAGTCCTCTTCAGAATACGGCTTTGGGTTGTTGAAAGGTAAGTCCTCTTTTAGAATTCCTTGAATAGGAAGAGAATCTTAGTCAAAAAATAAGAAAATAACATAATCAAAAAATACATTTTCAACCCTAATGTTGAGTTTTGTTATAACAATCAATTTTACACCCTAACCCTAGGGAAAAAAAATATCTTCCTACTTCAAGGAGATATGAGTAATCAATCAAGTATAGACTATCAAAATGATTTGCATAACAACACAACCTATTAATGATGATATTTTTATCATGTCATCATTCCTATTGTATTACTAACCTAATTATCCACAAAGGTTTACGTAGCATCATAAGCTAAAAAATTCAAGATAACACTTCAATGTAATACTATTTCCCGTATGTCACAATTCATGCAACATAGGTATATAGTCTTAAAAAACTACATTTAGTCTTAACAAACTATTTATCGTCTTAACAAACTAAGTATAGTTCTTAATAACAATATAACCACTCAAATTCCAATATATAATACATATGTATATTATAAATAAAAAAGGTTTCTCCAAAACAAGATTCTTCCTAGAATCATGCAAGCTTATCCAAAGTAATAAATAAACCATGTTCATAAAAGAAAAAATAAAATGCATTTAAATAATTCTTTCCCCAAACATAGGCATTCTAAAAAAAATACAGCACTTTCTAGCATTCAATCAAGTCATTTTCTGAGTTGTTGTTGTAACACATGAAAACAAGAAAGATCAAAGCAACACAATGCACAAAAAAATCTAATGTAAAATAAGTTAACAACAAAGAACAATGGAAAAGCTAAAAATGTAAATAACAAAAGCATCTCACCGAATATCTACATAATTCCATGCATAACCTTGATTTTCCTTCATTTTTTCGTTGTAGTATAATTGCCCTCAGATTTCTAAGTGTGCAAGTATAGCCTATGATAGCATGATTCAACAAAACATTGAAGATTTAGATAATATATTTCTTCCAAAAGTCATAAGATTTTGGGAGTAAGAGGAGTAACAATGATGAAGGTCAAGCCAATTTATAGAAAATGGGTTTTTTGAATGACAGGCTTAGATTGAAAGATAAACGGATGATTCAGATTAAAAGGTTCCACATGCATTGAGATTAGTGTTAGTAATAATGAGAGTGATAAAGGATGAAAGGTGGGAATTAAGATTAACTAATAATTTAATCTTTAGTTGAAAGTGTTTGAAACTTGGAAGAATAATGATCACATGTAAAGATGAGGATTAACATGGAGGAAATGGTTTGTTCGAATACATGAATGATTTACTTAATTAAATAAAGTTATTTAACTAATAAATGTGAGCATGCAAAAGAATAAAAACTAGATAACAAACTGATTAAGATAGAGAGTATCTTCGTTAGAAACAATTAGACATTAAATCAGGAGATAACTGATTGATTTAATTAAATCTCGACTTAAGTGGTAAATGAATAATTAGATAACTAAGCGATTATCCAATCATAGAAGAATATGCTAGGAATAATTCCTTTTATGAATTAAATGATTATTTAATTCAACATTCAGAATTTGAGGATCAAATTAAATAAATTAATATTTATTTTAAAATCCACTGAAGAAAAGGCTAATGAATAATTAAATAATCAAATGATTATTTAATTATAGTTGAAAATGTAATAAGGATAAATTAAATAAAAATTTATTTAATTTTAGAAAGAGGATAACTTAATTAGTGACGTAATTAAATAAGAATATTTATTTAATTAATCTGGGTTGAATAAAGGTAAAAAAAATGAATTAATTAAATAATTAAAGTTATTTAATTAGTAGATGAGAAAGGACTTTAGAAAATAATTAAATTAAAATTAACATTATTTAATCATGACAATGAAAGTATGAATTATGAAGAAATTGAAGTTCCAGGCATAGACTAATTTTTAGTGTCTACATTTTTCCCATATTTGATACAATGTCATTTTGGTGTTGTGTCAAAGAAAATCAGTCAAAACATGCCCTAGTCATGCCCCAGTGTAAAATAAGTAAGGGTATGCCCCCTTAGGAAAAATGACAAATTTTCAAAAAATTCCAAAATATTTGGAAATTGTCCCGATTAGTCAATTTGATAGCTAGAAGTTCGATGGTGGTGAAAGAAATCAGTTTTGGGGAAGTTTGGCAACTGAAATGGTCATTTGAAGTTGAAAATAATGCACCCAATACACAAGGTTTGAGAAAATCCCTCCAAAAAACCTAGATATAAATAGAAATTGGGTGGAAAATCAATTCATTTGCACCCCTCAAGTTTAAAATTGTGATTTGTGCTCTGGAGCTTTCTGCAAACATGTCGCTAGTTCCTTACTTAGATCATCATGGATATCGCATTCAGATGTTCAGACGGCCAGCCGACGTAGGACCCCTGATATGTAGTTGAAATCCATCTTTTGAAATTTTAATTGTCACACATTTTTAGGCATTTAATGTTTAATTTTCAAGTGTGGCATTTTTAAATCAACGCATATGCAATTGTGTTTGATGCATGTGACTATAGAATGATGCATATAAGAAAAAAACATCTAGGGTAGATTAGGCAGTTAAGTTCATTGATTGCATTTGCTATTATCTACACCACATTTGTAGATTTGCAACACATATGTTAGGCATAGTAGCGCATGTAGGATTATGGAACACATTTTATATTTTGCTACGCATTTGTTTGCATGCTTGGCTATTTGAAAATGCACCACATTTGTGAAAATATGATGCATATGCATGAGTGATTGGGAGTGTTTTGTCTTTTGATGCATTTGCATTAGTGAAACACATCTACATTCTGAAATGGTACATTTGAGGTATGGTGACGCATTTGCAAAGTGAAATGATGCATGTGTAATTTTGCAACACATTTGATATAAAATGACACATTTTCCTATCAAATATTTTGAAATTTTGGTTGTAAAAATTTGTTTGTTTTTCTGGCACAAGATATGAATTATACAATTGCAGGTTGTTTTGGATCTGATTTATACTCAGGAGTCGAGGCTATTGACATTTGAGTTTTGAGATCAGTTGTGAAGTGGTGAGAGACGGTTCATATGGAACCTAGGATTGCATCATGTTACTTTCATGCCCACCATTTGGGCAAACTGTGGTTTATTGATTGCACTTTGTGAGTGTTGGCATTCAGAGACGTCCTCTTTCCATTTTCCCATAGGAGAGGCCACTGTCACCTTAGAGGACATTTATAGGATTTTGAGATTGTTGATTAGGGGTGAGAGTCTTGTAAGATACGCAGAGGGGTTTTAGTGAGCTATGTTGATATTATCCACATGATGATATTAGGTAGCTAGGCATAGAGCACTATGAGATTAGATGGCATGTCTTGGTTGATAGATATGGTTAGATAGATTGTGTATTATGCACCTTGATTGGGGGGATTGTTTTACCTGACCGTCGAGGTTACAGGTTTCCTGTGGGATGAGGTGAGATGTTAGTTGGTATGCTAGAGTGACAGGTCATGTATGCATGGGGCCCTTGTTTTCTTGCTATGTTATATTTCCATTTACACGATATAGCCTATAGGGAGGCATAGTCAATGAGCTACAATACCACTTTGCTTATGATATGGACATGGAAGAAAATTGTTGTGTTTCATCTACCTGTTATAGCTAAATTAGATCATGGAGCTCCTTATGCCTTTCAATATGTGAGGGCCAATACCCAGACACATGTAGGAGACATAGGGTACTATAGACATGTTGTTGATAGTATGGTGCAATTAATTTGGAGACCTTACATCCAGATTGTGCACAATGGAAAAATGAGGATCGAAACTTGCCCTTTTGTTAGCAGACTCAGTACTTGATTGGGATGACCATTTCCATAGTCCACATTATTGAGAGGAATCTATCAGATAGGGTCCTTAGACAGTTTGGCAAGGTTTAGGATGAGCCTCGAGGACAAGCTGAGTTTGCACAATCTTCCAGGGAGGTTCCTCTATGGGGACCATAGGTTCCTGTTGCTATAATGGAGACCGATACATATGCACTTCAACCTATATAGTGGGGATGGACGGTGGTTGCTTACATATGATACTTGGTGGGCGGATCACAAGCCAATGCCATTTACAAATCCAAATCAGGATGCACCTATTGAGAGATGAGGGACAAGACTTCGGGGTAGGTGTGGTGGTAGGAGAGGTGGAGGTCACAGTGCTAGAGGTGGTAGAGATGGGAGAGGTGATGGTGGTAATGGGAGAGGAGGATGATGAGGTTGGTGAGGTGGTAGAGGCTGAGGCCTAGATCTATCACCTATCTGTGAGGAGGGGGAGGGAGAGGATGTACCCATGCTAGAGGTTGGCAGAGGAGAGAGGGACGTTGGTTGTGGGTTTGGTGGAGATCATACTACAGAGGAGGAGGTGATGGATGCTCTTGGTATGCTTGCAAGATACTAGGATGATGATGAGGAGGAGTAGATGGGTGATGAGGAGTGGGAGCTATGGGACAAGATTGTAGAGGGATGGGATGTGGATGAGGGAGAGCGGCTATGATAGGAGGAGTCAAGTCCCACTGATCAGTGTGTAGTTGATTTGAAAGCTAGTGTAGAGTCCCTGGAGGAGCGGTTGAGAGCGATGACGATGAAGAGGGACTCAATTCAGATAGAGAGAGACAAATCATACCTAGACAGGGATCAAGTAGTAGCTCAGAGGAAGGAGACTAAGCAAAGATTCATAGAGTCAAAGGCTCTCTGCACATGACCAACTAAGTCTATGGCTCAGGAGTTGGTTAGAGTTGGTGACTGACAGTGCTACTACAGGGACTTATGTGAGCAGGAGGTACCTCCTTGTTGACGTGTGTCTTGGCAGAACAACATGCAGACAAAATATTGCTATTCTGCTTCTCCTAAAAGAGAAAGGCAACACATGGATGCCTTAGCTCCCAAGGTCTTTGTAGTTGGTTCTCAACCGTGCTGATGTTACTTAGTGGTCAATGCAACAGTAATATTCAAGGGGCCTGCTGGTGTTGAGCTCTTGGATTGTTTTGGACTTAAACATAAACTTAAACCTACTCTAACCAGGGGTTTTTAGATAAACAGAAAAAAAGATAGATTAGGGCTTTGGAACATAAAAGAATGATACTTCATCTGAATTAACAAGACCTGTCACCTTCCAAGGAATTCCTAACTAAAAACTGTAGAAAAAAATTAACTTGTGACTAACACACAATTTCATTCATTCATAGTGCTGGTTTCAATAGCAGATTGCAAGTTACCACTTAGAAAAAACATAAAATCAAACCTCATTCCTTGAAAGCTTCACAAATCAATTGATTAACTTAAGACAAACACCATTTTGAAACACAATCTGAAGTAGATTAAAATCTGGTTGCTTCTACTGTCAGTGAAACAGATAAGCAACATTTACAAAGCTGGCACAATCACTAGTGTACAGATAATCTGTGGCTCCAAATTGTTTCCATTTACACTAAGAAAACTGAAAGATACATTAGTCTTCTACTGAATCTAACTCCTAGCTACCAGTTCTACTCCTAATTTCTAACTCTACCAGGTCTCCAAGTTCTCTAACACTAGACATTCTCTATCTACCACTTTCTAACCTTTACAAAGAGGCAAGAATGCCTTATATACAAAATGTACAAAAAAAGATGTGTTGTCCCCTACCTTAGGGTTTAAAAAATATCTCTCTTTCAAGAGAGTCGGCTCTCAGATATTTCTGAAGAAGAGTCAATGTTGCATTCAATGTGAAGCCTTGTTGTCCATGATGATGAAAGATAGTTCTGGGAAAGATTTGTAGATCTTTTGCAGCTGCAGCATTAATTCTTTTGTCTTCGTGTCTATTTTTGAAATCGCTTGTAGAGTTGCCTTGGATGCTCCAAGATATTTTTCCATTAATAATTATCTACCTCCTTGCCAGTAGTCACTACAGCTGTCCCTGTGAGTCATAGTTTCCTCATTCCTCTAGCCTCCTTCATGCTCTAGACCCCTCTGCACGATGACCATCTTCTGGAGGCAGCACTAGGCCTCGACACTAGATCTTTGCACCACCTGAGCTGATCCATCATCTTCTGATCTCATAATGAATTCATCTTGTTTGCATTCTGTTGGTGTTCTTCAAGGTGGTAGTCAATCAGTCAATGGGTCATTCCTTTAGCTTCATCTAATTGGTTGGGCATATGCCACATGAGCTCCTCAGGCGGTCAAAGATGATACAGATGACATCACATGTTGGTCAGACACCACCGATGTCTCCCCGATGTGATTTTGTCTCTTGACAGCTATCGGCGTAACATTAGACAGTCGGCAAGACGTTTCGACGAGCTACAAAATTCATATTGAGCTCGTAAAAACCCATCAGCAAGACCACATCCTTTCGCTGTGACAACATGGCAAAGTTCTTCTCTCGACGAGCACATTTCTTTATGTCGGGGAGACCTCATGGTTTTGGGGAGATCTTACAGTGAACCCCTTTCTTCTTACCGAGCCCATTGCCTTTCGGTGTGACTTCCTTTCTTCACCAAGTTCTTATGGTGAAGGCATGACCCTTTTCCAAGCTCCATTTCTTTTGGTGGGGTCCCGTTTCTTTCGGGTAGACTTACGGCGATATCCCCTCTATGTCGCCAAGACATCATTGGGTTGGCAAGACATCTTACTGAACCCATTCCATTCGTCCAAAGTCTCCTCGAGTTCTTTCTATTCTCTCCAAGCTCCTTTGTTTTGGTGAAACCTTTCCTCTTCAGCGAGACCTTTCGCTGAAGGCTATACCTCTCGGTGAGATCCCCTCCGGGCTAAACTTTCTTTCGGCAAGAGCCCGCTTGATTGGTGAGACATCATACCGACTCACCCTTCGCTTTTGCTGAGACACTCTGAAGTTGCCCAGACATTTCGTTGAATGCATTTTCTCTTGCCAAAGGTACATCCTATTGGCGAGACATCTCCTAATCGATGAGACCTCGTGGCGATGAAATCTTACTTTGCCGATGTTGTTTCATTCATTGAGACTCTGATGGATTGGCAAGACTTATATCAATATTACCTCATGTTGGCGAGACTCCACCTCTTTAGCCAAACCTCCTATCGATATCACAACCTCTTGTCAATCTTTTTTATTTTGGGGAGACCCTTTGTAGTCATACTGATATGTTTTCTTTGCTCCACATCTATCGTTGTAGCATTCTCTTGTCGGGGAGATATCCTATAGAAACCTCATGTCTTAGCGAAAGCTTTACAAGTTCACCCTTTTGTCACCGTGACATACTGATTTTCTCACCGAAGACCACTAATAGAATTCCCTTGTGCCATGTCAGTGTGACCAGAGCTACTTGGTGAGACGTTACCCCAATGCAGTTGAGTCTTGCCGAAGTGTTTACTTTTTTGGCAGTAGTCGGTGAGACTTCATGAATTCATCAAGACTTCTTGGTGAAGAGAAAACCTCCCGCCGATATATGGATCCCTTTTGCCGCCGGCCAGTGAGACATGAAGATCTCACCGAGACCTTTCCCCAAAATAAAATTTCATGCCAAAGAAGATGACTCCCAGTCACCAGGACAATGGTTGATGTGTTGCTGATAGGAAACTGCATGTGAATCCTGATCGCTGTGACATCTCTGAGGTCTTGCCGATAGGCAACATAGACACCTATTGACAAAATGCACTAGTAGTCGGCAAGACATCTGCAAGGTCTTGTCGACTTTATTCTTAGAGGAGAATTGTGACCAACTGGACTGAGGGATGCATTCCAATTGAGCTCCCTTGGCAAATATCATTACGTGTGTGATTTAATCCTACAAAAAAGAGTCCCCATTAGTCATCAGAAGGACATAAGATACACTTTTGTTGTGATTATTTCATTGAATACTTAACAAGAAGGGAACCAGCCTAGGCTAAGACAGAACCAAAATTAGACCAGAACAAAAGACAAAACTTAATTAGAAAATAGGAGAACTCCAAAGAGCAAAGAAAATAACCAAAGACAACAAAACCAAAAAGAGAAGGGGGACCCATTTTGATCCAGAATAAAATGGGGTGGTTATGCAAGGCATAACAAATGTCAACTCAGCTGGGAAAATGGTTTAACCATTTTCAAGAAGCTGAAGGATTCAGCTACCTAGAACTCCTAGTTCATGAACATCACAACTCCAGTTGGGTCAGTTGTAACAACCAAGGTAGAGCTAGAATCTCAAATGTAAGTCAATCAATGGCTACCCTTGAGTCTATGTGTGTGCTTGATAGTGCATCATCCTTTCATAAAGTTTCCTTCATCTTTTGAATAATAATGTGCAAGATTTGAGCTACATGAGTTGATTCCTTTTAGCTGTTGTGCAATGATATCCTGGGCATTGCTCCACTGCCAGTCAGGCATCCATAGCCCCGACGGAGATACCTCTAGTTTTATCATAGCATTACTCTACTACCAGCCAGGTGTCCATAGCCCCGGTAGAGATACTAGAATCACCCATTCATATTGAATCCCATTTTTCTTTAGATAACTCTTTTCTTTTCTCTTTTTTTTTTTCTCATAGAGTTTCAGATATTTCATTTAGTTCTTTTTCAATATGTCAGATGTTTAACATCTGATCTGGGTTGAAAACTACCATGGACCTCATAACAACACCTAGTAGATCGGATTTTTCACTCAAATCTTACAACACTACCACTCTAGGACAAATATACTACTACAAAGGAGATGATCTTAATGATTTGTGACATATTCAGGGGAGCTGATGAAGGTTACATACTTTTCACCTTGTTTTCAAAACTTTCCACAACTTTTATTGACAACAAGCATGAAACAACAAATTGAGGACAAAATCATCCAATTAGAAAACATGAAAATGTCTAAACCAGTTCTCTCCTAACAACCAAAGTATGCTTCAAATAACAACCCACCATTTAAAGATGGAATGAAGCAGATAAACCCCAAAGAACAAAACAAGATAGAAACAAAGAACAAACAAACAAAAAGGAAATTATTTACAAGAAGAGAGAAAATTATTTACACAAAGAGTAGCAGATTATTTACAAACAGAAGACAAACAAATTATCTACAAACAAAACAAAAGGAATAGGAAAAGGAAAACAAAAAAACAAAAGAAAACTAACTAAACCAAAAAAAATAAAACTAACTAATCCTAATCCTAAACTAACTCCAAGCTAAGCTTTACAAACACGAGACTATAAAAATTTGTACATTGACTTGACTTCTTTTTCATTATGTGCAACAATATTAACTTACTAGGCACAGTTCTAAACCTAGCAAATTTATCTTTATACTTAGAAATATGAAGTTTATAGGCAATAAGTTCATTCTGAGGGCATAAAGCTTGAAATATTATCAGTTGTGGGTTCTCAGTTTTATCATGATTTACCCACAAACATGTTTACTATCCCCAACACCATATTCAAACTAAAAATTATTAAAACATAGAGGATAATGAAAGGACACCCCCTGATTCTGAAGATTTGTAGTTACCAATGTAGGCCTGTGTTGTATGAACTCCTCTTCACGAGGTCTCAGCTCATGGAACACGACTGAATCAAGGTTTGTCTTGCAATTAGGATATTCACTCACCAACATCTCTGCATTCATCTTAGGCACGGAGTCAAAGATTTTTTGAATTTCTTGAGATGAAGTCTTACTTTCAACATTTTCCTGAAACATGTCATCCCCAAGGGTTTGAGAATCTGCCTCCAGCTTATCATCATTGATGTCAGGGATACTGGCATATGGTGAACAAGGATTTCCTCCGAACTCATTTGAATGCACGGAGTCAAATTCAGGAAAACACTTTCTCAATTCAAATTCCTTTGAGCAAACAAAATCAAAATCAAGAAAATACTCTGCAGTCTCATTCTCTTCATTATGTTGAAGAGATTGAACTTTTGAGATAACCTCTTGGTTACTTTCTTGGCATTCCTCTGCTTCATCCAAACGTGCTCCGTCATGAATTTTCTTAGGGAGCTCTTGACTAATCTGCATATCCACTTGAATTTCTTCCCTTAAGATTTCATTTTGGCATTTAAGTTATTGTCCTTGCCGACAGGATTCATTGGCCATCTTTTCTTGAATCATGTTATCTATTCCAATCTATCCACTACTTGAATCAGTAGAGTCATCTTCTTGCACTAACCCACCAAAGTGTGTTTCTTCCTCATTCCCCATAATGAAAGCATCTATGAATGCATCGATGAATTGATTTTCCACTTCTATCAAGTCTACACCAAGTAGAGGAGTTTCACCATTTATTGAATCCATCTCAATGCAATGATCAAGGTCATCAAAAGATAGGGAAGAATTAAACCTCTTCACACAATTACTTTCATCATGTTGGATGAACTGATTACCATTCTTATGTGTGCTAGTTGTTTCATCCTTTTCATGCTTTTCACCAAACAAGTCATCAAAATTATATTCTGGCACATCAGATGTTTCATCTAGAATCTCATTGTGATGCAATGGACTATGGTTTGGAAGATGACTGAAAAGAGATGATATGGTCACAACTTCATTGACAAGTGGGGTACTTGACTCTGTGATTGGATTGTGCAGGGATGAGTTCTCCTAATGGTTTGTGTGCAATTGACCTGATATGGGGTGTTGGAAAATGTAACTTGCTTGGACCCTTGGGAAGGTTGTAGCTACTTGGTGAGAATGATTGCACTTGGGTAGAGATGGTGGGTGAAATGGCATAAGGCTGCAGAGGATGGCAGTTTGCAAGCACAAGAGGATTATAAGCCTAAGTTTGGATATCTAAATTCCTAGTGTCACCTCCAAATTGTGCTAATAAGAGAGCTTTTCTCAATGCATCATGCAAGGATGTAGCCTCACCACAACCTCTGACTTTGGTTGCAAATGAAAGGTTTAAACCCCAATAATAGTGTTCTATTAGTATATGATCATCCATAACCAAGCCTAAAGATTGAATCCTTTGATACACAAACAAGAATCTGTGATTAAATTGATGAATGAGTTCTAATGGTATCCTTTTTGTAGCTGCAAATTCAAATGATGGGTCTTGTGTCTGAGGACCAAACTGATCTAAGAATAAGATTTCTAGTTATGACCATGAATAAATAGATTCTGTTGGCAAATTAACATACCATTTCCTTGCTGAACCTTGAAGTGTTTTGATGAACAATTGAAAGACGACATCCTCATACTAAACCTGGAGAGAAGTAAGTACATGCCTGCAAATTCCAACATGTTCAGAAGATTTTTTCCCATTGTTAGGGAAAAATAAAGGAAGCCTATCATACAGGTGACCAGGGATTTCATGGATGAATCCTGGTATATACAAGGGCTTCCCATCAGAGCTGGGTCCTCCAAGATCTAACCCACTCCAACTCACAATGATCCAAAATTACTCATAGGCCCTCCTAGTGCTAGTTCTTGTTGACGTGTGTCTTGGCACAACAACATGCAAACAAAATATTGCTATTCTGCTTCTCCTGAAAGAGAAAGGAAACACATGGATTCCTTAGCTCCCAAGGTCTTTGTAGTTGGTTTTCAACTGTACTGATGTTACTTAGTGGTCAATGCAATAGTAATATTCAAGGGGCCTGCTGGTGTTGAGATCTTGGATTTTTTTGGGGTTAAACATAAACTTAAACCTACTCTAACCAGGGGTTTTTAAATAAACAGAAAAAAAAAGATAGATCAGGGCTTTGGGACATAAAAGAATGATACTTCATCTGAATTAACCATACCTATCACCTTCCAAAGAATTCCTAACTAAAAACTGTAGAAAAAAATTAACTTGTGACTAACACACAATTTCATTCATTCACAGTGCTGGTTTCAACAATAGATTGCAAGTTACCACTTAGACAAAACATAAAATCAAACCTCATTCCTTGAAAGCTTCACAAATCAAATGATTAACTTAAGACAAACACCATTCTAAAACACAATCTGAAGTAGATTAAAATCTGGTTGCTTCTACTGTCAGTGAAATAGATAAGCAACATTTACAAAGCTGACACAATCACTAGTGTACAGAAAATCTATGGCTCCAAATTGTTTCCATTTACACTAAGAAAACTGAAAGATACATTAGTCTTCTACTGAATCTAACTCCTAGCTACTAGTTCTACTCCTACTTTCTAACTCTACCAGGTCTCCAAGTTCTCTAACACTAGACATTCTCTGTCTACCACTTTCTAACCTTTACAAAGAGGCAAGAATGCCTTATATACAGAATGTACAAAAAAAGATGTGTTGTTCCCTGCCTTAGGGTTTAAAAAATATCTCTCTTTCAGGAGAGTCGACTCTCAGATATTTCTGAAGAAGAGTCAATGTTGCATTCAATGTGAAGCCCTACTGTCCATGCTGATGAAAGATAGTTCCGGGAAAGATCTATAGATCTTTTGCAGCTGCAGCATTAATTCTTCTATCTCCATGTCTATTTTTGAAATCCCTCTCAGAGTTGCCTTGGATGCTCCAAGATATTTCGCCATTAATACTGATCTTCCTCCTTGCCAACAATCACTATAGTTGTCCCTGTGAGTCAAATTTTCCTCATTCCTCTAGCCTCCTTCATGCTCTGGACCCTTTTGCACACTGACCATCTTCTGGAAGCAGCACTAGGCCTCGACACTAGATCTTCACACCACCCGAGCCGATCCATCGTCTTCTGATCTCATAATGAATTCATCTTGTTTGCATTCTATTGGCCTTCTTCAAGGTGGCAATCAATCAGTCAATGGGTCATTCCTTTAGCTTCATCTGATTGGTCGGGCATATGCCACGGGAGCTCCTCAGGCGGCCAAAGATGGTCCGAACGACATTGCATGTCGGTGAGACACCACTGGTGTCTCCTCAATGTGATTTGGTCTCTTGACAGCTATCGACGTGACATTAGACAATTAGCAAGACGTTTTAGTGAGCTACAAAATTCATATCGAGCCCACAAAAACCCATTGGCAAGATCGCATCCTTTCGCTAAGACAACATGGCGAAGTTCTTCTTCTCTCAGTGAGCACATTTCTTTATGTTGGGGAGACCTCATGGTTTCGGGGAGATCTTACAGTGAACCCCTTTCTTCTTTCTGAGCCCATTTCCTTTCGGTGTGACTTCCTTTCTTCACCAAGATCTTATGGGGAAGGCATGACCCTTTGCTGAGCTCCATTTCTTTCGGTGGGGTCCCCTTTCTTTCGCACAGACTTATGGTGATATCCCCTCTGTGTCGCCGAGACATCATTGGGTCGGCAATAAATCTTACCAAACCCATTCCATTCGTTTAGAGTCTCCTCAAGTTCTTTCTATTCTCTTTGAGCTCCTTTGTTTTGGTGAAACCTTTCCCCTTTGGCGAGACCTTTCGCTGAAGGCTATACCTCTCAGCAAGATCCCCTTTAGACTGAACTTTCTTTCAGCAAGAGCCTGCTTGATCAGCGAGACATCATACTGACTCACCCTTCGCTTTCACTGAGATACTCTGGAGTTGCACAGACATTTTTCCAAATGCATTTGCTCTCGTCGAAGGAACATCCTATTAGTGAGACATCTCCTAATCACCAAGACCTTGTGGTGATGAAATCTTACTTTGCCAATGCCATTTCATTCATTGAGACTCTGATGGATCGGCAAGACTTATATTGATATTACCTCATGTCAGCGAGACTCCAACTCTTCAGCTAGACCTCCTGCCGATATCACAACCTCTTTTCGATCTTTTTTATTTTGGGGAGACCCTTTGTAGTCATACCAATATGTTTTCTTTGCTCCACATGTGTCACCGTAGCATTCTCTTGTCAGGGAGATGTCCTATAGAAACCTCATGTCTCGGCGAAAGCTTTACAAGTTCACCCTTTTGTCGCCGTGACATATTGATTTTCTCACCGAAGACCACCGATAGAATTCCCTTGCGTTGTGTTAGTGTGACTGGAGCCACTTGGTGAGACATTACCCCAATGCAGTTGAGTCTTGCCAAAGTTTTTACTTTGTTGGCGGTAGTTGGTGAGACTTCATGAATTCACCAAGACTTCTTAGCAAATAGAAAATCTCCCGATAATATATGGATCCCTTTTGCCACTGGTCGGTGAGACATGAAGATCTCACTTAGACCTTTCCCCGAAAGAAAATTTCATGCCAAATAAGATGACTCCGAGTCACCAAGATGATGGTTGATGTGTTGTCGATAGGCAACTGCATGTGAATCTCGATCACTATGACATCTTCGGGGTCTTGCCAATAGGAAACACAAACACCTATTGACAAAATGCACTGGTAGTCGACAAGACATCTGCAAGGTCTTACCAACTTTATTCTTAGAGGAGAATTGTGACCAACTGGACTAAGGGATGCATTCCAACTGAGCTCCCTTGGCAAATATCATTACGTGTGTGATTTAATCCTGCAAAAAAGATTCCCCATTAGTCATCAGAAGGACATAAGATATATTATCATAAGATACACTTTTGCTTGTGATTATTTCATTGAATACTTAACAAGAAGGGAACTAGCCTAGGCTAAGACAAAACCAAAATTAGACTAGAACAAAAGACAAAACTTGAGTAGAAAATAGGAGAACTCCAAAGAGCAAAGCAAATAACCAAAGGAAACAAAACCAAAAAGAGAAGGGGGACCCATTTTTATCCAGAATAAAATGGGGTGGTTATGCAAGGCATAACACTCCTAAGAGACGAGCTCCCAGTTATTCTCAAGCAAATAGCAGCAGGTCGTGGAGCAGGTCACATAGCAGGACTCAGAGTATAGAGGGGGTCGTAGGACCTCATAGATCAAGACCCTATGACAAGCCTCCTTTTGCACACTGATCCTCAACATCTCACTGCCAATCACCTCCGCATTCTCCGCATGGGAGCAGTGGGAGTTCATATATATATGATTTTGGTGGAAATTTATATAATATACAGTTCTATTTATGATTATGCAGTCTTTTATTTATGCATATGTTCTATATGATATGTTATCTTCTATATGATATGCATATGTTATGGATGATAACATGTTTACATGATGATGTTTTATGTAGCTTATGATGTTATGTCGATTTTATATGATGATGTACATGTTATGGATGACAATGTATACATTATGATGTTTTATGTGGCTTATGATATGATATTGATTTTTGTATGATATTTATAAATGTCATGTATGGATTCTATGTTCATGATAATGGGATGCAATGTGATGTATGTATTTACAATGCTATCTACATGTATGTTTTACGATAAAATGCTATAGAAATTATGATGATTAATGGATGATATGTCATAAATTCCTAAATGCTATGGATGCCTATATTTTTGTGTTTCAAATGTAGCATATATGTATGATATTTACACAATGTTTAGATAACATGAATGCATAAGCAGGATGCTGTATATTTTTGTGTCACAAGATTTCATCATGATGTGGAAAAGAAGAAATGTTAGTGCGAAAAAGATGAAAATTACCATAAAAGACATGGATGTTAGTATTAGCAATCTTCTATGTTTTGTTGAAACACAATAGGTCTTGCATTAAATCATCATTGGTCGGTAACTAATACAAATGGAGACAAACACCATGATAACCTTGGTACCTACAAAACAACAAGTGTAAGCGAGTTAGACAAGTGATTGCAAGCCAAAACAAGGATTCCCCATGAAATCCATTTACAAACATGCAAACTAGGAAGAAAGTGACAAAGAACGCAATATAAATGATAAACTAGATTAAATCCTAATTCAAATGTACAAACTCATGATCCCATGGGGGAATTGGTGCCAATTTGATGTGAAAATTGGCCCTTTCCCAATTCCTAAGATGCAAGCTTCGAATGTTGAAGAGATTGATCCACTTTGTTGATGAAGAATGAAGACTCCAAGCCAAAAATCTGCAAGAACCTAGCTATGACTCAATGATAATGGATGGAATTCAAGAGATATTTGAGCATGGTAACTTTGCTTGGGTTGTGGATGAATAAAATGAAGGATGAGCTCTTTATTTATAGGATTTCAAGATGGATGAATGTCCAAATTTGAGAAATGTGGGACTAACATTCATCCAATGATATGATGCCACTTGTCAAGCTATGAATGGATGATGAATGTGCAAGATTTGGGGTTTATGCCAATAAATGCATGAATTTGAAATTCAAATTTTGTTGAAATGACATGTGAGAGGGAAGGAGAAATGCAATAAATGCCACTTGGCTCAAGGCAAAGGACATGTAAAATGAATTTATTGCCTTGTTGGATGTACATGTTGACTTGGAATTTTTGAATTCAAATTGAGAGAATATTCCAAAAGATTCCTTGTGAGGAAAATAGAGATTTAATAAATGAATTAAATCTATTTTCATGTGCAACTTGCATTATCTAGAGGATGTGACATGAGATAGATTAAATTAATCAAGGGTTAATTAATTTAATGAGGAGGTTAGATGATGTGACTTATTTAACTTAGATTTATGGGTTTATTTAAATCAAATAAGAGAAGAATATGACAATAGATTAATTAAATAAGGATTTTGATTTATTTAATTAAAAGAGATGGTGTTAGATTAAATCAAATAAGGTTTTAATTTATTTAATTTAATGGATAGACTTTAGAGATTTAATCAAATAAATTGATTATTTAATTAAATAGGAATAATTAGATCAGATGGATTGATTTAATTAACAAAAGAGATTGTCTTGATTAGATAAAATGATTTATTTAATTAAGAAACGAATATTGATAAATTTAATTAGATAGGGGAATTTGATTAAATGGTTAGACTGAAAGATGATTAAGGAAGAAATGATGTTAGTGAGTCAGGATCAGATGCACGATGTTAATCAATATATTTTGGATGTCTCTAGTTAGTATTAGCAATCTTCTATGTTTTGTTGAAACACAATAGGTCTTGCATTAAATCATCATTGGGCAGTAACTAATACAAATGGAGACAAACACCATGATATGAGATAGATCAAGGTGTGCATGGTCATCCACCTGCTTAAAAACAGATAATTGCAGACGAGGAATGTCCTAACTCATACTAAGGGCACAGTTGCCCCAGTATTTTTGTCAAGACAAACCACATACATCAAACAAATAAAAGATAGGTCATGAAACATCATTGCTCCTCTAAATCCTTCATGGAACATCCTTGAGGAAGCTTAGTAACATGACTCAAAGATAAAACCAAAATACAATCGTCAAACAATAGTCAAAGAAAAGAGATTCCTGATACATCATTGCTTCTCTAAATCCTTCATGGGACATCCTTGAGAAAGCTAGTAACGAGATTGAAAGATCAAATCAAATGAAAAGATAATATAAACAAGCCACAAAGTCAACAACCAGTAAAAATATTTGCCAAAACCTGATCTATTTGTTTGATTGTTTAGATTGAGTAGATGATTGATTGATAGAGCCTGATTTCAAGAAGGACACATACCGTATAAGACGTTGAGTCTAGTTTTGATTTTGTGACTATCTGTATAAGGCATGAGAAAGCCTGGTTTTAGAAATACATGTACCGTATAAGACTTTGAGTTTGATGACATTGATATGACAACCTGTGTAATGCTATGATGACTGTTTGATAGTGTCTGTACCTAGGAAGGACTCATCCTGTATAAGACAGGTTAATTGTTGTTTTAATGATGTTTGTTTTTAGGAAGGACACATCCTGTAGCAGACATAAGTTGATTTGTTTTGGTTGTTGTTTTGGAAATTTGTTGGATTTTGACTTAATGACATTGTTGACTTGTTCATCTTGTTGATTTGTGACTTGATGTGATGTGCTGATAATTTTTTGTGCTTGACAATGAACCCTAAAGGACTGACCTAGTGCAGCCTTGGGGGCTCATCGATTAATGGCCTTGCCTACGTTATACATGTAGAGACCTCATATTTTGACTAGAATTTTACTAACAAGACTGAATGAACAAGATTTGAATTAATTACAGATATGAGACATGTGTGATAGTGAATGTGGTGAAACCTAATGGATTGACCTAGTGCGGCCTTGAGGGCTCATCAATTGATGGCCTTGCCTACATTATACATGCAAAGACCTCGTAGTTTGACATGACTAATAACCTTGTCTTATAGACAAATGGATTGAGTCATGATTTTATATAGACAAACCTAAAAGGACTTACCTAATGCCTTAGGGGAACATCGACAAAAAACCTTGCCTACGTCTAGTCATAGAGGCAATGTAGTTCAACAAAGACTGACTAATGCGACTAACTTTGACTTTGTTTTTGGGTTTTTGACATGTTTTTTTTTTGTCTTTTTGAAGTTTTTGGATTTTTTTGGATTTTTTCAATGGTTTTACGCCCTTAGATAGCCAATGTAAGAACCAAATGATGTAAGTCAAGTGCTTGCCCCCAGTCAAGTATAAGACCAATTTATTATGAATAGGAAGGGGGATACAAAGTGCGTTTGATGTCAATCGTTCCAAGTTATGGAAAGGACAACCATTTATTATGAGTGGTATATATAGGTGGTGGATGGGGAAGATAGGTGATATGTACAAGGAAGTCAGATTGGAATGATGGTAGACAAAGGAGCAAAGTTGACTACACATGGCACCTGTTTGCCAGGTTTTCACCATGGTACTTATCCAAAGCACCACTGAAGTGGTTTTTTCTATTGGATGACTTATTTCTCTTTACTATTTTCTTGATTTTTTTTTATGTTATCAAGACGTCTATTTTTCAGGTTTTCACCTAGGTAACAATTTTTTTGATTTTTTTGTATTTTTGATGATTAAGGCAAGGCTCTCAGAAGCTATGGGTAGAACTTCTTCAGATGAAGGCTATTTATTGGTGTTGATAATAGTTCCCCTTCAGGAGTAGAGATTTGGTACGATCCTAATCCAAAGGCTTCTACATGAAAATGTAAGGTCCTAACCATTTTGGTTCAAACTTTCCTGGTTTCTCTCTTTCTGCTTGATTCTTTTGATTTTCCATTAATACAAGGTCACCAATGTCAAAATTTCTATTCAAGAATTTCCTATTGTAGCTACGAAAAAGATGATTTTGATATGCCTAGAGATGTTCTAATGCCTTTTGTCTTCATTCATCTAGGAACTCTAGCTCATGTAATCTTGACACCCAGTACTCTTCATCGTCAATAAGCCCTTTCAAAGATACTCTTAGGGAAGGAATTTTGACCACATAGGTATGATACACCCTACATCATCCAACAATCATAAATTCATTATTACTACAACTGAATACTTTATTAAGTGGATTGAAGCCATTCCTATGACCTACATCATCAACACACAAATTTCTAAGTTTATCCTTAACTATATCATCTATCAATATGGTGTTCCTCAGTCCATAATCATAGATAATGGTTGTCCATTCAAGAACCAAGAAGTATGTCATCTCTGCAAAGAATTCCAATGTAACACATGAAAATAAGAAAGATAAAAGCAACACAATGCAATAAACTCTAATGTAAACTAAGTTAACAACAAAAAACAACGGAAAAGCTAAAAACGTAAATAACTAAGCGATTATCCAATCATAGAAAAATATGCTAGGAATAATTCCTTTTATGAATTAAATGATTATTTAATTCAACATTCAAAATTTGAGGATCAAATTAAATAAATTAATATTTATTTAATCCACTGAAGAAAAGGCTAATGAATAATTAAATAATCAAATGATTATTTAATTATAGTTGAAAATGTAATAAGGATAAATTAAATAAGAATTTATTTAATTTTAGAAAGAGGATAACTTAATTAGCGACATAATTAAATAATAATATTTATTTAATTAATCAAGGTTGAATAAAGGTAAAAAAATTGAATTAATTAAATAATTAAAGCTATTTAATTAATAGATGAGAAATGAATTTAGAAAAAAAATTAAATAATTAACATTATTTAATCATGGCAATGCAAGTATGAATTATGAAGAAATTGAAGTTGTGGGCCTAAGCCAATTTTTAGTGTCCACAGTTGTTTGCTATTGTTATTTGTTTGTTTTAGTTTGCAAATTTTATGTTTCATTCAATTCATTGAAACTAGTTTAATTTTATCCATCTTGTGCATTTCTTCAAATGAAAATTGGATTTACAACATTGTTGCATAGTTTAGAATCTAAAACTATTGGAGTACAGTTAACACTGAGACGGGGTGGAGGGTGAATCAGTGTTAACAAACAAATTAACTCTTTTTATTTCTTTTAATATTTTTTAGATCATGAATGAACTTATGCAATATAAATCAAATGAATAGATAATGAACAAACACATATAAGAGATTTACACAAAGGTTGTCTTGAGTGGAAACCCTCCTGGGGAATAAAACCACTCAAACTTGGCCTCATTGACCTTATTTGAAAATATTCTTTTTACAAGCCTCACTAGCTGATTTGTCTCACTGACAATGATGCTATCTCACTAATAGTATTATAATGCTATCTCACTGATAGTATTTTGAAATGTACAAGTATGAAAGGATTGTAAATATAGAGTTGATCTCTATTTCAAGAATTACATACTCTGTTCTACAATGACCTCAGAATTAGAGTAAAAAATACCAACTACACAAAACAATATATATTGCCTTTCTGAAACATATATTTTATTCCTTTCAAAATCTCTCTCAATCAACAACACCTCAATATATTCAACAAAGCATAAATAATGTTCAAAATATTTTAAGAGAGAATGAATCGATGACATCATAACTATCCTACAACCACTTTTACCAAATAATTGTTTTACCACAGTTTACACAACAAAAACCGCAGGTCTTAACAAGAGTCAACATAAGCAACCCATTAACAACTGTTTTAACCTAGTAATCACACATGCCTAGATAAAAACAATGTACCTGATTCAGCTAATCAGATTTATGAACAAGATAGATCCAATGCACATGGGTTCACATAGATACAAAGAAAAAGATAAAGATTACACCTAGTGTCGGCACAACCAAAACATCTTCACTGTCTTGTCCCCTCAAAAACCATTGTAACCGATTCCTAAAACAACCTTTTCTTTCGATAAGAAACCCTATCAAAATGAATCAATCACCTATTCTCATCAAAGCTTCATTCGATTTTGACATAATGTCTTTTCAAGTCTGGGAATTATGATGGGAAAAATTCCCATTCAACAAACAAAAATAATCTCCACCAACAATGCAATGATCACATTATTTTGACTTTATAAAACACTATCATTGCAACATTTTTCCATTTAATTATAATCTTTGAGAAAACACATTTTTCCACCTACCAATGATTTCCTTGCAATGATACCCATATTACATTTGTAATCACCAAAACTTATTTGTAGATGCACTATGGAAATGTTATGCTTTGGATAAACAACTTATCATTGCACCTGAACAAAGTTATCATGAAGTCTTTAAAAGAATTCCAGAATATATAATATGCAGATGAACTATATAATATCAAACTAAAATTTTCTCAATATGCCAAGCTGACTATAACCAAACTGTAAAATAGATCAGAATAGATCACTGGAATATGCCAAATGCAAGTGATGATGCCAAGATAGATCAGAATAGATATATAAACTTATGCAAGAAGAACTGAACTAAAATATCATCATGTGCACAACTTGATACCTCAACTTTGGTGTTGTGACATTAATGCCAAATAATATTGAGGGACAACATAAACTTGCATCATGGATATGTGTTTTAATAAGCTTTGGATGTCATTAAAATCTTTAGTAGATATGTCAAGTTGTACCTTTTGAAATGAACCTAATGACATCGAACTCACTCATGCGCCTTCAAATCCTAATGCATGTCCTCCTTATGATGTTGACATTATTGGAGAAGATGATGACAACATGAATAAGTTCCTAAATGATTGTCTTGATAACCTTGAAGCTAATGCATCCATTTACCCATTCATGAACCAACCAAATCCTCCTACAATACCACATCTTGATATGTTTGGTTACTTACATCCTGAAACAAAATTTGAACCTAAGTTCCCTAGAAAAGGTGAACCTAGTTCTCTAGACAAGCAAACATTCAGCCATTTTATGATAACAAAGTAACAAACACTCCAATCAACCTTGAAGAAACATATGGAAAAGGCTTCACAATCTTGATCAAACAAGGATGTGATACAACAAGTGAACATGAAATTCATCAAATCTTAGAACAAAAACCAATGGATGAAAACACAAAGGGGTTATGATATCAAGATCCCTATCATAATAGTAAGCTTCCTAGAGAATATCTAAGGCTACGTGATGATGGTATAGTGATCTTTTATTCCCTTCCCGATCTGAATTTCCTTCTTCCTAGAGAGCAACCCTTGATTAATAACATTGATAAGGATGAGAGGATCACTTTGGTTCCTCCTCCTTTAATTACAGAGAAGGGTGATTCGAGAAAATGCAAGAGGCCTTACAAGTTAGAAAAATCGATGTCTCCTCGCCCACCACCTGAAAGTGAAAGAAAATTAAAAATTCTTCTGAACCAATGATTAATAATATTACCACCTATGAACCAACTTGTGATATATCCTAAAGATGCAAAATTTCCACATTGTGCATATCATTGAGTCCTTGGACATAGTAGTGGTGAGTGTCATGCATTGAAAGAAATATTGAGCAAGTATCACTTCGATGGAAATAATTTATATCTAGTGATCACATAACACACTCTCATACTCCTTGCCATGTAATAGTTATAGAACATTCTCTTCTCACTATTACATGACCTTTCCCATCACCTATCTCGGCTCATTCTTGTCTCACACTCAGTGGGGGAAAGCAATTGTTAGCCTTTTCCTTGTAATGTATTTTTCATTGTCCCTTCGGTTTTTCATCTACCTTTTGCTTATACAAACTGAGATTGGGAGGTGGATGACTTGCTCGTAGGTTGACTTGCATTTTCCTTACTATTATTTTACATAGTTTCTCTTTCTTTTCATTTTCTTTTGTGTGATTGCATGTGCATAATGTGATCCCCTGTGATGTTTTATTTGATGTTCTCTCTCTTTTTGAAATTCATCTATTTGTACCTACATTCTTCTCTATGTCATGCATCACTTTTTCCTTTTTATCTTTGTCTTTTTCTTGTTTTTTCCTTTTGGGGAGCACGCAAGGCATCGAGACATTCACGTCTCCTTCATGTTGACCCAAAAGGATTTCTTTTTCTTTTCCTTTTCATTTTATCTTTATCTTTTTCTTGTGTTTTCCTTTTGGGGATGATGCAAAGCATCGAGACATTCATGTCTCCTTCATGTTGATGCAAAAAAAATTCCTTGTTCTTTCACCTTTTCTTTTTCATTTGTCTTGTGTTTTCCTTTTGGGAATGATGCAAGGCATCAAGGCACCCTATGTCTCTTCCATGTTTACCTGAAAGGTTTTTCCTTTGTTTTCACTCTTTGTGTCATTCTTCTAGTTCTTTGTGTATTTGGGGAATGATGATAACTCCAATCTCTCTAAGAAAAACATCGCAGCAAAGAACATACTGACCCCAAATCCATAGATCCCTTGTGTTTGGTGTTTTTATTTTTGGGGGAAACCCCTCCCTTTTATTTTTATCTTGCATGACATAGATTTACTCAGAAACATATGACTTGGCATAGGGCTTTCCAAGTTGGCTCTCATGTCTTCTTTCTTGTTTGCATTTTTCATTTGCTACTTTAAAGTAATTGCTCACAGTATGGTGTTTAGTAGTTCCTTTAAAGTGGGGGCATACATTGGCATGACTCCTTTGAACATTCTTTTGCATGTTGCATTTTGAATTTGTTATATGGCCACCTTGCATAACACAACTTGCATGCCTATGGAGCCATCACATTTTTTCATGAGCTCCAAGCATATGAATTTTTTCTTGTCTCATGAAACTCAATAGACCAATCCTCTTTGTGTGGTGCCTTATTGAAGTTATCAAGAAATATAACTTTGGTATGGTTGAGCAGGAAGCCCAATCCAAGGCATGACTTTCCCCATAACCACTTGCATGTGTGTGAGTGCATACCAGCCATGAGTGTATGTTTCTCACCTTTTAGGACTTCTCCCTTGGTAGACAGCCAAAAATTTTGTCACCTCAAAGTGAGTGTGCATTTTTTTGGACAAACAACCTAGATTTGATCCACATTGTGATGGACAAATGATTGAAGCTTGATTTGATCCTCTTCTTTCTTTTCTTTCTTTTACTTATTTTCTTTTTCATATTTTCATGTCTTTGGAAATGTATGATTGGTCTTGTCATTGCTCTTTACATCATTTATGTGTGTGTTCCTTTGTGTTTATGTTTGGTTTTCCATGTGATATTGATCCTGGGGGCTTGATCACCCCTCTTGATTATTGTCTCATCTTGCTAGCATTGGTTCATTGGAACCCCTCTTGGGGCATGTTTTTCTACTTTAGTGGGAGTTTAAAGCAGGTTCATTCTCTCACTAAAGTGGGGGCTAAATGTAGTGTCAAAAAAAGGGCCCTTTTCCATTTTTTGCACTCGTTTGGGTCCTTCTTATGGATTTGGCTTAATGTTGCTTTGATTTAGTATTGTAATGTGGATAACACATTCACATTAGGTCTTGGGCCCTTGTGAACTAAAAGGATTCAAATGGTACCTTACCTAAGTGTTGTGACACACTTTCACACTTTTCTAGAGTCTTGTTAATGTATTTCACTTAAATAACCTCTTTTCATCATTTACCAAGCCTTGTTTCAAAGTGTTGTATTGTAACACACTTTCACACTTTTCTAGGTTTTTCATTGATAATTGAGCTTTCTTATGCTTTAATTGGCCCCATTTTGCATATTGTAACACACTTTCACACTTTTCTAGGTTTTTCATTGATAATTGAGCTTTCTTATGCTTTAATTGGCCCCATTTTGCATCCGCAGGCATTACTTATGTGTATTTTTGAGAATAATCCTGATAAATATCATTTAAAATATCAAAATCCTGAAACCCACCTTAAACTCCTAAGGTGGGACCCATTCTCCATTATGGGTGAATGAGTCCCCTTAGGTGGGACCCATTCACCCAGAGTGGCGAATGAGTCCCCTTTAACTCAAAATTCAAATTTGATTCAAAATTCTGGTGGGTTTTTATTCTCTAAGATCTAAGGTTGGCATGTGATGTTGTAATTTCAAAAATTATTGCATAATTGAGTATAAATACAAGCTTCTTGCTCTCATTTTCCTACCTAGCAAATTTTGCAAGCATTCATGCATATACTTCGCAAGAGCATTTGAGCATTCATAAGAGCATTCAAGGCATTTCAAGAGCATAATATGAAGCAATCAAGAGCATTTTCAAGTATCATTCATCATGTCAAAGATTGTTTGCATCATGTTGTTTTAGAGCTAACATTTGTGATGTAGGATTGTGTAATTCAAGCAAGCATTACATTCAAGATCTATCAACATCAAGCTAGAGTTCAAGTCTACATCCATTGGAGCCATTACTTACATGTTTGCAACACCTTGTTGCTAGGGTTTGGGCTAGGTTGCAGATTTACCAAGAAGTTAAGATTGGAAAAGTGATCAAAGCAAGTCAAAGTTGTCAAAGTCCTAAGAGAAGCTTGGAGAAGATCTATAGGCTGAATTTTATAGTTTCAGACCTAGATCTGTATCAAGAGCAGAAAAGTAGACCGAGGGCTACAGTTTCTTGTTTTGAATTTCCAAAAATCCATGACATGTATTGATTCACCACTATTGGCGAATGAGTCCCACTGCCAAGGCCTAAATAGGAATTTTGCAGATCTGAGTACCCATTTGTCTGAAACTTGTTTCGACACAATTTTCTTAAAATTGGACTAAGTTTCCCAACTTGGTGTGTGAGTCCTACTTGGAATCAATAGTGAATTCTTTAGGATTCTAGAGCTTCATCCCTCCTTCAACTTCCCAGGGGCACATTTCTAGTTTCTTAATTTTTTGTTACATTTCACTTGCATTCTTAGGGACCACTTAGTATTAGTTTGCATATCACACCATGTTTTCAAACATCTTGTATTCTCCAAGTTTACACTTGGTGGTGAACCCTCATTTTTTGTTATCATTTCCCTAGAACTCTCCCTTTGTCAGATTTAAATCTCCTTTGCATTGAAATCTCAAGGGTTTTTTCTTGAGTGAATAAGTGAAGTTTTGTCTCTCTCCTTTTAGGTCCAAAACCCTAGAAGTGAAAGAATACACAAAATAATATTATTCAATATATATGTATATATATGCAACGTTATCTTTTAGTTTGATCATTTAAATTTAAGCAATGAATCTTCATCGTGTAGCCTACTAAGGCATGATTAACACCATGGGTATTCAATTTCCCTTTGGAATATGAATTTAATAACTAGAATGATGGAAATAATTTGAAACATGTTATAGTGATAAAATATTACCAAGTATGGAAGTTTCATATTGTTCCTAGATGCATTCTACCTAATTCAAAGGTTTACAAAAACATAGAGGTGCACGTAGGTTGGGATATTACCCAAAATGAAACATTATTACACAATCGATGTCGATAACATTGAATAACCAATATATGGTTTCATTTGATTAAATATGGGTTTGGCCTTCTCCCTAATTCACATGAAATTCATGTAGGGTACATTATGCCCCTACTTCTGTCAATTTTAGATAGAGTGATCCAAAGAAATAACGCTGGTTGAGGTGGCGATCACCATGCTAAGAGGCAAGCTCATGGCTTAAACCTTCCCAGACTCGGGCGATTGGGCCATTGCCATTATGGAAAGCCCATAGTTTACCAAAAAAATAATTTGAGTACAAACATATTCAAGAGCTGGCTATTTTTCAAATGAGAATGATAATGGAAAAACAAAGGTTTCAATAACACAAGAAAAAAATATTGAAAAAGTGGAAACATTCCTTGAGAGTTGATTCTTACCTTTATCTGGTATCCAATCAAATCAAGATAAGAAGAGATAAACTCAAGAAAGCTATTACGTTGGCTTTTTCCTACTTGACTATCCCCAAAACAACCTTTTTCCACCAAAATTCTTACCCCCTTTTTCCCTTGTTTCTCTTCAAATTCTCTATCATTTTGCATGATTTTTCACCCACTAACTCTGCACCCTCTTCCAAAATTGGAAAGCACCATTATGCTAACTACCCCTTCCTCTTTACACTTAGATTTTCTTCTAATTTTTGGGGGGTCATGGGTGGCTTCCACCTATTCGTTCAGATTCCAAATTTAAATTTTTATAGATAAAGATTATCAATTTGAAATAAATCCATTTTAAAATATCATTTTTAATCCTTTACACATATTTATACATACACACACACGCACATATTCAAATCCTCTTCTAAAGGTAAGGATTATTTGCATACAAGCATTTTCGTAAACAAGAACACTCCATTCACTAGTGTTTCCTTTTTCTTTTTTTGAATGTAATATCATCAGATAAACAAGATAGACAAGTAATCTAATTGATTTTTTTTCACAAGCATACTTGTTTACTCATTAGTCCATTTCATGTTGAATAAAGAATGATTTCAACCATATTGGAATTTCAATGCAAAAGTCATGATTTACAGTGGTGTGTGCATGTCCCAAATTCCATCAAGCTTACCATTATTGTCCCACTAAATATTCCTACCTCAACCATGGTCTCGGTCTTCGACTTGTTCCTGCATTCACACACTTGCATTTACAGAGTTTCATCAGTAACCAATACCCAATACTTGAAATGAAAAAATTCCTTTTCATATCAAAACATTCATCATTTGTATTCCATCATATGAATATACATGCATTTCAAATGACATTGAAATCTCAAATTTATCGCAAATCAACTAATAAATTTTATTTCCCATAAACATTTAAATAACTTAACATTTATTAAATGCAAGCAAAAATTTGAGACATGACACTCTAAATATACCTACCCCTTTAGTACAAAACCTACATGGATACCACCATTGGGGTGATCCCATAAAGCTAGTTTACAATTTCTGGGAGCAACTGATTTTTGCTGAAATCACATATTTTTAGAAAATATAATGATTTAAGCCTTAAAAGGTTCCATTTAAAGAATTCCAATTGAATAGGGTTTGATAAAACTACCTTAAATCAAACCCCCTTGGATAGAACCTCGCTAGTTTTAAACCATACCTATAATAGAGTCTCCTTTACACCTATCAAAATGCTGATAAAAAACCACTTTTGATTTACCTTTTGGGGGATCAAATGAATTTATTTAAAATTTATTTTTTGCAATTATGTAGTCCTTATTATAAGCTTCCAAAAAAGTATAATTTTAAATAAATTTATTTCTTTTATTATATTTATTTTTAATTTCTCGTGAATGTAGGTTTTTCACCGAAAATTAAGCTCTTTTTGTTCTACACATGTGGAAAAATAGCATTTTTTTAAAAAAATTAAAAATATTAGTGCACCAGTTATTGAAGTCCTTGATCCAAAAATTTTTAAAAAAAAATTACGATACATACAAAAAAAGTTACGCATTATATGGTTGCACTATGTCTAAATTATAATTGGTTTGAATTTGAAAATTGATTAAAGAAAAAATATTCAATAAAAAATTATCTAACCAAGTGGAAGCACTAGATATCAGAGTTAAAAATCTAAATTTGAAAGAATTAAATTTTATCCTTCATGGAAAAAAAGTTATGCGTTATACGATGAGCATCACTTTTTAAAAATGTTGTTTTATGAAAAACACTAGTTTTTGAGGGAGATAGAAAAAGAAGTGCAATCTGATTCCAAAAAAATTAAAAAAAATATATTTAGAATGTATAGAAAAAATGTCACAAAACTCTAATTTGCATCATCTTCAAATTCCTCACAGTTTAGTTGCTATAGGTGCCTGAAAATGAAGATTTAGATAAAAAAAAATTATTTCAGTGTCCAGTTTGGCCAAAAATTGTAAACCACTATTGTGGGATCACCCATTGTTCTAATAACACCCCATTCTAATTTTTAACACTTAGCCAATGCCTAAATTTCTTATTCAAAGAGGGACATGCCAACATAATGTTCATAATATAAGCTTAGCATGGGCAATAACTCATATAAAAGCTTCTATAGGTCTAGTTTTGAGAAAGAGTGTCTCTTTTGAGGGTGGCTAGAATGATATCTTGGCCCTTGAAGGATAATCTTCAAGACCCCTTTTCAAAGATCACAGTAGTTTAAGAGTTCATCCCTTTCCCTAGATACCAACCTTCCTCAAGTCAAGCCTTAGGAAGCCATAGAGGATGATATGAATTTCAAAAGTGTGTTAGTTTTGATAAGATATATGTTTTATATTTGAGGGCCTTCTAAATGAAATGAATCTAAGTAGGAAAATTCTCCTATTTGCAATTTCATTAGAGTTCTGTTAAAAGAAATGGGAAAAAATATATTTAAAGTTTCTATTTACTTCCCTATATTATGATACTCATCGTTTTCCTCAATATAGATTTTAGTTAGACTCCCCTCTAGTTGAGTTTTCTTAATTTAAGGTCCTCTCAATATTTTGTTTGCTTAACTCTCCAAACTCTACAAATACACTTGGTATAAGGCTTACACTTGCCCTCAAATACCTCTAAATATTGTTAATAGGGTGAATGGAGACCTCATCAACATATACATACCTCTTTCTATTAAAGGGAACAAGACTTGGGTACTCTAGTGTGTAAATATTAGAAATTATTGTGAATGTAATCCATTACTTTAAAACTTCTAACATTTTTCAATTTTGACTTTTAAAATAAGACTAATTCATATTTCTAACTAATATTATGTTATTCAAACATAATTTAATTATTGATTTCAAATATAAAATTTGAAAATTATATATTATTGTCCAATCAAATTAGATTAATCGCACTCCAAAACAATATACATTTTACTTATAAATTTGTAAGAAAAAGTACACCTTGTAAAAACAGTAACTTTGTAAACATAATTTGTGTTCTTAGCATATTTCTAAATTTAGAAATAGGTAGTTGTACGTTAGTTCAATAATTCACCAAGCTATTCTAAAGCGCGTAACTTCCCCGAGACGAAACACAACGTTGAAAACTAAGAAACAAAATCCTACCTATCCACGTCGGACAAGACACAGACAAGACGCCATTTTAACGCATTCCGCGCATATTTAGTGTGCTGCGTTACAACAGAAAATAACAGTGATGATTGCCAGACTGGCAAAACCTCTCATTTGTCTGTTCCACTCAGTCAAACCAACAAAAATTCCATTCGCATCCAGATCCGGTGCTTCTGGCCGTAACCACAGTTCAAATAGCTGGCAGAAACTAACCGCGGTTAATCAGTGCGGTTCTCGTCAGTCCCAGCAAAGGGGGCCAAAAATATTGAAAATGATATTTGCCGTAAGGAGGAGGAGAAAACAGCGAAGGAAAAGAGTGCCGTGAAAACACAGTTTTGTGAAAGATATCGTCGGTTTGGTATAATTTGATGTGTTATTTCTGTGCTTTCCGCATTATCGTGCTCCTGGAGACTGCAAACCACTGGAAATAATGTGCGTGGCAAAAAACCGACAAAATTGAGTGCATACTTTGAGCTTTCAGAAGGTTTTTTTTGGGAAATAGTAGATTTTCCTTTTATTCTTCGTCATTTTAATTGCGTTTTTACTTTTGGATACCAGTGACATTCTATACTTCTAAAATGTAAAATTACAAAATTGTATTTATTTTGAGATTTCAAAAATTTTGTAGAAGAAAAAATGAATTTTCCTTCATTGGAAGTAGCTATCTGAAGTTTCTAAAAGAAAAAGTTGTTATCTTATTTTATTTGTCTAAGTGGTTTAGATTATGCTTGGAAAATTAGGGAATTTATTCGTTTTACGGAATACTTCAAAGTTAATTTGGTAAAAAAGGCATAAATGTAATTTGTGAAAAAATTTCTGGAATCTGTTGTAAGTAGAAGTTTAATTTATGAAAGGGAGAAGGTTGGTAAAATAATGTTAGAAAACATTTAATTTGTGAAGATTAAATGCACTCAGGTTAAAATAAACGAAAACGAAGAAAGGGGCGATGTAATTTGTGATCACATATTGAGTATCTGACTGAATTGGTGTAACAGATGGAAGTAACGATTTAATTAGTGAAAATATTTCCAAACTTGTTGAATTTGTGAAATATATTGAAATATTATACAAAGCAACGGCAATGGCGAAACTAGCGGCATAATTTGTTAAACTTGTCAGTGTATTTTGTGGAAATATGTTAATACACAGTAATTAACTTTTACAAAATATGGTAGAAATGGCGGTTAGAACGATGGAAAAGGGATTTGGTTGTGTAAATTATGAAAGTTTATAGATATGCTAGTTAAAAAGATCAAAACTGT
>VDFB02105785.1:527142181-527157967 GCA_007258455.2 Sequoia sempervirens | reverse complement strand
CTCACCAAGTAGCTCTGGTCACACTGACATGGCACAAGGGAATTCTATTAGTGGTCTTCGGTGAGAAAATCAGTATGTCACGGTGACAAAAGGGTGAACTTGTAAAGCTTTCGCTAAGACATGAGGTTTCTATAGGATATCTCCCCGACAAGAGAATGCTACAACGATAGATGTGGAGCAAAGAAAACATATCAGTATGACTACAAAGGGTCTCCCCAAAATAAAAAAGATTGACAAGAGGTTGTGATATCGATAGGAGGTTTGGCTAAAGAGGTGGAGTCTCGCCAACATGAGGTAATATTGATATAAGTCTTGCCAATCCATCAGAGTCTCAATGAATGAAACAACATCGGCAAAGTAAGATTTCATCGCCACGAGGTCTCATCGATTAGGAGATGTCTCGCCAATAGGATGTACCTTTGGCAAGAGAAAATGCATTCAACGAAATGTCTGGGCAACTTCAGAGTGTCTCAGCAAAAGCGAAGGGTGAGTCGGTATGATGTCTCACCAATCAAGCGGGCTCTTGCCGAAAGAAAGTTTAGCCCGGAGGGGATCTCACCGAGAGGTATAGCCTTCAGCGAAAGGTCTCGCTGAAGAGGAAAGGTTTCACCAAAACAAAGGAGCTTGGAGAGAATAGAAAGAACTCGAGGAGACTTTGGACGAATGGAATGGGTTCAGTAAGATGTCTTGCCAACCCAATGATGTCTTGGCGACATAGAGGGGATATCGCCGTAAGTCTACCCGAAAGAAACGGGACCCCACCAAAAGAAATGGAGCTTGGAAAAGGGTCATGCCTTCACCATAAGAACTTGGTGAAGAAAGGAAGTCACACCGAAAGGCAATGGGCTCGGTAAGAAGAAAGGGGTTCACTGTAAGATCTCCCCAAAACCATGAGGTCTCCCCGACATAAAGAAATGTGCTCGTCGAGAGAAGAACTTTGCCATGTTGTCACAGCGAAAGGATGTGGTCTTGCTGATGGGTTTTTACGAGCTCAATATGAATTTTGTAGCTCGTCGAAACGTCTTGCCGACTGTCTAATGTTACGCCGATAGCTGTCAAGAGACAAAATCACATCGGGGAGACATCGGTGGTGTCTGACCAACATGTGATGTCATCTGTATCATCTTTGACCGCCTGAGGAGCTCATGTGGCATATGCCCAACCAATTAGATGAAGCTAAAGGAATGACCCATTGACTGATTGACTACCACCTTGAAGAACACCAACAGAATGCAAACAAGATGAATTCATTATGAGATCAGAAGATGATGGATCAGCTCAGGTGGTGCAAAGATCTAGTGTCGAGGCCTAGTGCTGCCTCCAGAAGATGGTCATCGTGCAGAGGGGTCTAGAGCATGAAGGAGGCTAGAGGAATGAGGAAACTATGACTCACAGGGACAGCTGTAGTGACTACTGGCAAGGAGGTAGATAATTATTAATGGAAAAATATCTTGGAGCATCCAAGGCAACTCTACAAGCGATTTCAAAAATAGACACGAAGACAAAAGAATTAATGCTGCAGCTGCAAAAGATCTACAAATCTTTCCCAGAACTATCTTTCATCATCATGGACAACAAGGCTTCACATTGAATGCAACATTGACTCTTCTTCAGAAATATCTGAGAGCCGACTCTCTTGAAAGAGAGATATTTTTTAAACCCTAAGGTAGGGGACAACACATCTTTTTTTGTACATTTTGTATATAAGGCATTCTTGCCTCTTTGTAAAGGTTAGAAAGTGGTAGATAGAGAATGTCTAGTGTTAGAGAACTTGGAGACCTGGTAGAGTTAGAAATTAGGAGTAGAACTGGTAGCTAGGAGTTAGATTCAGTAGAAGACTAATGTATCTTTCAGTTTTCTTAGTGTAAATGGAAACAATTTGGAGCCACAGATTATCTGTACACTAGTGATTGTGCCAGCTTTGTAAATGTTGCTTATCTGTTTCACTGACAGTAGAAGCAACCAGATTTTAATCTACTTCAGATTGTGTTTCAAAATGGTGTTTGTCTTAAGTTAATCAATTGATTTGTGAAGCTTTCAAGGAATGAGGTTTGATTTTATGTTTTTTCTAAGTGGTAACTTGCAATCTGCTATTGAAACCAGCACTATGAATGAATGAAATTGTGTGTTAGTCACAAGTTAATTTTTTTCTACAGTTTTTAGTTAGGAATTCCTTGGAAGGTGACAGGTCTTGTTAATTCAGATGAAGTATCATTCTTTTATGTTCCAAAGCCCTAATCTATCTTTTTTTCTGTTTATCTAAAAACCCCTGGTTAGAGTAGGTTTAAGTTTATGTTTAAGTCCAAAACAATCCAAGAGCTCAACACCAGCAGGCCCCTTGAATATTACTGTTGCATTGACCACTAAGTAACATCAGCACGGTTGAGAACCAACTACAAAGACCTTGGGAGCTAAGGCATCCATGTGTTGCCTTTCTCTTTTAGGAGAAGCAGAATAGCAATATTTTGTCTGCATGTTGTTCTGCCAAGACACACGTCAACAAGGAGGTACCTCCTGCTCACATAAGTCCCTGTAGTAGCACTGTCAGTCACCAACTCTAACCAACTCCTGAGCCATAGACTTAGTTGGTCATGTGCAGAGAGCCTTTGACTCTATGAATCTTTGCTTAGTCTCCTTCCTCTGAGCTACTACTTGATCCCTGTCTAGGTATGATTTGTCTCTCTCTATCTGAATTGAGTCCCTCTTCATCGTCATCGCTCTCAACCGCTCCTCCAGGGACTCTACACTAGCTTTCAAATCAACTACACACTGATCAGTGGGACTTGACTCCTCCTATCATAGCCGCTCTCCCTCATCCACATCCCATCCCTCTACAATCTTGTCCCATAGCTCCCACTCCTCATCACCCATCTACTCCTCCTCATCATCATCCTAGTATCTTGCAAGCATACCAAGAGCATCCATCACCTCCTCCTCTGTAGTATGATCTCCACCAAACCCACAACCAACGTCCCTCTCTCCTCTGCCAACCTCTAGCATGGGTACATCCTCTCCCTCCCCCTCCTCACAGATAGGTGATAGATCTAGGCCTCAGCCTCTACCACCTCACCAACCTCATCATCCTCCTCTCCCATTACCACCATCACCTCTCCCATCTCTACCACCTCTAGCACTGTGACCTCCACCTCTCCTACCACCACACCTACCCCGAAGTCTTGTCCCTCATCTCTCAATAGGTGCATCCTGATTTGGATTTGTAAATGGCATTGGCTTGTGATCCGCCCACCAAGTATCATATGTAAGCAACCACCGTCCATCCCCACTATATAGGTTGAAGTGCATATGTATCGGTCTCCATTATAGCAACAGGAACCTATGGTCCCCATAGAGGAACCTCCCTGGAAGATTGTGCAAACTCAGCTTGTCCTCGAGGCTCATCCTAAACCTTGCCAAACTGTCTAAGGACCCTATCTGATAGATTCCTCTCAATAATGTGGACTATGGAAATGGTCATCCCAATCAAGTACTGAGTCTGCTAACAAAAGGGCAAGTTTCGATCCTCATTTTTCCATTGTGCACAATCTGGATGTAAGGTCTCCAAATTAATTGCACCATACTATCAACAACATGTCTATAGTACCCTATGTCTCCTACATGTGTCTGGGTATTGGCCCTCACATATTGAAAGGCATAAGGAGCTCCATGATCTAATTTAGCTATAACAGGTAGATGAAACACAACAATTTTCTTCCATGTCCATATCATAAGCAAAGTGGTATTGTAGCTCATTGACTATGCCTCCCTATAGGCTATATCGTGTAAATGGAAATATAACATAGCAAGAAAACAAGGGCCCCATGCATACATGACCTGTCACTCTAGCATACCAACTAACATCTCACCTCATCCCACAGGAAACCTGTAACCTCGACGGTCAGGTAAAACAATCCCCCCAATCAAGGTGCATAATACACAATCTATCTAACCATATCTATCAACCAAGACATGCCATCTAATCTCATAGTGCTCTATGCCTAGCTACCTAATATCATCATGTGGATAATATCAACATAGCTCACTAAAACCCCTCTGCGTATCTTACAAGACTCTCACCCCTAATCAACAATCTCAAAATCCTATAAATGTCCTCTAAGGTGACAGTGGCCTCTCCTATGGGAAAATGGAAAGAGGACGTCTCTGAATGCCAACACTCACAAAGTGCAATCAATAAACCACAGTTTGCCCAAATGGTGGGCATGAAAGTAACATGATGCAATCCTAGGTTCCATATGAACCGTCTCTCACCACTTCACAACTGATCTCAAAACTCAAATGTCAATAGCCTCGACTCCTGAGTATAAATCAGATCCAAAACAACCTGCAATTGTATAATTCATATCTTGTGCCAGAAAAACAAACAAATTTTTACAACCAAAATTTCAAAATATTTGATAGGAAAATGTGTCATTTTATATCAAATGTGTTGCAAAATTACACATGCATCATTTCACTTTGCAAATGCGTCACCATACCTCAAATGTACCATTTCAGAATGTAGATGTGTTTCACTAATGCAAATGCATCAAAAGACAAAACACTCCCAATCACTCATGCATATGCATCATATTTTCACAAATGTGGTGCATTTTCAAATAGCCAAGCATGCAAACAAATGCGTAGCAAAATATAAAATGTGTTCCATAATCCTACATGCGCTACTATGCCTAACATATGTGTTGCAAATCTACAAATGTGGTGTAGATAATAGCAAATGCAATCAATGAACTTAACTGCCTAATCTACCCTAGATGTTTTTTTCTTATATGCATCATTCTATAGTCACATGCATCAAACACAATTGCATATGCGTTGATTTAAAAATGCCACACTTGAAAATTAAACATTAAATGCCTAAAAATGTGTGATGATGGATTTCAACTACATATCAGGGGTCCTACGTCGGCTGGCCGTCTGAACATCTGAATGCGATATCCATGATGATCTAAGTAAGGAACTAGCGACATGTTTGCAGAAAGCTCCAGAGCACAAATCACAATTTTCAAACTTGAGGGGTGCAAATGAAATGATTTTCCACCCAATTTCTATTTATATCTAGGTTTTTTGGAGGGATTTTCTCAAACCTTGTGTACTGGGTACATTATTTTTCAACTTCAAATGACCATTTCACTTGCAAAACTTCCCCAAAACTGATTTCTTTCATCACCATCCAACTTCTAGCTATCAAATTGACTAATCGGGACAATTTCCAAATATTTTGGAATTTTTTGAAAATTTGTCATTTTTCCTAAGGGGGCATACCCTCACTTATTTTACACTGGGGCATGACTGGGGCATGTTTTGACTAATTTTCTTTGAAACAACACTGAAATGACATTGTATCAAAGATGGGAAAAATGTAGACACTAAAAATTGGTCTACGCCTGCAACTTCAATTTCTTCATAATTCATACTTTCATTGTCATGATTAAATAATGTTAATTATAATTTAATTATTTTCTAAAGTCCTTTCTCATCTACTAATTAAATAACTTTAATTATTTAATTAATTCATTTTTTTTTACCTTTATTCAACCCTGATTAATTAAATAAATATTCTTATTTAATTACGTCACTAATTAAGTTATCCTCTTTCTAAAATTAAATAAATTATTATTTAATTTATCCTTATTACATTTTCAACTATAATTAAATAATCATTTGATTATTTAATTATTCATTAGCCTTTTCTTCAGTGGATTAAATAAATATTAATTTATTTAATTTGATCCTCAAATTTTGAATGTTGAATTAAATAATCATTTAATTCATAAAAGGAATTATTTCTAGCATATTCTTTTGTGATTGGATAATCGCTTAGTTATCTAATTATTCATTTACCACTTAAGTCGAGATTTAATTAAATCAATCAGTTATCTCCTGATTTAATGTCTAATTGTTTTTAACAAAGATACTCTCTGTCTTAATTAGTCGGTTATCTAGTTTTTATTATTTTGCATGCACACATTTATTAATTAAATAACTTTATTTAATTAATTAAATCATTTGTTTATTCGAACAAACCATTTCCTCCATGTTAATCCTCATCTTTACATGTGCTCATTATTCTTCCAAGTTTCAAACACTTTCAATTAAAGATTAAATTATTATTTAATCTTAATTCCCACCTTTCATCCTTTATCACTCTCGTTATTACTAACACTAATCTCAATGCATGTCGAACCTTTTACTATGAATCATCTGTTTATCTTTCAATCTAAGCTTGTCATTCAAAAAACTTGTTTTCTATAAATTGGCTTGACCTTCATCTTTGTTACTCCTCCCAAAATCTTATGACTTTTGGAAGAAATCTATTATCTGAATCTTCAATGTTTTGTTGAATCATGCTATCATAGGCTATAATTGCACACTTACAAATATGAGGTCAATTATACTACAATGGAAAAATGGAGAAGGACAATCAAGGTTATGCATGGAATTATGTAGATATTTGGTGAGATGGTTTTGTTATTTACGTTTTTAGCTTTTCCATTGTTCTTTGTTGTTAACTTATTTTACATTAGATTTTTTTTGCATGGCGTTGCTTTGATCTTTCTTGTTTTCATGTGTTACAACAACAACTCAGAAAATGACTTGATTGAATGCCAGAAAGTGTTGTATTTTTTTTAGAATGCCTATGTTTGGGGAAAGAATTATTTAAATTCATGTTATTTTTTCTTTTATGAACATGGTTTATTTATTACTTTGGATAAGCTTGTATGATTCTAGGAAGAATCCTATTTTGGAGAAACCTTGTTTATTTATAATATACATATGTATTATATATTGGAATTTGAGTGGTTATATTGTTATTAAGAACTATACTTGGTTTGTTAAGACTATAAATAGTTTTTTAAGACTAAATGTAGTTTGTTAAGACTATATACCTATGTTGCATGAATTGTGATGTATGGAAAATAATATTACATTGAAGGGTTATCTTGAATTTTTTAGCTTATGATGCTAGGTAAATCTTTGTGGATAATTAGGTTAGTAATACAATAGGAATGATGACATAATAAAAATATCATCATTAATAGTTTGTGTTGTTATGCAAATCATTTTGATAGTCTATACTTGATTGATTACTCATATCTCCTTGAAGTAGGAAGATTTTTTTTTTTCCCTAGGGTTAGGGTGTAAAATTGATTATTATAACACAACTCAACATTAGGGTTGAAAATGTATTTTTTTATTGTGTTATTTTCTTATTTTTTGACTAGGATTCTCTTCCTATTCACAGAATTCTAAAAGAGGACTCATGTTTCAACAACCCAAAGCTGTATTGTGAAGAGGACTATGGGTGTAGAAGCACAAACTCCTCACAAGTTGATGATGTCCTCTAGATTATATACAAATGTAGTGAACATTGTGAACATGTGAATATTTGAGCCATATTGAATGTAGAGGGTTTAAGATTTTTTATAATCACTTGATTGCTGATTATACTTTTGATTGGAGTCATTATTTGTTGAGATTATACTTTTGAATGGATCTATTTATTGTTGAGATTATACTTTTGATTAGAGTCAATTATTGTTGAGATTATACTTTTGAATGGAGTTATTTATTGTTAAGACTATACTTTTTATGGGAGTCATTTATTGTTGAGATTATACTCTTGAATGGAGGCATTTATTATTGAGATTATATTTTTGAAATAGATTCATTTAATGTTGTGACGTTATGTTTCTCTGTGTGGTTAATTTGGTCATTCCTAGGGTTAGGACAATCCATGGAAAAGGGAGTAACCTAGTTGCTAACTTAGTATGGTGCATGTATGGATAACTTGGTTGTTCCTGGGGTTAGGATAATCCATGGGAAAGCGTGTAACCTTGTTAGTCATTTTTTCATCACTTTCTTTTTAAAAGGAATGTATGTTATGATTGTAAAGAGTATGAATGGTCAAAAACTAAATCAAGCTAAATGCGGGCGATCGTGCTACCTCCACTTGAAGTATTGGGTGATGAATAATTTGGCCAAAATAATGTAAGTAGCCACAGTTTACACTGCCATTTCACTGTGATCCAAGTTTGCATACTAGGTAGAGAATGTCATACATATAGGTTGTAGCCAATGTATGGTAGCTCTAGATATGTAGGATACAACACCATGCTCATGGAAGGCTATTATTATGAGGTTACCAAACCAATCCCTTTTTCGAAGGCTAGGGCCATCTTACCAGTTAGGTAGATGTGTAGCGGACCGTAGTAAGTCCATGGTTGGCAGAAAAACACTTGAGTGATGCTCTCCCTCATCAATTGGCAACCAAGATGTGAGGATGCATGACATCAAGGACATCTGGATCATTTGTATCTTTGTTTCATTAAAACTCTTGGAAGATATGTATGTATTCATGTATCCATCTCTATGGAAATTGTAAATGTAAAATGTTATCATGGACTTATGTAATATTATGGAATTGTTACTTGGGTTTTTATAATGCTTCATTTTAATAAAATGGGAAATTTTGGAATGTGGTTATAATTTCAAATGTGTGTGTATTGTTATTTAATTGGAAAAATAAATTATTACTAAGTATTGGCTTCTTAAATCATAGTAAAAATCAATGGGTAGAACAATGGGCATGTTACATTCTTCAACTTGTAAATTGCACATACACAAAGAGGGAAAATTTTTTGTTCCATGTAGGGGTTGCCTTACTCAAACCTCATGAATAGTGTTCCTAGTTTCACTATAGAAAGATTTCAATGATGAAATACTTAATAGAAATGGAAGGAAATGATGAATGAATACACTTGTTGCAACTCACCACCCTTCAATGGATGCCTTAAAGGAATTAAGACAATCATATCACTTCAAGTATCTTGGATCTTTATTGATAGACTTACTTGAATGCATGAAGACCTACAGCACTTGTTAGCCTTCAACATGAACACACATAAACTTTGACATGATATTAGGATCTTTATTGTTACTACAAATGACTAATAATGTTGCTCTTGAATATTCTTGAAAATAATTTGCTCAATAGGATTGCTTCATAAAGTGTGTTCCCTTTCAAATGATCAAATGACTATGTATTTATAGGTGTTTATCCAATTTCCCAAAAATTAGATTCCAAAATCCAACACTTCTAATTTGAATTTTGATCATTAAAATGTCACCAAAAATGTATTTTATTTTTTCCTCCTATCTCATAAAGGGGACCCATTCACCCATGGGTGAATGGGTCCTAGCCTAAACTTCTAGGACACACATGATCCAAGGAAATTTAATAATTAAATGAATTTATTTCATGTTGGTTCCCCTTTCAAAAAATGGAAATAATTAGGCTTTGGAATGCATAATTTGGAATATTAGAAGCTTAATTAAGGCCAATAAATTAGTGGAACAAAACATAATGTGAAATTGTAAAGATATACAATTTTCTACATTACATTTATCCCCCACTTTAGTGAGAGTATGAACTTACACTTAGACTCACACTAGGGTAGATAAATAAGTGTCAGAAATGGTCCAATTGTAAAACTATTAGAAAGATAGAATGACAAGAGATCAAGTAGGATGACCAATCCCCTAGGATCTAAGATCCCATGTCAAGGCAACACAAGCATAAAGTAACACATACATGTGTATAGGTTAAGCAACAATACAAGACACACAAATACACAATGTCAAAGTAAATGCAAAGAAAAAGGAGATGGACTAGCAAGTTGTATTATGCTATATATCCATGTAAAAGGGTGTTTATGACTAACACAATAGAAAAGTTTAATATTTTTTAGGTGAACCATAAACAAGAGAAGCATGCAAACTAGTGAAGTGTGATATTTACTAGGTGAGCTCCCAAGACAAGGATGACAAACACACACTAGGTCTACAAGGTGTGTACTCATGTCAAAGGTGGAAAAATGGGAAATGTAGTAGGTCTACAAGTGTGTACCCATGAAAAGGTAGAAAAATGAGAAACACACCAAGTCTACAAGTATGTACCCATGAAAAGGTGGAAAGATGGGAAGGACACACTAGGTCTACAGGTGTGTACCCATTTCTCAGTCCATACCAAAATTCACACTTCTTGATAACTTTGATAAGGTGCCACAAAACGATCAATGTGTCAGCAAGAAATATGACAAAGTTTAACATCATGGGGAAAAAAATGCAAATAAAAAGACAAAGCTAATACCTCAAGGGATATTGTACTAACATCAACTCAAAAGGTAAAGAAAATTAAAAAAAAATCAAAGGGTTTTTTTATTAATACATGAAAGGTATCACCTTAAGGGAACGTCACACATGACATTACCACCAAGGGAGGACTAGTCAAGGAATATAAATCTCATCTTAGGGAAAACTAGACATAGTGTTTTCCACCAAGGAGAATGTCATATACCAAGAAAGTTCAAACTCTTGTAGGATATTATGCCTAATATTACCACAAAGGAGTCACGTCACATGGATTAAGAAAGCCACAATTTGGTTGAAAAGGTCACACTTCCTAGGAGATGCATGTCATCATCACTAAGATGGAACCTTTTCTATGCCAACAATAGTCGAGGGACTATGTGCCCCTTCCCCTTAAAATATTAGTGTAATTGCTACACTAACATTTTAAGGAAATATAAAGGGATACCTTGCTAGAAGTAATACACCTATTACAAGGATACCTAACCACTTTCCCCCCAAGTGTGAGGAAAAAAGGTGAGCCTAGATTCAGGATGATATGTTGCTCCTTGAAAAATGAAATGTGATTGCATGAATCTAGGTTTATAACCTCATGAATAGTAGTGAGCATTGTGTGATATTGCAACTACCACATGACAAGGAGCAGCAACTAATTCTATTGATTAAGTGAAAAGTTGTTTGATTTTTTTGAAGGATAATAACAAAGACCTCTTTTTGTTTCCTGCATATTAGGCTCTATAGGGACTCATATACCTTGATCTCTTACTCCACATCCTTTTCCTTTATAGACACAATTTTCAAATTTGATATCCTCTTCCATAATTGTTTTCCATTTCTTTCAAGGAAGGTGGATTTTCATGATCATTATATGTGGATTTATAAGTTGTTTTTACTCCTCTTTGCTAAAATTTGTGGAGTCATGCTTTTGATGATTTAATTGATATTGTATACCTTGATATTCTATCCCTCTCTAAATATGCAAAACAACTTAAAATGCAAGTGATAAAATACCAAAGACACCTCAAGATTAGCCTAAAGAGAGATAAAACAAGAAGGAAAATGGACAAAACAAGATAGAAATGATTTCACCTTCCTTGCTGTTGATGTCTCCTTGGTTGGCCCTTGATTGGAATGATTTTGTGTGCTCCTTAGATGGCTTGTGATGTAGCTAGATGCAAGAGTAGAGGTGCAAATGATTAAAAAGATGGCTAGATGATGGTAGAGGATTGAGGATTCAAATTGGCAGCATGTAATTATGAGAATGCAAAGTGTTTGGGAAAGAAAATGGGCAACATGTAGTTGCTCAAGTCAAAAGTGTTGTGGGAAGGAAAATTAGCAGCATAAGGTTGCTCAAATCCAAAGTCTTGAAAATGCCCTTAAGGAGGGGGTATTTATAGAGGATCTTGAATTCTCTAAAGAATTCAATGGTCAAGATTGATCCAACAAGGTCAAGATGAAGGGCTATGGTGGGTTGAGAACCTACAGGCCCTCACATCTTGACATGTGGAGGGTGAAGTGGCCAAGGGGATATGAGGTGTGAGTGAGGTGTCAAGAAGGTACATAAGGTGGAAAAAGGACATGCACCTTGGGGAGTGAGGAGATTTCCTTAAAAAGGGATTTCTTGTCCCCAAGTGGGAGTGAAAGGGACATTTGAGGAATTTTGGAATTCCTCAAAAATCTACATGGGAAAAGGAAAGGTGGTTGGGGATATAAATGTGAATTAAAAATTCACATTCCTAGGATGATCTAGAGGATAAAAGGTGGGCTCCAAAAGGTGGGACTTGGTCACATGTGGAGATTGTGACAAGTCCAAGGTTGGTCACATGTGGAGATTGTGACAAGTCCAAGGTTCTAGAAGCCTTGAAGGATGGAATGTGAATTAAAAATTCACATATAAAAGAGGGGAATCTAGGAAGAATAAAAAGGAATTAAAAATTCCTTGGAGAATGATTAGGCTTAATTAATCAGTAATTAGAGGAGATAAATGAGGATTAAAAGCCAACTTGCAAAAGTTGGAGGATGTGACACATCCTAATCAAGGATTAGGCATGTGCACATCCTTAATGAAGAGATTAGGAAATGGATTAGATTAGATAAAAATGACATGTGAGGAATTAAATAAATGTAATATTTATTTAATTTATTTGATGAAAAGAGGATTAAGGAGGGTAAGGTATTTAATTATTAATTAAATACCTTAGGGATTTCATAATTAAATATATTAATTAAATAATAGTAATATTACTTAATTAACTCGGATAAGAGGATGTTTAGACGAAAAAGTGATAAATTTGGATAAATTAAGTGTCCAAATTTGGATGTCTACATTTTTCCCTTTGAGATGGTGTTACGTAAGCAGCATCATTTCAAAGAATATTAAAACATAGAACCTAGAAGAAGATGGTTAGATTGGAAAGATGCCCCAGTCATTCAAAAGGAGTGACTAGGAAGGGAAAAAAGAAAAATAATGAAAATTAGGGATGAAGGATGCCCCCTCGAGAGGACATGCGGGTTGAAGAGAACACGTGTGTGCTCTCAAATAGATGATGTGATGCAAGGGGAGATGAGGAAGATGATGCAAGGTGATGGGGAAGAGAGTAAGTGATATGGAAATGGATGAAGCACAAATGGATTTGAGGACAAAAGGTGATGTTGCCCCAGTCAAGGTACAAGCCAAAATGGGTTGATGATGGATGGAGGGTTGTCAATGAGGGAATTAAAGATCCCAAAACAACACGAGGATAGGGAAGGATACATCCCACTGAGTGGTATTGATGAGGGAAGGATACATCCCAAAACACCACTAAATGATAGGGAAGAATACCTCCCGATGATAATGATGAAAGTGTTGTTGATGAGGGAAGGGTACATCCCAAAACAACACCAAAAGGATAGGGAAGAATACCTCCCGATGATGATGATGAAAGTGTTGTTGATGAGGGAAGGGTACATCCCAAAACAACACCAAAAGGATAGGGAAGAATACCTCCCGATGATGATGATGAAAGTGTTGTTGATGAGGGAAGGGTACATCCCAAAACAACACCAAAAGGATAGGGAAGAATACATCCCAATGATGATGATGATGAAAGTGTTGTTGATGAGGGAAGGATACATCCCAAAACAACACCAATGGGATAGGGAAGGATGCTAATAGATGATGATGATGATGATGATGATGGGTCAAGGCTGGTAACAAGACTGAGAACAAGACCAAGGATATGATTAGATGATTCGGGCTAAGTGGAATGGATAGAGATTGGATAGAGATAAGGATGAAGGATGAATGGATGGGGGGATACATGCAAGATGATAGAATGGAAAATGAAATGCAATCCTAATACAATTTGCCATCTTTGGAGCACTGATTTTTGCTATAGCATAAGACACCAGGTGCCAGGGTATGTGGAACCAAGGCGAATTAGTGTCTAATGCATAAAACAAACACAACGGACAAGAAGGCTACCCCAACACCCCAAAGTCATAAAGACCTTGGTCGGGCCAGGTATTGAGATAACCACAAGCACAAAAGGATGCCCCAGCATAACACAAGACATTCAGGATCTTGGTGGGTACTATGTGGGACAACCAAGAAGACACAATCAAACAAAAGAGCAAGATATGCCCCTATGTTGACCAATCAAAACACACCATAATATGATGGATCTTGGCGGCCTTGACAAGTGATGATAGGGAGCTCAAATGATAAACAAAATCCAAAAGTATCAAAATATCACAATCAATTTCAAACGTCCTTTGCCATAGGATCAAGGGGAGGGATGAGATTGATGAGGTATGTTAGGAAGTATGAATCTTGTTGAGACCGATGACGGGCACTAAGCTAAAAGATCGATATGACGTAAGATATTCAAAACTGATTGGATTTCATGATATAAGTGGGTCTTGTTTGTTAAGAACCAGCTAGATAATGGCATACCTTGTTGACACGACATGAGGGAGACAAGACATGAGACAGACACAACCTAAAGACCTAGGGGCTCAGGGGCCGATCAAAGATTAGCCTTGCCTACGTAAAAGCGCAGAGCCCTCGTAGTTCGACAAAAGGCCACAAACAAGTGATGGATGAAAGATGATGAGATAACCCTAGATAAGGGGTTAAAATGATAGAACTGATAAGACAGAACAAGATAGACCTGTTGGATTGGATTGGAGGATAGTGACTATATAAAGCTCAGGGATGGGATAGTTATCCAAATCATCCAAGATGAAGTGGGCAAATGACATGCCATATAGATGAATGATGAAGGGATGAACGATGAGATAGAAAAGATGTGCAAAAGAAGCATAAGTGATGACAATAAGATAGATGACATTGGATTGCATGGGGGAAAATCCTATAGCTAGATACCAATGACAAGGGATTATGAGATGGGATGAGGGGAGAGGATGGGGGGAGGAAAAGGATTGTTTGGGTGGATTGGATAGAGGGATAAGGATTTGGATGAGGAAAAGATGACCAGATGGATAGATGACTGATTCTTGGAACTAGAAGGTGAAGGGTGGGAACAGGTAGAATGAGTAAACGATGGATCAAGATTATGGAATGAGAGTTTGAAATGATAGGAGGTTTGATGAATGTTTGAGATGATAGGAGGTTCGATGAAGTGTTGAGATAATAGATGAAGGTTCGAAGTAGATGAATGGTTACATAGAATGAGTGAATGGATTTATTAGAATGGATGAATAGGACAAAATTGAAGAAGATGGAGGGAGGGATCTTAAAACTTTGTTGCAGATGGATGAAAGCCTAAATTAGGGGTTTGGCTAAGCTCAGATTGGGATAAGATTAAAGCTCAGATGAGGATTGGATCGAATACTAGAATGATTGGAGGATATGATTGAATTGATTTTACACCGAGTTCCGGGGCTTAGGGGATGTAAGGTGTTGACAAGCAGATTTTTCCAAATTTGGCAATTTTCAAAAATTGTCAAATTTTTCCATTTTAGGAAACTTCATGGATATACCTTTGGGAGGCCAAATTTTTGTCAGGAAATACCCAATATTGAGATAGGATGAATTGCCAACTAACATCCCAAATTTGAGATATGCATTTCGAGTTATGAGCGAAAACAATTTTTTAAAATGCTGGAAAAAAATACTAAATTGGGATTTTGAGGGTCAAGATGAAACTTTGAGGCCCCAAAAATGGGTCAAAACGGGTTCCAACGACTTTCTAAGAAATCAGTTGGAAATCCACTCGTTTTCGCGTAACACAACTACCCGTCAAATTTCAGCTCAAATGGACACCCGAGTAAAAAGTTATGGCCTCCGGAAGCTTGGGTGTAAAAATCAAAAATCAATTTTGAAAATTTCAAGACATGGGTTTTGTTCATGGAGGAAAATAAGGAAATGGGTCGTGATCAGTTTCTTGAAAAAGACAATAAAAATGTGTGTTTTTGGGGGGGGGGGGCAACGGCTGGCAGGGTAGGGGCGTAGCCGCCCCGACTAGGGGCGGTTCCACCCCGCGGCGGGGCGGTTCTACCCCTCTGCGGTGGGGCGGTTTCGCCCAGTGGTGGGGCGGTTCCACCCCTCTACAGTGGGGCGGTTTTGCCCAACGGCAGGGTAGTTCAGCCCCTCTGTGGCGGGGTGGTTCCACC
>VDFB02105785.1:527069120-527138879 GCA_007258455.2 Sequoia sempervirens | reverse complement strand
GAGGACCAAGGGGATATGCAAGCGGTGTGGGGATAGCATTTTTAGGCGATGATGGGGGATCATGAGAAGGAGATGATGGGATAGCAACATTAGGAGAGGGAGTAAGGGCCATGATAGGATCTGGATTTGTGGTAGTAGGCTCATGTGATGGAGATGGAGATGGAGATGGAGCAGTGGAAGCTTGAATGACAAAGGGATCATGGGATGGAATGGATGCGGGACTGTGATCTTGAGGTGGACTAGATGGGGTGGTAGGATCTTGATCTGGAGAAGGGGATATGCTGGCATGCTTTGGATTAGACTCTTGGCATGACTCATCATGTGCGAGACGCATGGTAACGGAGTCTTGTTGGGAATCTTCAAGTGGGGAAGATGGAGGGGCAGAAGATCCATGTGGTTCATTGGGATGGGTTTTGGTGCTACTAGGAGTGGGAGGAGCGGATTGGATTTGGGTGGATCTAGGAGTAGAGGGAGTGGATTGGAATTGGGTGTCTTCGATGGATTCGGTGGTTCTTGGAGTAGGAGGTTGGGGTTCAATGGATTTAGTGGGTTTAATGGTTTCAATGGTTTGAGCAGTACTAGGGGTGGTAACATCAATAACAGGTGTGGTATGGAGAAGGGTCTCATCACTAGTGACCGTGGATGATGGATCTAGATGGCATGGTTCCATGACTTCAAGATGTGGAGTTGGGGATGGATTCTTTGTAATGAGTCCTTGGAGAACTTCTGAAATGAGAGACTTGCATATGGTTGGTTTGGCTAGGGTGGTAGAAATGGATGAGGGATTATGGATTGGTGGACTAAGGTTAGATGGAAGAATGGGATTGAATGTAGGACTATGAGTAGATGGGGGATTAGGATTGGATGGAGGACTAGGAGACATTGAAATGGGACACGAGTAACTTGTGACAGATGGAGGACTAGGATTGGATGGAGGACTAGGAGTAGATGGATGAATGGGATCGATGGAGGACTAGGAGCAGATGGAGGACTAGGATTGGATGGAGGGTTAGGTAAGGATATTGGAGTGGTGAATTAAGATAGGGGACATGGATTGTGGATTAGACAAGAGGATATAGGTGGTGTAGTGGGACAAGAGGATGTGGGGGATGGATTATAATAAAGGTATGGATGATGGATTAGGATGAGGAGACATGGATGTAGGATTAAGGTAAAAGGGTGTGGATGTAGGATTAGTATGGGAAGATTGGAAAAGAGGATTAGGATAGGGGGACATGGATGGGGAATTGTAATAGGAATATTGTGATGGGAGATGAAGATAAGAGGATGTGGATGTTGAATAAGAGGATGATGTAGATGGGGAAGGGGAAGGTACTAGATACCCCTTGTCAAAGGTAGCATAAGGAACATGATTAGGCTTAATTGGATTTTGGAAAGTGGGTGGAGAGATCTTACTAGTGGCGATAGCATCAAGGGGATCTATGTCATATACCTCTTGATCAACAAGACTTTCGTTATCAGTGTCGACATAATTAGGGTTTCCCTTGACCACTATTGATAGAGGATGAGGATTCATGATGATGACAGGATAAAGAGGATGGATCAAATATTTTGGATGGAGATGGATGAAAGCTCAAATCGGGATTTTGGTCAAGCTCAGATCAGGATTGGGCAAAAGCTTCTATTAGGATGATTGGATGATACGATGGAATTGATTTTGATCTTGATTGGATCGGATTTTGATTTGGCAAGATTGGATTAGATTGGATTGGATTGGATTATTAAGTGATAGCATTGGTTGAACAGATGTGATTTGATTTGATTGGATTTCGATTGGATTTGGATTAGGATTGGATTGGATTTGGATTTGATTGGATTTAGATTAGATTTGAATTTGGATTGGATTGAATTAGATTGGATTGAATTGGATTGGATTTGGATTTGGATTGGTATGAAAGGTGTGAGATAGAGACCTTAAGCTTGATCATGTGAGATTACCCTTAGTGACCCTAGAGCTTCGATTGATTAGTAGGATGATTACGGCACCGAATCCACCTTAAGCTAGGAATGGATTGATTGGGCCGAGGATGATAACTTACAACACCAAATTCACCTCAAGATGGAAGCGAATTGATTGGGGTTGAAGTTAAAGACTAATAATCAACTTCAAGTGCTATAGTCAATTTGGGTAACCACTTTGTAACACAAGGTTAGGACAGTTTGGCTATGGATGGTGTGTGGGAGGTGTGAATGGTAAAGTTGCAATGTTTGTTAGGTGAGGGTATGGACTTGTGAATGGAAAATTAAAATGAAAAAGGTGGATTAAAGATGATTCATGGAGAATGAATGGGGATTTATAATGGTTAACGAAAATTTGGAGTGATAGAATGGAGGTTTAAATGGATAAAATGGAGGTTTCGGGAGGCTTAGAATGATAAAATGGAGACTTAGGATGATGGGATAATGGTTGGGAACGATTAAGTGGTGATTTAGAGGCTAAATGAATCCAAATTTGGTACTTTCAGGGCGTTGACAGCAAAATCAGGGGCGTAGATAGCATTCTGCAGTGAATCAGGGGCGCTTCCGCCTTTCTGCAGTAGAATCAGGGGCGCTTCCGCCCTTCTGTAGCAGAAACAGGGGTGCTTCCGCTTTTCTGCAGTAGAAACAGGGGCACTTCTGCCTTTCTGCAGTGGGACAAAACTTGATTTTGATGGTAAAGGCTATGGCAAGGACGCAAAATGATAAAGGCCAAAGTATCAGAGATTTCACATATTTTTCACAGAAAACACTTCAAGCAAGCACAATCCTATGATTAATATTAAGGGTATGGCAAGGAAAAGTCTTAATCTAGGATGCACAAGGCTTCTAGGGAGTCCTCAATATACTCTTGGTACGTGAGGCACAACCGTGAACACCAGTCTGTCACAAGCGTGAGTCGGGAACCCCATCGAGATACTGAAAGGCTCAGACCAACTCTTCACGTCTATCTAGGTATCACCCTAGCTTCGACACTCCGCCAATTACGACGTGACTGGATTAGGGTTCAACTTTCATTCTCCCCCCTTTATATACCCCGTCGGTACACATGGTTGGAATTGTCCCTTGGGGTGATGAAATCCCCAAGCAGGTCCCACTAGAAAAAAGACACTAACCGTTTTCGACTGCTCCCCAGGCTCACACGAAGTGCAAGGGGAAAGCGAAAACAAATTAATGCCCCCTTGGGTAACACGAAAACAAGTAATCACAGCAAGCAGCTAATTTTTAATCCCCCTAATTAGACTATGTTCGAAAACAGCCAAGATAAAAAAAAAATTTCAAAAATTTTGCTCAAATAAATGGCCCTGCAAGCAAATGTTAGCTATCTTCTTCTTCTTCCTTGGTCAAATTACGCCACAATATGCTGTAAAACGTTAGCAAAAAACACCAATATCCTTGCCAAAATAATGTTAGAGGGTTACTATTTGAAAACAGCAAAAAACGGGAGCAAAAACGAAGCAAAAATGACTATTTTACCTTCCAAACTGTGCTGTTTTGGGGCGCTTCCGCCCTTCTGCAGCAAAAATCGGGGCGCTTCCGCCTTTCTGCGTTAAAGCAAAGGGCATTGCACAAAAGGTGGGGCACTGCGTACAGGGTGGGGCGCTGCGTAAGAAGCAGGGCGATGTGTACAAGATGAGGCGCTGCGTACAAGGTGGGGCGCTGCATAAGAAACGGGGCACTACGTACAAGGTGGGGTGCTGCGTACAAGGCAGGGCGCTGCGTACAAGGTGGGGCGCTGCGTACAAGGCGGGGCGCTGCCGCCTTTCTGCAACAAACTTTGTTAGATTTTTAAGAAAAACAGGAAAGTTGTGCCTCCCCCACTGCAAGAAATGTGTTAGAAAAACCTTTTAAATTTATTCCTAATTGCAGCAAATTCGTTAGAGGAAAGTAAAACTTTGAGATGTGGGGCGCTTCTGCCTTTCTGGAACAAACCAGAGGGCACTTCCGCCTTTCTGGAACAGACCAGAGGGCGCTTTCGCCTTTCTACGGCAAGGCAGAGGGCGCTTCCGCCTTTCTGCGGCAAAGCAGAGGGCGCTTCCGCCTTTCTGCAGCAGAAACAGGGGTGCTTCCGCCTTTCTACGACCTTTTCCTACATAGTTCTTAGCTAAAACAAGGGTTAAATGTAAGAACCCATTTGTGGGTCCCACCGAGCATGCCATAAATGTATACCTTGATATTCTATCCCTCTCTAAATGTGCAAAACAACATAAAATGCAAGTGATAAAATATCAAAGACACCTCAAGATTAGCCTAAAGAGAGATAAAACAAGAAGGAAAATGGACAAAACAAGATAGAAACGATTTCACCTTCCTTGCTGTTGATGTCTCCTTGGTTGGCCCTTGATTGGAATGATTTTGTGTGCTCCTTAGATGGCTTGTGATGTAGCTAGATGCAAGAGTAGAGGTGCAAATGATTAAAAAGATGGCTAGATGATGGTAGAGGATTGAGGATTCAAATTGGCAGCATGTAATTATGAGAATGCAAAGTGTTTGGGAAAGCAAATGGGTAGCATGTAGTTGCTCAAGTCAAAAGTGTTGTGGGAAGGAAAATTAGCAGCATAAGGTTGCTCAAATCCAAAGTCTTGAAAATGCCCTTAAGGAGGGGGTATTTATAGAGGATCTTGAATTCTCTAAAGAATTCAATGGTCAAGATTGATCCAACAAGGTCAAGATGAAGGGCTATAGTGGGTTGAGAACCCACAGGCCCTCACATCTTGACATGTGGAGGGTGAAGTGGCCAAGGGGATATGAGGTGTGAGTGAGGTGTCAAGAAGGTACATGAGGTGGAAAAAGGACATGCACCTTGGGGAGTGAGGAGATTTCCTTAAAAAGGGATTTCTTGTCCCCAAGTGGGAGTGAAAGGGACATTTGAGGAATTTTGGAATTCCTCAAAAATCTACATGGGAAAAAGAAAGGTGGTTGGGGATATAAGTGTGAATTAAAAATTCACATTCCTAGGAAAGATCTAAAGATAAAAGGTGGGCTCCAAAAGGTGGGACTTGGTCACATGTGGAGATTGTGACAAGTCCAAGGTTCTAGAACCCTTCTGAAGCCTTGGAAGGATGGAATGTGAATTAAAAATTCACATATAAAAGAGGGGAATCTAGGAAGAATAAAAAGGAATTAAAAATTCCTTGGAGAATGATTAGGCTTAGTGTCGTAATTAGAGGATAATTAGGGGCTAATTAGGATTAAAAGCCAACTTGCAAAGTTGGAGGATGTGACACATCCTAATCAAGGATTAGGCATGTGCACATCCTTAATGAAGAGATTAGGAAATGGATTAGGATTAGATGAAAATGACATGTGAGAATTAAATAAATGTAATATTTATTTAATTTATTTGATGAAAAAAGGATTAAGGAGGGTAAGGTATTTAATTATTAATTAAATACCTTAGGGATTTAGCATAATTAAAGATATTAATTAAATAATAGTAATATTACTTAATTAACTCGGATAAGAGGATGTTTAGACGAAAAGTGATAAATTTGGATAAATTAAGTGTCCAAATTTGGATGTCTATAGATATCATTGTCACTTCTTTCTCTTTTCTTGACTTTAATTGTATAATCTTGCATTCGCCCCCAATCATCTTTCAAAAACATTGTCACACTTGAGAAACACCTATCTATATCCTCAACTTGTAAATGTTCAACTTTTTTTGTTGGTGTTAATGTGCTACGAGGATTTTTCATTCCTATTTCATTTTTATTTTTTTAAATTCAGATTTAGGGTCAACTTTTACCATGTAAATCTTATTGGTATATACATACTTTAACATACAATGTATTGTTGAAGGCACTACATTCATTTCATGAATCCAAGGTCTAACAAATAGAATATTATATGAAATATCATGGTAAATGACATGGATAGGAGTTTTTAAAGTAACATATTCGAATTTAACAAGTAATGTTATAACACCAAGTGGTTTTTTCCCACATTATCAAAACCATGGAAATACAAATCAATTGATTTAAGTTTAGTCTTATCTACTCTTTAATTCTATCCAAAAGGTTCACACTACAAACATTATGCCTTGAACCATTGTCAACAAGAGTACGCCTAATCCCAACCTTGTTAATAGAAAATAATATCACCAAAGCATCATTTTGTTTTTATTGTTTCTAAGGGAGGTAATTCACTTTGATGAAAACAATGTCCAAATTAGGTTTATTCATGTTCTCAATCAAAGTTTCCACATTAATTGGTTGCACACTAGGACAGACAACAAATTTTTGCAAAGAATTTTGAATCATGTCATGATAATTTTGAGATGTTTGAATCAAATCCCACAAGGATATCTAACAAGAGTGTTGCAAAGTTTCTCAACAAGATAAAATTATTTACCACTACACTGCGGGATATTAGGTGTGGGTGGGAGATATGGTTGATGAAATGGGATGGATAGTGGAGTTTTTATTGGTTGCTTATTGTTTCTAGTGTTATATGTGTGAGATACAATATGATAATTAGGTTTCCATAACACACGATTGACTAGGAATCTATTTTTCAAAGTTTAAGATAACACCTAGAGCTTTAGGAGGTCCTATAACGAGAGGTGACTTACGAGGTCCACAAGTATGTTTAGGAAGTCTAATGATTAGAGGACTCTTAGGAAGTCCAAAGGGAGTTTTAGGAGGTCGAATTATTAGAAGACTCTTAGGAGGTCTAAAGGGAGTTTTAAGAGGTCTAATAATCAAAGGAGATCTAATAGTAACTTGTGTGTGCATAAAATCAACAAACTTGACTTCTTGTTGATGGTCTTCTATCGATGGGAAATCTAACGTCACCTTAACATCTTCATCTAAGAAATGTATCTTACTATCTTTTGAAATACATGTATCAATGATTTCATCATCTTTTCCAACAATATCTTTCGAAGTGGGAGAAGCATTGGGAGAGAGACAAACAATATTCTCATGAATCTTAACAATTGGATCTTCTAACACCAAGATACCTTCATCATAAGTAGGAGAGGTAGTGGAAGAAGGACAACTATTAATGGCATGATTGTCTATGATTACATCCTCTTTTCCAACAATGTCTTCCCAAGTAGGAGAGGTAGGGGGAGAGAAATAAATAGGATTCTTATGACATTCAATGATTGGATCCTCTAACACCAAGATATCTTCGTCACAATTAGGAGAGATACCAGGAGAAGAACAAGCATGTTTTTCCTGATTGTCCAAAACTGCATTCTCTTAAAATGCTCAACAAGATTTGAGAATAGAATATGAATTATGATAACACAATATTTTTACAATGATAACATGATGTAAATAATTTTCCTATAGATCTGAAATGCAACAATTTTTCCCAAATTTTCAAACAATCAAGCAAAATGACAACTTTCTCACATATGCAATAACATTGTTTCAAAATTTCAGAACAAACTTTAACAAGCAAGAACGGAGTGCCACTACAAATACAGAAATAGGTATAGAAGTTTCTTGAGACACATGTACATGGATAGGGTCACCCAATGGAAAATGAGTCTTTGTACAAGGGTCTAGAAACTAAAAACTTGAAGTTTTATGTTGTTTAATGTTTCTTTCTCTGGTTGCAAATAAGTTGAACATAGGATATTTTTCTAGATTTTACTCAAGTTAGGACAATATAATTCCAAATGAAAACGTGTAACAGAGATGAAAAAAAAAATTACAAGTTTTGGATGCAAATTTGAGATCTAACATGCAATAATTGACTGATTCTAAGATGTCACAACCTGAAAATGCAATTTTGAAATCAAATAATGCAATGCATATCTATTTAATACAATGTGATCCAAATGAAAATATGCAACAATAAAGGAAAATTTTGAATATAATTTTCAGATATAATATGCAATACTTAGCTAGTTTAGAGATGCAAAATTATGAAAATGATGATTTAATGCCAATTGGAAGCAAAACTATGTAATTTTTCACTTGTTTTTGAGTTAAAATGAAAGATGTAATTTACATCCAATGAACAATTTTAGAATTTTAACCACTTAAAGAATGCAATATGAATGTAAATCTGATTTAGAGATGACCAGGTAATGTAATTCATGATGCAAAATGAATGCAATTTTTTTTATTTTTAGTTTTATGACTTTTTATGATGCAAATATGAAACCCTACATGAGAAATGCAAACAATGCAATGCAAAACCTAGATTTAGGGTTTGAAAGACTACCAAATTAGAAATATATGATGTCAAATTTTAGGTTCACCAAAATGAAACATAGAAAATAGGAGAATAAGTGATAAGATATATAAACTTATGCTTCATAACCCCCTTTTCCTAGGGTTTCATTAGAATGCAAACCACAAAGCCAAGAGATTGACTTTCAACCTTAATGGTGAGCTAATCAGACTTGGGTCTCCATTTATTAGGGCCTTAGAAATGATTTTGGAATGATTTGCAATGATTATCCTAATTAAACTATGTGACCTAGTATGAAAAATGTGAATTCTTGAAGATAGATAAACAAAAATAATGAATTACAAGTGGATTTAAGGGATGCAAGGGGATATGTATTAACCTAGAAAATATTTTCATGAGTACTACAGAAGTGCGTAGTCGCCAAGGGGTGAATAAGTCCTTATAGGAAATTTTGATCAAATTTTTGGGGTCCTCTGGAGATGGATCTAGGCTTTTTTTTTTCCACCTATAATTTTTTCAAAATGTTGGAAATGAATTCTACAACTCATTTTTTGTATCTTGGAAAGAATGGTGACAACAAATGTAACAAAGAAAAATTTATATTCAAGATCTCTTCAATCCTTCTTCAACCTGTAACCATAATATACATAAAGAGGGAAATTTTTTGTGCCATATAGGGGTTTTCCTCAATCAAACCCTTTGAATAGTGTTCCCACTTTCAATATGGCAAGATGTCAATGATGAAAACCTTATTGGAAATGGAAGGAAATGATGAATGAATACACTTTCTACAACTCACCACCCTTCAATGGATGCCTTAAAGGACTTAAGAAAAACACATCACTTCAAGGATCTTGGATCTTGATTGATAGACTTGCTTGATTGCTTGAATGCATGAAAACCTACAACACTTGTTAGCCAAGTCAACATGAACACAGATAAAATTTGACATGATGTTAGGATCTTGATTGCTGCCACAAATGACTGATAATTCCACTCTTGAATATTCTTAACAATAATTTTCTCAATAGGATTTCTTCATAAAGTTTGTTCCCTTTCAAATGATCAAATGACTATGTATTTATAGGTATTTATCCAATTTCCCAAAAATTAGATTCTAAGAGTTGACACTTCCAATTTGAATTTTGAGTAGTAAATGCCACCAAAAATTGGGTCCTAGCTCATAAAGGGGACCCATTTTCCCATGGATGAATGGGTCTTGGCCTAAACTTCCAAGACACACATGATCCAGGGCTTGATGTAATAATTAAATTAATTTATTTGATGTTGTTCCCTTTAAGAAAATGGAAAGAATTAGGATTTGGAAAATTAGAAGCTTAGTTAAGTCCAATAAATTGGGTGATCAAAACATAATGTGAAATTGTAAAGGTATACAATTTTCTATGTTAAAAATTGTATAATCACAACTAATTTATGTTTATGTCATAAGTGAGGATTTTAATATAGTTGAGCTAGAATTTGATAAATGTAGAAATCTTCTTATGCATTAGATAACTAGTAAATAAGAATCTTCTTAATACATCCATATTAAATTGGGGCTTTTTAGTTCCAATTTTAGTCATCAACATTCTAACTTTGCATGGTATATATAGAAAAAAATTGAACTCTAACACCAAAATGGTTCTTAATTTACTTCATAAAGGAATGTTCTTATGTTTTGTATCCTTTTTGGTAGTTATTTTACATCACTATTCAAACCTTTGCTAGAAATTTCCTTTTATAACCTATTTTTTATCAAGTTTTGCATTGAATACCAATTTTTCTTGCCCATAGTGGAAAAAAATAGCTTTTATCAACAAATCATTATTGAACTTTATATACCCTCTCTTGCACACATACAACATATTTACAACCTTGAACTGCATCCTAACTATGGAGTAGTTGGATTCAATGGTGGAATGATCTTCCATCAAGTGAACTTTCTTATGCATATATGGGTACTACCTAGTACTTTTCTATGATTTTTAATATGATACCACCACCTCAAAGATCTATCATAATTTTAACGAGATGGATTAGAAACCATTTTCACCTACTCCACAACTAATATTGTCCAAGATCCAATAATAAAAATAAGTTAGTAATAATTCTATAGATCAAGTGGAATAAATTAAAGCTTATCTTCATTGTCTTAAGATTGGAGACAAGGTTTCTCAAGAAAATTTTAATCCATATACTCTTCTCATGTTTCTAATATTAGGTAGGGCCATCAATTTGTTAATAATTTTCTTTTTTCAACCATCACCAATAGGTCTTCAAATATCAAGATTCTTCTCCTAAGCATGACCATGCTCTTTAGCAAGGCATTATTGTTGTCCCTTGTTGCATTTAAACTTTAAAATAGGTCATTTGTGACCAATTACTCACCCAAGTTGATATTCATGAGGTCATTTTACTATAGCTAATGGAAATTTTCTACATTTTTATTGATTCCCTTGGAAATTTTCTACATTTTTATCGATTCCCTTATAAATTCTATAAATTTATAGGAAATTGTTGGTATGAACAATTTCTAGGTCTATAAATTGAAATATATAAATCATGTTTTATTGCAAATAATATAAAAAAATGGAATCATTAAATTTATAACTAAGTTTGGCAATCTGGAAGACATCTAAAATAGGTAGTCATTCACACTACACTACTAAATATTTCTTAATAAATTATTGTCAAAGTCCTTGCTCTTTATTTGTAATATTTTATTCCTCTTCTCATCTAGACCCTAATAAAATAAGGTTCATCAAGAAAAAATACATCTTAAATATAATTATTACTAGAAGTATGGAATGAGCTTGTTTCTCCTAGTAGCAAGACATTTTCATTAAAAAATAAAATCTAAAGCTTGTGATCATATTGAATGCCCATTCATTCTTGTTATGCTCTAGGTGCTAGGATTTGGTCCTAAGTTATTTTATTATATTAAAATTATATATATGCTTTCACTTACCTAAGAATTTATGGTATATAGTCCTCCTCTTTATAATTTTCAAGTCTATTTTGATAAAAATGTCTAGTGTTCCTTCTCTTAATGTGCTAGCTATAGAATATCTTTTCTACTTTCTTGTTAATTTTATTTTTTAAAAGTATGTTAAAGTTATTTATATCCTTTCCCAATAATATCTAAAATATTATTAATGGATAAATTTTAATAATTATATTCATACTCTATTAGAAGAATAAGATGATGTCAAACATGTACTCTATAATGTACTAGTCCACTTCTTATTTAGCTTCAATATCTAGCATATAGTGGCAAAATAAAAATAAAAATTATATCAATATGTTCTTCCCAAGCCTCCATATCTCATTGAATTTGGATATAAATAGATTGGTCATTGAAATACTTTCAATTTTCTTGAATTTTATTTTCTCTTCAGTCTTCTTCCTCTTCTCTTCAACAATCTATTATTTCTCATGTTGAGAAGATTTTTTTGATACCCAAACCCTTCTCTCTAACTAGGAAATTTTATATCTATTCCAAGGTTCTTACTATCCCTCATGTTTATTACTTTTATTATTGGGATCCTTCTAAAACCCCCCACCAAAAAAATTAAAAGTTAATAAATGATTTCTTATGTGCTTCTACTAAGAAAGGAAATGGTTTTGACTAATTTACTTGGGAATTATATTCTCTTCTTCATGACTCTATAGGACTTTGTCTCACTAATAACCATTTCCAATTATTAAACCACTTGAAAGGAGTTAGTCTTGGTAAATATTGTTGTAACCCTTTATCCCTTATAAGGTTACTCTTGGTGGATAGGACTGAATAGGGATAGGATTCCATTACATTCTCATCATGAATGTTCCAATGAAAACATACCAAAAAAATTGATAAAGGAATATGGAAAACCTATGAGGCTATCAATCCTAGCCACTTTTGAAGGAATAATTTTAGAAATGGTATTTCTATTAATTGACTAGAACTCTCTATAATTGTGATCACTTACCAAGATCAAAATTTACTCAAAGTCCCTTGAATTAATTTCATACCTCTTTTCTAGAACCACTCTTAATTTGGTTATCCTAGCAAATTTTTTGTTGTTTTACATCGTTATTGAGTCAAATCCTCTATGAATATTTTAGAAGATTGGGATTAGATGCACAAGTGATCCAATTTTATTTTTGGAATTGGATGATAATATCTTGAATAGAAACAAGGTTATTGATTAGTTCCAATTGAGATAATTGTATGTCCATTAGGTTCTTGAATATAAACTATTTATATAAATAGCATGAAAAATTTATTAATAGGCCATGAAAATAGCATAAAGAATATATAGTCCATTCATTTATATTGTGTAAATGTATTAAATATTTTAGTGAGAAATAGTATGAAAGAAAGTACCCATGACCAAGAAAGAACAATGCATTGATATGATTTTCCAAAAAATATTGGTGCATAGCTAAACCAAGTACTGATATGAATTACTTATCATTTAACTAGTTTACTTAATTTAATGTAGCTTTTATTTATATAATATTTTGTTAACTAAGCCTTCCAAAATATGTGACAACTTTCATGTGCATATGGTGTGTTTATCGTGTGGATAGGGTTGTTCAAGATGTTAGATCCATATGGTGACAATTATTTGGTATGATCATAGAGAGTATACATAGCCATGTGTTGGATGCATATGGATTCAAGACCATCATATTGGTGTATGAACATGTGTTTCCAACATACAAGTCACACACAATGTGGAGGGGTTGATATAGGAGCTAGAAACATTATTGTCAAATTTGACATGCACTCTCAAATTTGTATGGTGTGATTGAAGATTATACAATTAATTTTCTTACATTGAGTTGCATAGAGATATTAGAATTTATTCTTGTGTAGATATGCATAAATCCATTCCAATATAGTGTTTCATCCAATTAGAGAATCTTGAAATTGTGTTGTGTATGAAAGAATCTATTGTAGCATGATATGGGACTACATTTTAAGCTAATATGAAAAATCATGAGTTCTTTGGAATCACACTTAGATCATTTTCCCTTTCTTCTAGAGTAATAGTCTACATTGTGTCTAGTGTGTAATATGAAGAAATTAGTTGGGTTAATCCAAAACCCACTAATTTTGTTGTGGTATTGTGTAGGTGTGTCTATATCCTTCAAATTTCCTTGTAAAGTGGTGTTCTTAATATGGTAGAAAGATCCCTAAAGGTGCCAATATAGAAAAGGGGATTAAATGTATGGTGGGATATAACTTGGCCATGTGCATTTCTACTATTAATTTGTAAATGTAAAACTAGAAATATTTAACAATGCTTTATAATTAATGAAGAATTGAAACTATTATACTTCTACCCAAGAATAAATAATTTTACGGAGCATTCTAATGTGGTTTTTTTTAAAATAATGGTCTTAACTACATATTCTTGTAGAATCTACTGGAAGCTAACCCTTATAATCAAGCACTAAAACGAGATGATTCCATTGAAATTTAACATCCTTTTGAGAGGAGGAAAACTTTGTATGAAGAACTAGAGGGTAGGGTAGTGTATAGTGAAAAAACATACACAATCTAAAATAATGTTACCAATTGAAGAAGTGGGTCATTGGCATAGAATGTTAAAGAGTAGCGTGTAGGTTTGTGTTGGGTGATATGGTTATTGACTAGCATGTTGTGACTCTTATGTAGTTAGATTAAGAGATCAACCATCAAAGTGAAATTTTGGAGGCTCCATGAACTTGTAATCATGATGAGAGTTGTAAGAATATAATATGGAGTAAATAATGTAGGCATAAATAATATTGTTATAAAACTTGAACCAATATTATTGATAACACACCTAAACCAATATGATAAAAATATTATATTTATGAGTAAATAATGTTGTTATCAAAGCTGAAATGCATTCCTAAAGTTGTTTGGCATGACTAAAGAGTGTATGTAAATCTATCTTTCACTAAGTTGCACTAAGTTATAAGAATTGATGCTTGTGCATATGTGTGCAAGGAAATTATTCTAGAGTTTTTTTCATGTGTGAAGCATCTTCGTTTTGTGTTGCTTGCATAGAGAGGGTTATAGCTTGAGGTAAGATTATGGTAAGTCAATGCATATTATCACAAGTTATATGTAATTATGCACTAATCAATATGACCCTAGTAGAAATATTAAAAATAGTATTCAAAAATCATTTTCATGATTATAATCATTTTAAAGGTTATTCACAACCTTCTCTACATATAACTATTATTCAAAAGATTAATAATAGATTGGTTTTGTAATTCATAACCACTTTATAGAAATGAATACTTTGTGTAGTTTGGTTACCCATTTTAGAACCCAAGCTTTTCCATTTTGGTTAATGTATTATAGCTTGAGGTAAGATTATGTTAAGTCAATGCATATTATCACAAGTTATATGGAATTATGCACTAATCAATATGACCCTAGTAGAAATATTACAAATAGTATTCAAAAATCATTTTCATGATTATAATCATTTTAAAGGTTATTCACAACCTTCTCTACATATACCTATTATTAAAAAGATTAATAATAGATGGGTTTTGTAATTCATAACCACTTTATAGCAATGAATACTTTGTGTATTTTGGTTACCCATTTTAGAACCCAAGCTTTTCCATTTTGGTTAATGTATTATTTACTGATTTCTCCTCACTTTCAATCTTGATTGATCCAACTAGGTTTTTTATTCCCAATTTTTTGTTATATGGTTAGTTGGAAACACTCACTCACCTCTTGTGGTTCTACTTGTGGGCTTGAGCTACTTGGAATTAGATACATGATTTCTCCAAGCCTCTTACACCTAAGATTTTATTGGCACACGATTATTTTGAATGATTGACATTGAATGTAGACTAAGTCCACCTAAATTTAGTATGCTTTCAAAGTGGATATTTTATTTAGTAATTAAAAATATAAAAAATAATTCAAGATTTTTCAATTGATTCACATTTACCCTTGTACACTAAAAAAAACATTTGTTCTAATGTTCTACTAAAATATTAGATGCAAACAAGCGAAGTTGCCCTAAAATTTACCCCTTTTACTCTTAATGAGCATTGGGTTAATGCACCTTATATTTTTCACATGCACTACTTTCCCCTTCTATCATGAGCCCTTGCCCTCCTCAAATGTGTAGATATAACCATAACCTCATTGATTATACTATACATAATTCAAATGCTTGTCATTAACACTAAGGACATGGATCATCTTAAAAGATACATGCTCCTTATATCACTTCTTAGAAATGTGATAGGGGTTCCTATAGTGTGTGAAATTCAATTTAGCAAAAGAAAGGATGGTTTTCTTTGTCAAATGGTCACACTAGACACTAAATTAAGATGATCAACTAGTTGCTATGGAATCTAGAATCTAATCTACTACTACTCTAATAGAAAAATATATAATTCTATTTAATCTAAATGAATTTTATCCAAGTGATAAATTATAGTTTTCTAACAAGAAAAAACATAAATGGAAACTACTAACTATTGATTTATAGGATTCTAAGTTACAAAATTAATAAATTAAATGTAAAATTGTAAATGCATAATAGAGAGGAACCTAGACACAAAATTTGGAAGCCTCTATTGAGGATGCTAGTGTGTCACATGGGTGCTTGCACATGTCACTATGGTCTATATGGTTGAATGAAAAAAATTAACCTCTCTTCTTAAAATGTGTGCTTAGTTTACACAAAAAGTGAAACAAAGACAACTAAGTAAATAACCTAATAATAGTGGAAATTAAAAGAAGAAGATTTAATCTATTTAATCAAATGAAAGTGATTAAAATTATAGTGAGAGAGATGGAGATATTAGAAAAATTTCATGTGGTTAAATATCATCTTCAAGAGTAATCTATAACTACAAGAGAGGGGAAATGTTTGAGGCTATTTGGGAGCTTTATGAGTGATCAAGCCCCTATTTTGGTTTTTCAACCTCAACAACAGTCAATATTTAAAAATTATAAAATAGAGTATATGTGTTCATATCCTAAGTGTGTCTAGGAATAAAAGGAGTCATGCCAATGCAAGCATAGTACACTAGAATGAAAATGAAAATTTTGTAGATTAGGAGATGATATCCCAAAATCCAAACTAATAACAATTATGATTCTACAATAATAAAATGGAAAATACTATGATCTTTAAGATAAAGAAAAATAACAATACATTCTCATCCCAAGCTTGATGAAAACAATGGAGACAAGAATATGATTGTTGAATGTTGCTAAACTTCCCAAGAGCTTTACAAATGTAAGTAGACTATTTAGAATGTTGGTAACAACATTTGGTGTAGAGGGCTAAGTGAGTATCAAAAGTTACAAGATAGAATGAGATGGCTTGAGATTAGATTCACAACATATCAAATGGAGGGAGATAAGGGAGTTGGGTAGTTGTACATATGTGCATGAAAAAGGAGGTGGTCGATGTATTAAAAAATAATGATTGTTAGTATCAAGAGGCCAACACATCATGCAAGCATCTATGCATCACATCTACATCTAGGAAAAATTGATTCCTAGTGTTCCTAAAAACCATAGGCTAGCAAGGACAAGAAGACAAACATATTTACATGAAAATAACATAAGAGGTAGAAAACAACACAAGATTGGCACCATGGATAAGAAAAGGCTAAAAAAAGACTAAAAACAAGCTCAATTGATGGACACCAAAGTGAGTACAAAACAAATGTGGAATTGAAAGGATATGCCATTTTCCATGTTAAAGTGCCTTAGGGTGGCTTGATAGCGACAAAATCCTTCAATTGAGTTTGGTTATCTCTCTTGTGAAAAATGTTTCATAGCTTAGAGAAGAAAATGAAGAAGACACCATTAGATAGTGAGAGCTAATTCTTAATAGTTAGGACCTCCCAAATGGTTGGTGGAAACCTTTCAATTGTGACTCACCACCTCTTCCCACTAGTTTTATAGCTCTTGCAACATAATAATCTAATCATTCCTATAACTTTTATATTTTATTTAAAACTTTGGTTCCTACTAGTTCTATAGCTCTTACAAAATAGAAATGTGACCTTGAATGTATAGACATTATTATATTTAAAACTTTGCCTTGTCTAAACATTTTAAGTGTAATCGTATTCCACCTAAATTCTTTTATAAATTAATTTAAAATATATCTTTTAAAATAATATAATGTACAATTTATTCATTTAAAAAAAATGTTTTAATATTAACATGAGTATTTGATGTAGAACTCATAATCCATCATGAAAATAAAGAAAAAAATCTCACAATTATATTTTTTTTTACATAAAACAACTTTTCCAACATTTTTAAAGTTTAAAAAGGGAAAGAAAAAAAACGCTTATGGGTTTGTCTTCTTGGAATTTGTCTTACTCGAGCTTGCATGGGGCCCGCTTTGTCTTTAACGATTTTTTAATGACAAAGTTTGGTAGCCATCGCAAGGCGAAAGGGACCAAGAGATCCAAAATGAGTGGAATTCCCGTTAAAAAATTAATCCTCAATGTTTTATATTTGTTTTTTTTGGTGTCACGCCATATATTTTGACAAGGAGAGTATAATTCCCCTTCATTTAGGTGGTGTAAAGAAGGTTTATTTTAATGATCACCTTCAATATCACAAACAACCATTAAAGTTGATGTGTTAGCTGGGTAAGAGGATTTGACCTCATGACTTTTTTATTTCAATTGAAATTTAGTTGTGTTATGTATAAATGTGTAAATATGAATGATTTTTGGTTTGTTTTATTTTGACTAATATTAAAATTACAGTGTGCAGGTTAGTAAATATCTATCTTATTAATGTAAGTGTGAAAAATGAAGCTATTTATGATCGTGATTACTTAAAGTATTTAAATTTCGCATTAGATGTTACAAAAATGAGGTATGGTGCAATGTGATCTTAATAGATGTGTCCCATGTGTTGTTGGGAAGGTCATGGAAGTATGGCAAAAGAACACTCCACAATGAGAGGAATGAAACCTTCCCATCATGAAAGATGGTAAGAAGTTTGAGCTATTATTGATGTAGGTGGACGAAGACATGACAAGCTAGGTCATGTTAAGAATCAAGAAGTTTATAAGAGAGTTACAAACCACATATGAGAGATATATAGTAATATCCAAGTATGCACATGAGGAGGAGTTATTACATAGCTCAGAATGAGTTAGAGGTTGCAATGCTACTTAAATCTAGCATGCATACATAATCAATAGTGAGATCTTAGAAGATTTTTTTTTTCCAAAATGGACCTATCATATCCACTTTTATACATGACTTAGCCTCATTGTCATCATTTTGACTAGCACTCAAATAATATTTTGCTATGAGGTGTTATAAATTTCAGTATTTTTATTATTTCAATTGTTCACATAGTAATAATTATATTCCCTTTGGAGAAATGCTTCTAATAGAATTTGTAGGTTTAGGTACATCTATCACTAATATCATTGGTAGAGTGGGTGGTATGAGATATGATGTTGATTGGAAGGTGACACTTTAAGATATGATGCAATGCCATGGACAAAACAACATGGCCACTTTATTCTTCTTGATGTCTCGATAGTTAACATTTGTATTGCTTATTGTCATGTCAATGATGTGTAAGTGAGTTTGTTAATTTGGTTAGTGTTATGTTGTATTTGTGAGTGTGTTTGACAGTAGTGGCTATGATATCAACCTATTGGCATGTTTATTTTAAGGGTTATATTTAAAAAAATTAATTAAAGGGTAAAATCTTGCATAAAATGTAAGTCACAAGTGGAGTTTTATAGGAGTAAATGTTTTTAATTACCACTATTGAAGTCCTTCGACTATTACATATCTTGAATTTTATGTCAAGTGGCTAACCTAACCACCAATTGACCTTTGGTTTATGGTGAGTTTATATTTAGAGTGGAGAGTTAGGGCATGGCATTCTTGAGGAGTTAAGCCTATTAAATGTTTTTGTATTTTCATTTTTATTGAGTTCTTTCCATTCTTAGTTATAAATCTTATTGATTATGTTTTAGGGAGAACCTTTTTGGGTATTGATGTGAGATGGATCTAGATATAAGTGTGAGAGAGGAGAACTCCCATTATTTATTGTTTTATGTTTCTTTAACAAAGAAGAGGATTTTGTGTGCTCTTTTCTTTTTGGGTTGTTTCTTTTTATATTCTTGGTAGTATCTAGGATTATAAAAATTGTACTTGGGGTTCTTGAAAACCCTTGGAATCCTCAAGTTGTGGCAAGGGTCTGCAAGGATTTGTGGTTAGGGGTTTATTTGTTAGTGTTGGTTCTAAAAGGAAGCAATGTATGTAAAAAGCTTCCTATACCAATCTAATGAGGATAGTATTATGCAAATTTTAATCTTTTCAACTTACAAAAGTAGAAACACATATAAATATAAGATAATCATTATACCATAACACTTATGTACATGGGGAAAACCCTTTCAAGAGAAAAACCCCACACTCCAAAGTAGCACAATGTATTATTTAGGAAACCAATGGAATATAATACACTTACATAGTAAGATATTATAACAATATTACTAACATGTAAAATTGAAGTAAGTAGCATAATGGTACTTGCAAGTCAACCTTGTAAACTACAACTCCAAGCACCAAATAAGTAGATAAATTAAAAACAAGAAACCATGAATTGTTTTGGAAAATAATTTGTAAACCCATAAGAGTTATGGTGTTTAAATGCTTGGGTTTAAATTCTAGCACCTCTCCTTGGTCTTGAACTTCTCAATTATTTTTAGCATTGTTCTTATATAGTTTACAATGTTGTAACATGTCATATTTGATTAACCAAACTTGGGTGACCCAATTTATCCTCATTTAACATTCAAAAAATGCACCATAAAATGCATAATATCCTATCATAATATTGGTCAATATTCCAATGTAACTTCCCTCTTACATTTTCCTACATATCATAAAATTTATCATATATAACCCCCTTCATGATGAACTTATACACACAAAAAGATGTTGAAACATGACCAATATATACCATCTCAAAGTGGGATGGTAACTCCCATTGAAAAGATGAAAATCACTAAAAGAAAAATTCTAATAAGCCTCCAACTAAGATGTCAACTTTCCATAAGAAGAAAAAATATTAATTGCATACAAAATATATTAAATTATGAATATATGAATATAATATTAATGCATTTTTTCCCAATATTCTCCCACTCATTGAGCACCTTGCAAGATAAAAATGGAAACCCACCAACACTAAAATATAATCACTACCAGTTGAGAGGCCCATAGAGTCACTACAATAAAAGCTCTCTATGCTTAGCTTCTTTGAAAAATAATCCACAAAATTCATCAAAGTGTCAAACTTATCCAAAATCACCATTCCATCCTCTGCTATTTTGAAAAAAAATATTGGACATCAATATGATTTGTCATCACATAGAAATTCATGTTCTTTTCCAAGTATATGAAACTCTAACTATCACATAGAACTATAGTAGTCCCTACATCTCTAGCTAAACATCATAAGATAATCTCTTAACCAAGTGGATTATATACAAGCATTAATAGCTTTCATATACTTTTCTTCTATGGTCAAAAGTGACCACAACTTTCCACATGCTCATCCAACTAATGACAACACCAAACTTCATGAAAATGTATCCACTAGTGGATCTTCAACTATCAATATCACCCACCCAATCTAAATACGCATATCCGTGAATACAAACTAAATATTGAGTCCCTATAGGATAACCATGATAACATATAGAATACATAGAAGTACCTAACAAATATTTGAAGACCCTCTTCACTACATCCTAATGTAGCTATCTAAGACTAGCCATAAATTGACTAAGGACTCCCACTACTTAGGCAATGTTTGGTTTTGTGAAAATCACATATACATCAAATTATCAACAAAACTAGCATAAGGAACTTTACTTATATCCTCTATCTCACTAGGATATTTTTGACCCTTTTTAAATGTAGATCTGATGACTAATTTAGATGGTCTAGCTTGACCGATGGTCATCCTCCTAATGCCAATTATTTTGACAATTAATTTAACACATACAACTCAATTGAAATGAGGATCACTTCAATTCTCATAATTTAAGACAACTAATATATATGAATCAATGATCTCCAAGGTCTTAGTTGCTAAGTCATAGTAGTGTTGGAGTAGCTAAGTGAAATATGTGATCTATTTTTTCAAGGGGCATATGCTAGTAAATATCTAAACTTGAAGATTTTAAACCAATTATGTCAAATCTAATTTCACATATAATATTATTTTAAGTTCTTAAGAAGAAATTACTCTTAATCTAATCTTACTCTAAAATTTTGTAAAAAATAAAAAAGAGATTTAGGGATTTAGAGAAATAAAATGAAAATAAAAGCTTCATCTTTACTCTTGGTTAAATAAAATATTCACCTTTTCACTTGGTTTTTAAACCCCTACTTTCAAAAGATATGATGAAATTTGGTTAACCTGCAATGATGTGATTAGTCTAATAACCCTACTAGTGACATTATAGATTCTATATTTAGAGGAATTTGTAAGAACTCGAAAAAAAGTTATAAGACCTCTATTTACACAAGCAAATATTATACACTACTCCAAAATCTCACCATGAATGATATATACTTTTAAATGCTTTTATAAATATTTACCATATAATCCTTTAACTCTTCCAATCTTTAAATATTGTGAGATTGTATATAATCCTTTAAATATTCCATGGTTTCCAATATATATCATTTAACTCTTGCACAAAAGATCCAATGGAATTTGTTATATGCCTTTCTTCAACAAATAAAACCCTAACCTAATATGTTAACTTATTGGTATACTCTAGAAATACCTTGAACTACTTCTCTTCATAATTTGTATTATTCTTCATATTGTTGTTGGAGGCTACCTACTCTCTAAAAATGAGCATTGGAGTATTACCATAATTACTCTCCTTTAGAGGAGTAGTCAGTTGTTGGATAAAGAACTTCATTTTTCCCAACTAACTCTTCACGTAGACTACTTAGTCTACTTATCCATCCTAGTGATTATAGTTTTTACCACTAACTCCATTGTAGCAATCTCCTCTTCCCTTGTTTGTTGGTAAAGTTAGATCCTTGATATTTAATAATATTTTGGTAAAAACACCCTACCATCTATATCTACCATAGGATGAGTTATAGTAGCTACCATATATCCAAATTAATCTAAGGAGATGGTGTAAAGTGTTCTTGTAATTTTAGGAGCTCTATCTATTAATTTATGTAGATAATGTAACCACAACCATAGGTTGTACATCCTTCATTTTCCTCTTATTTAGATTAATCCCTAGCCATGTAGGAATAGTGGGAGAAAGTTCTAATGTATTTATTCATTATCTTTCCCCTATTGATCCTCAGGAACCTTATATTGTTTTCTCAAATATGGATCTTCCTCTACCTATTCTTTGTTGCAAGTATGACTAGATTGGTGTAGTCATTGATGTAAAAAATCTTGTGTTGTCATTGGTGTCAACTATATGAGGAAGAAAACCATTATTGGGGGAGATTGTTGCAAGTGTATGTTGGTGTTATCTATGCTTTGATTAGTTTCATTATGTTGACATTAGTAAGCTACTAGTTTCAACCTCTATTTTTTCTTTGATAAGCCCCTATCTATGGTTGAGGAAGTAATGGAGATGATGAGGATGTGTTTTTAGTGCTTGGTTTCCAAATTCTTTTGAGAAAATTTGATAAAAAGAGGAAACAATGTGTTGTAGTGTTGTTTTGGGTTGCAAAGTAGTGTTTTGGTGTTGCTCTACATTTATTCTAGGTTGAAGAACTACCTATTTGTTTTAGATATGTTGATTAGAGGTATTCAAAGATGTATTTAGAATTTGGTGTGCTAGATCGTTGTGTAGAACAAATTGTGTTCACTAGTGTGTAAATAGTGTATTACAGAGGTGTCAAGGAGATATGTTTTTGCTCTGCATTTCTCCGTAGTTTGGTTTCAGATCCTACGGATCTAAAGGTGTTTTGGTGGTATTGGTATCTTTATTCAGTCAAATCTTTTTGAGGTTTGGTGCTTCTAAATTCAAGTTCTTAAGTAACAGTGTATGTCAAGTTTTCTGAGTGTACTAGGTGTGTACATTCTTTAGGTGAAAGTTGTTGCCAAGGATTATGTTGAATTTCAAGGAATTTGTAGAATATTCTAGATTGCTTTCGGGTTACATTTTTTGTCCACGAGTTTTTATTGTTCAAAGGAAGCATGTACTTAAAATTTTACTAGTGTTTACACGTGTAACGACCAACCTTGGTGTTTACACTAATTGTGTTGGATGATTATTGTTTATAGAAGCATGTGGTAGCATGTTGTTATATTTTTGGGTCCTAGATAATGAATGGTGTGGTTTTCTTTCACTTCTATCCACCATGGAAGTGTTTTGGCACTGACCTAATTTGAACTTTCATGATTGATGTACATAGACAACCTTGGAAAAGGGCTTTAAGGTTGAAGATGATATAAATATGAGTTGAGTTATTGAGTCATGCAAAGATAGTGAAGTAAGATGTGAATGATGCGAATTGAAAAGTGTTACAATGAGAATTTGAGAAGTGCAAGTGGGTTTTCATGTGTTAGATTGCTAGATGTAGTGAGTAGAAGGTGTCTACAATTCTTTAGTCAAGTTGTGAAGGTTTTGGCAGTATTGTGGTGGATTTCTTTGTTGCATTGAGATGGATTTCTCTGAGTAACATTACTCTCTATCTTTTTTTTTTCTATTCTAGTAGTGAGCTTTTGGCAATGAGCCTTTCTTTCTTTGGGCAGTGAGCCCTTTAGGAATGAGCCCTATTATATTTGGTGTTGATATTAATTTATATTGTGAGATCATCCTCATTGTGGTTTTTCTCATCTTTGGTTTTCTACATAAATCTGGTGTTCTCTTGTGTATGGTGTTGATTTATTTCATTTTATGTTATTTTCCTTTCATACTAAATCATAATAATAGATTAAGAGTTAATTGAATGAATGTGGATATGAATGTTTGTGAGGGTTTTGAAGTGTTAAGGTATAACTGATTCACTCCCCCTTTCATTTGACTTGTGCATTCAAAAATTGGTATTAGAGTAAGGTTCCTTGGAAGAAAGCTTAATCACTTGAGGTAGATATAGGATGGTGCACAAGAAATAGATCCTATATTTGATGGAACATATTAAGTATTCTGGAAGATGAGGATGAAAGGTTTTCTAGTTTAATTTGGATATGATGTCTATAAATCTATTAAGATTGGTTACACTAAACCTAAAAATGGATCAAGTACTCCTGATGAGATCAAATCCTTTGAAAGAAAAGGTAAAGCAAGGTATATTCTCTTAAATAGTCTTACTAATTTTGAATTAGTTAAAGTGATGAATCCAAAAACTACTAAAGTAATTTGGGATAAGTTAGAAAGAATTTATGAAGGAGATGATAAGGTTAAAGGAGCTAAGATGTAGAATTTGAAGATCATGTTTGAGAACATGTGGATGACTAAAGATGAAAATGTTACAAGATACATACAAAAGGTAGATGAAGTTTTCAGCTCCATTAGAGGTATTGGTGGTGAACTGAAAGAACCTAAAGTGGTAAATAAACTTCTTAGAAATCTTCCTAAATCTTATAGTCATAATTTTTTTTCAATTAAATAATTTGCAAATCTAGATCAATATACTAGAGATTGGTTCTATGGATTTTTAACTGTTTTTGAAATGAGATAATTTGGTATAAATAGTGGTGCAAAAGTTGAGACTACTTTTAAGACTAGAAAAACTGAGGAGAACAAGGAATCAGATTAGGAGGATCTTGATGATCAATATAAAATCCAACTTTGTAAGGAGAATGAAGAAGGGTACTAGTAAGTACAATGGTAAGTTTCCTTTCAAATGTTTTAGTTGTGGAAAGATAGGTCATTATGCTTCAAGATGTCCAAATAGAGCTTTGAATAACAAAAATAAGGAAAATAAGAGTAAGATGATTAAGAAAATATATTATGCTAGAGAAGGAAGTATTTATGATGATGAATTTGATTATGGAGATGAATATGATTATTATTATTTTTTGTGGCTTGAAAAGATGAATCTATTTATGCTATATGATGAAAAAAAATTCATGGCTTTAAAAGATGAATCTATTTATGCTAACTCTGAGAAATGTGTGAAGGAAACAAAGGATAATACTGAAGGTACTTTGGTATATGATTTTCATGCTAAACAAGAAAGGAACTACTAGATAATTCATAGTGAATGCTCTAAGCATATGACTTATAACAAGATTAATTTTGTTAAACTTGAAAAATATGATGGAGGATTTTTTAGATTTGGTGATGATACATATACTAAGATATGTGGAAAAGGTTCTATCAGTTTTAATGGCAAGAATAATACTAATGATTTTTATTATTTTAAGGGTTTAAGGCATAACCTCTGGAGTGTTGGAAAATGTGTAGCAAAGGATACAGTCTTATGTTTTAGGATGATGGATGTGAGATCAAAAAAGGATCCAAAATTGTGGTTGTTGTTGCAAGATGAACAAATAGAAATGCTTATCAATTTAAGGGTGTTGATGGTCATTGCTTAATGACTCAGATTAATGAAAGCTATATATGACATAAAAGAATGTGTCACATCAATTTTAATATCCTAATGAGGATAAGTTCAGCTCAAGTAGTAAGAGATGTTCCAAAGATTACAAAGCCTATCAATGCCGTCTATAAAGAATGTGAAATTAGAAAGCAAGCAAGAAGAAGCTTCAAATTCAAAGAACAATCCACTACCAGACTGTTGGAATTAGTTCATATAGATAATTTTTGTCCTACAAGAGTAAGAAGTCTTCAAGCTGATAGGTATTTCATGCTATTGATTGAAAATTATTCTAGAATGACATGGGTTACTTTTCTCAAAGAAAAATTAGAAGCTCTAGACAAGTTTAAAGCATTCAAAGTTATGGTTGAGAATGAAATGGATATGAAAATAAAAATTTTAGATCTAATAGAGGTGGAGAGTTCACCTCCAATTAGTCTAACATATTTTGTGAGAATCATGGCATAAAGAGGCACTTGTCTACCCCTATGAATCCTCAAAAAAATAGAGTGGTTGAAAGAAAGATTAGGATTGTTCAAGAAGCCGCAAGGACAATGATGAAAGAGGAAAATCTATCAAAAGTCTATTGGAGAGAAGCAATTCATATTGTTTTTTATATTCTTAATAGAGTTCAAGAAAAATCTAACAACACAAAGACTCCCTATGATCTATTGTATGGAAGGATTCCTACTATCAAATACTCTAGAGTGTTTGGAAGCAAATGTTATATCAAAAGAGATGAAGATAACTTAGGAAAGTTTGATGCAAGGTCTAATGAAGGTATCTTCCTTGGATAATCTACTAAAATCAAAGCTTACTAATGCTACAATAAGATATTGAGAAAGGTTGTTGAGAGTGTGAGTGTTAAGGTTGATGAAGAACTATAGAAGAAATTAGTGGTAATAGATGGATATAAATCTGGTGATTCTTCTTGTAGAGAAGAAGAAAAAGCTAATGAAAAAGAAGTGCAATTTGAAGAGGAAGAAACTTCGAAAAAGACCCCTAAAACACCTAAGTATGTATAGAATAATCATTATGAAGAATAGATCATTATAGAGAAGAGAAAAGGTGTACTAACAAGAAGGAAATCTGCTAAAGAATAGGTAAATCTATGTTGAATTTATGAAGTTGAACCTAAAATAGTGATTGAGGCATGCAAGGATGAAAATTGGATTAAGGTTATGAAAGAAGAACTATTGTAGATTGAGAAGAATAAGAGTTGGGAACTTATCCCAAGACCATAAAACAAAAATGTGATTGGAACTAAGTGGGTATTCAAAAACAAACTAAATGAGAATGTAAAAGTGGTAAGGAATAAGGAAAGGCCTATGTGTCAAGGCTACTCACAAGTTGAAGGAATAGATTTTGAGGAGACATTTGCTCTGGTGGTAAGAATGGAAGCTATAAGGATTTTTTTAGCTTTTGCAATACATAAAGATTTAAAATTATACCAAATGGATGTGAAGTCTAATTTCTTGAATGGAGAATTGGAAGAAGAGGTACACATAGAACAACCAAAAGGATTTCAATTATCATACAAACCAGATATGGTCTGTAGATTGAAGAATGAATTATATGGTTTGAAGCAAGCTCATAGATCTTGGTATGCAAGGTTAGATGAGTATTTGATATAGAAAGGATTCAATAAAGGTACCATAAATAGCAATCTTTACTTTAAAGTTAAATAATATCAAATCTTGATTGTGGTTGTATATGTTCATGACATAATATTTGGTGGCAATGAAGATATGTGCAAGAAGTTTGCAAAAAAAATGTAGAAATTTTTTGAAATGTCTATGTTTGGGAAGATGAAATTATTCCTTAGATTATAAATCAATTGGGAAAATAAAGGTATTTTTATTTCATAATCGAAGTATGTAAAGGAAATATTGAATAAATTTGGGATGGAAGATTCTAAACTGGTATGTACTCCTATGGTTAGTGGATGCAAGCTAAGTAAGAATGATGAATCTCCTAAGGTTTATTAGAGAAAGTATAGATTAGTTATTGGTGGACCACTATACCTAACTACTAATAGACTGGATATCATGTATGTATTTTGTCTTGTGGCTAGATTTCATGAAGATCCTAGAGAGTCACATGTTGCAATAGTTTAGAGGATATTTAGATGCTTGAAGGGAACTCTAGATTATGGCTTGTGGTATCTAAAGGATACTAATTTCACTTTGAGTGCTGACATAGATGCAAATTGGGTTGATTGTGTGGATGATAGGAAAAGAACAAGTGGTGTTGCATTCTTTCTTGGATGTAGATTGGTGTCATGGCTAAGCAAGAAACAAGATTTAGTTTCTTTGTCTATTGCAAAGGAAAAATACATTGCAGCAACATCTTTCTACACAAAAGTGTTATGGATGAGGTAAACATTGAATGAAATTAGGGTGGTATATGATGAACCAAGTTCTATCTTCTTTAATAACACAAGTGTTATCAATATTTCAAAGAATCCAGTAATGCATTCAAGAACAAAACATATCTCAATCTGGTATCACTTTCTGAGAGAGAAGGTTATAGAGAATGAAGTAAAGCTTGAGTATGTGCTTGCAAAGGATTAGGTTTCTGATATATTCACTAAGGCTCTTCCTAAGGACACATTTGAATATATTTAATAGAAGTTGGGGTTTATTGCCCCTCCTTCTTTGAACTAGACACATAAGGAGATGCATCAATCCAATGGATTTCAACATTCATTCCTTCATTTAGACTGATGTTGGTGGCTACCTCTCAGGGGGAGTAGGTAGTGGCATTGTTGGTTATTGTAGTTAGGGGGAGTGATTAGTTTCTAATTAGTGCATTAAGGTGTGTGCTTCTAAGGGGGAGTATATTGAGTGGCAAAGGAAAGTCAATTGCAGAGCAGTTGTGAGAAGGTTGATTAATGTCAAAGGGGGATACATCAGTGATGAAAATATTTTATCATTTGCCATTGATGTCAAAGGGGATTTCAAGATTCATTCCTTCTTTGAACTAGACACATAAGGAGATGCATTAGTCCAATGGATTTCAATATTCATTCCATGGTTTGGACTAATGTTGGTGGCTACCACTTAGGGGAAGTAGGTAGTGGCGTTGTTGGTTATTGTAGTTAGGGGGAGTGAGTAGTTGCTAATTAGTGCAGTATGGTGTGTGCTCCTAAGGGAGAGTATACTGAGCAGTAAAGGAAAGTCAATTGTAGAGCATTTGCGAGAAGGTTGATTAATGTCAAAGGGGGAAACATCAGTGATACAAATATTTTATCCTTTTCCATTGATTTCAAAGGGGGAGAGAGATTCATTTGAAAAATAAGACAGATAAGGGAGAGAATCATGTGAAAAATATTCAGTTATCAATTGAGAAAGGGGGAGAGAAGGTATAATGAGAAAATAGAAAAGGAAATAGGTATGGAGCAAAATTGTTTGTTGTTGATGATTTTTCACATCATGTGTTTCCATCAAAGAAAAAGGGGGAGATTGTTGCAAGTATGAGAAGATTTGTTTTTTTCATTGATTTCAACAAGCTTGTGTTGTCATTGGTGTCAACTGTATGAGGAGGAAGAAAACCATTATTGGGGGAGATTGTTGCAGTGTATGTTGGTGTTACCTATGCTTTGATTAGTTGCATTATGTTGTCATTAGTAAGCTACTAGTTTCAACGTCTAGTGTTGCTTTGATAAGCCTCTATGTATGGTTGAGGAAGTAATGGAGATGATGAGGATGTGTTCCTAGTGCTTGGTTTCCAAGTGATTTTGAGAAAATTTGATAAAAAGAGGAAATGGTGTGTTGTAGTGCTATTTTGGGTTGTAGAGTAGTGTTTTGGTGTTGCTCTGCATTTCTTCTAGGTTGAATATCTTCCTATGGATCTTGGATATGTTGATTAGAGGTATTTAGAGATGTTTTTATTAAAAATTTGGTGTGTTCAATCATTGTGGAAAAAAAAATTCACCAATGTGTGAAAAGTGTATTGCAAAGGTATTTAGGAGAAAAAAAATTTCTCCACATTTCTTCACAGTTTGGTTTCAGGTCTCGCAAATCTAAAGTTATGCTCATGGTGTTGGTATCTTTCTTCGATTGAAGTTGTTAGAGGTTTGATGCTTTTGAAGTTAGTTTCTTAAGTAACAATGTATGGAAGAGTTGTCTGAGTGTATTGGGTGTGTACATTCTTCAAGTGAAAGTTGTTGTGAAGAAGTATGTTGAATTTCAAGGTATTTGTGGAATATTTTAGATTGTTTTCAAGTGACATATGTTGTCCATAATTTTTTATTGTTCAAAGGAAGAATGTAATTAAAATTTTAATGGTTTTTACACTATTTTTGGTGGATTATTATTGTTTATAGAAGCATGTGGTAGTGTGGTGTTATAGTTTTGGGTCTTGGATAAGGAATGGTGCAGTCTGATCTCATTTCTATCTACCATGGAAGTGATTTGGTGTTGACCTAATTTGAATTTTCATGGTTGATGTGCATAGATGACCTTGGAGAAGGGTTTTAAGGTTGAAGATGATACAAATATGAATTTATTTGTTGAGTGATGCAAATATAGTGAAGTAAGATGTGAATGATGCAAATTGCAAAGTGTTAGAGTGCAAATTTGAGAAGTGTAGTGTGAGCTTTCATGTATTATATTTTTGGATGCAGGGAGAAAAAGGTGTCTACAATTTTTTAGTCAAGTTGCAAAGGTGTTGGTGGTATTTTGGTGGATTTATTTGTTTCATTGAGATGGATTTCTCTATGTAACATTCCTCTCTATGTTCTTTTCTATTATAGCAGTGACCCTTTCTTTCTTTAGGTGGTGAGCCCTTCGGAAATGAGCCCTATTATATTTTTTGTTGACATTAATTTATATTGCGAGCTAATCCTCACAGTGGTTTTTCCTGTCTTGGGTTTTCCAAGTAAATCTAGTGTTCTCTTGTGTATGTTGTTCATTTATTTTAGGTTTTGTTGTTTTATTTTTATGCTAAATCATCACAATAGTTTCAGAGTTAATTGAATGAATGGTGGATCTGAATGTGAGGGTTTTGAATTTGTAAGATACAACTGATTCACCCCCCTCTTAGTTGTCTTGTGCATTCAAAATTATTTTTTGTGTCTCTTCTTATTGAACTCCCTCCTTAGCCTCTCTCTGAAATTTTTGAATATGTGTTGGCGTTATGTTATCTTAAGTAATGTATTTATGTCCGTACCCAATAGGTACATCCTCTTCTTGTTTTCCCTATTAATAAATAGCTATATCTTCTTATTTCTTCATCTCTTTCTCTTATATCTCGACCTTATCTTTCTTTAGGATATTTTATTCCTATATCCCATCTTATGTCTTGAAAAGGGGATTTTAAAAGGTAAAAGAAGTATCTTCCTTTGTTGGTTATTCCTCTAAAATGGTAGGAAACTCAAGTGGTTTTAGAGAAAATACATCTAGCATGTCCACTTGGAGGACTAGACCAATCAAATTTTGTGGATAATATAGAATCGTGTCTCCATATAGTAGCTAATAAACTAAATCTTTGAATAGCATTGATGTTTCTTCTTGTTGGAACAACTAGTGCATCACATCGTCAATCCTAGAAATTTAGGGTAGTGGCACTAGGGAAGAATTCCTTTTTGATGATAGAGTGGAAATATGAACATTTCCCTAATTAATACTACTCTTAGTGAGGGCACTAAATGGAATTGTGTTGTAGCTAAATACATTGATGGATGAATATTTCTAATTAAGTATCCATAGCTATTCCCCCTAAAAAATTGCATAAGTTTGGTAGACCTTCTGAAAGGCCTCATCCAAAAACACAACAAGATTATCCCTTTTTCTTTCTTTGTAAGTAGGGTGGCTCCTCCTATACTTGATCCTGTTGTAGGTCCGAATTTGTAATCTTCTTCTAATATTCTTTCTTCCTTTAAACCTAAGTTTCTTTCCCCTTTCCTTTATTTAGTACCCCCATTATGTCTACAAGTGGTATTACTTCTATTGGTGTTGTCAATAGTGTAGTGACAATGGTCATTGAGGGAATAGTTGATGTTGAAGACTTTCCAACCTTTTTCTTTTCTTATTATTATAAAATAAAATTATAATGTGTCTTTTTTCTACTCTAGCTAGGATAAATTGAACTCTATCACCTTCTATTTTTTCTCCTACAAATAATTTCTCTCCTCACTTGTCTAATACGCCTCTGGTATTGGAAGGTTTCTAACTTACCTAATATCATAAAATAAATTCAATACGCATTCATCATTAAGAAAGTTAGAGATCTTGGGACCAATATTGAATTATCTCATCTAGGATTCTATGAGCTCAAAGTAGCTTATTTTTTAACCTCTTGTTTATCTTGATAGTTGGTCTAAAAGTCCTCATGAGTAGGGACATGTTTTTGTAAAGAGACAAATATTCTCAATCTTTTCCATGGGGTCAAATTTTTTCTATTATCATATATTTTCAAGTTATTGTTAGTTATGTCCTCATCTAAGGCCTTGGTATTCACTATATTAGATAAAATATAAACTACTAGGGTATTTGGGTGTTGAATTCTTAGCATGTGGTTATCTAAGACCTTGTACACCTTAGAGATTTTCCTTGATAATCTCTATATAATCATCATATCACTACAAAACCTTGGAAGGAGATAAGGATTATCTACAAATCCATATACTTTCATGTAGGTAGATTTGGTAAATTGAATGAATTAGTTTCCCTAGGTGGATATTAGTCTCGTGGCCTCACTTTGCATATTTTTGGTAAATTCTCCTTCCATATTCCTAATCATGTATAAAAGGAAGGCATCATTCAATCTATTGAAGTTGATTTCATATTTTTCATACTTTATCTATGGTTAATGTTCCCACACTTTACTTATCACCTTTACCCATATTCCCTACTCTATGTAATCATAGGAATATAGCCTAGTTGGAAATGAGATATATGGTGTACATGAATTTATATATAATTTCTTAGTGAATACCACAGAGGTGAGTTTCTTGTTAATATTGTCACTAAGGACTTGGGTTCAATAAATTAATTATTTTTTGGCTAGGATAAGGGAAATATATAGGTACATATAGGTTTTGTAGTCCACATCTCTTTTTTTCCCCATCACCCTATTTAATAAATTGATTACATCATTAATCTCCATGTGGAAGCCTTAGTTGGCAATTCAAACATCAAAAATAATGAATTGATAACCTTCAAGTTAAATGATGAAAAAATAGGATATTTATCATATACATGAAGAGTGTGTAAATACAACTATGAGCATTGATCATATAGTAAAGGATGAGGATATGAGAAGGTAGAACTAAATGACTAATCACCCCTCCAAAGATGAAAAAATTGTGAGCCCAATTTAGAGGTGTGTGAGAAAGTGGAAAGTATGTATGCAATAGGTGTCTCAAGTAATTAGGAAACATGTCTCAACCATATGAAGTGAGACAAAAGTATGAAATACCCTAAGTAAACTGAAGCTAAGTGTGAATAGGTCAATCCTAACGAGATTGATAATAACTCTATTTACACTAGTACCCCCCACACCCCCCCCCCCCTTAATTGAAACTTAGTGAGTAATGTATGAATAGATGATGAGTCCCAACTACTAGGCCATGTTAGGTAATCATGTAAAAATTTCTCAAAAAGTGGAGAAAAGAAGAAAACCCAGTGGGAAATAAAACTCTTATCCAAAAGAGAAATGAAATAAAATATACAAGTGAAGAAGATAAGTGATAGATGAAAAGAATAATTGATCCCCAAGGACTAATTTGAACAATAATTTCCCCCCCATAAGAGAGAAAATAGATATCTATGTGACCCCCCAAAAATATGAGAAGGAAAGAACTCCATGTGAGGAAATGATTCCTCCCAAAATTGTGGTGAGAAGAGAAACCATGCAACCTCCCCTAAAAATGATGCATACATAGTGCTAGTAGATGCTTAACACAAGATGTTGAAGACGATCCATGATCATTGAACAAAAATTTTCCCCTTGAGAATAAACAACACCACAAATTTGTGCAAGATAACTTCCCATTCCGTGTAGGAATATGTAGGAAGTAGAATAAAGGTCTCTAAATTTTGCACATGATCCAAATATTGATATGATTCTAATGATGTATTAAAATTATTCTCAATTATCACCAATCCAATGGTATACTATGATAAATTTTGATTATATTGATCAATTACCATATAAGATTCATGAATAGGGACCATGGATGTATGATGGCAACTAGACCAATATGAATTTGGTACTATTGTATAGGATATCAACATAGATGATGAATAAGTAAAATAGGTCAAATTACACATATATACACAATCTATCATGATATAAGATAATTTAGGTAAGGTAAGAATAAGATTAAAATATGGAAATGGTGATGCAAATTCATTGAATATGACATCATAGAGGAGATGAATTCCCTCAATAGTGTCATCCAAATCTGAATTTTGAGATTCTACAATCAAGTATGTGATTTTTGGTAGATATACATCCCAATGTGGTGGATTAAGAATGGTGATATTAATGTACTAATACAAAGAATCATTGGAACTCTTAGTTGAGTCAACACTGAATTGAGATGTAGAATTAGATGATTCAGGTTTTGCTATCTTAAATATATGTTGCAAGGATGATGTGAGAAATGAGGATAGAATTCATCCTCATGTTGATTACTCCCATAATATGTTCGTGTTATTTTACAATTTATAGATATGGTTTAGTTATTAGAAAATATCAATGTGAAATGCAAGTATAAACCCCCAAAACAATGTGCAAGAGAAATTAAAACTTTTTAAAGGTTGGATTCCAAAACAATAAATTATAATGCATAGTCATTTTTACAAAATGGGCTATCCAAATATTAAAAAATTAAGAAAATCTAAATTCCTTGCAAAAAATTTATTTGTAAAAAACAATTTGTGAAATTTCAATAATTGGGGTGAAAGTTATGCCTCGTCAAAATTCACTTGCAAAATTGATGTTGAAGCCAAAAAAAATGCATCTTGATGTTGAAGTCTTAGTTAGGGAAATATATATTTTTCAACTATTCACACTTAAAAAATTGAATCCCCATTTGCATGTTATGCAAAACTAAAAACCCCCTTACAAACTTTTGCATGAAGCCAAATGGTTGACTAGTTGCTAAAAAATTTAAACAATGCTAACAATAATAGTTAGAAATTAAAATAAACATGACCTAACAGTTAACCAAACCTTGACTATATGATTAACAATAAAATGGTTACAATACTAAATTTTATGATAGATCTTAGCCACTCCACATGGACACCAGCATTGTAGAGATTGAGTCAAAGGGAAGGAGACTGCAAGTGGGTAGTTGTTATTGAGGGAGTTTATTGGACAGAGTGGATGTTGGAAAATGTGTTAAAGATCAGTTAAGGCTAATGTAAAAATATATGTTGATTAGTGGATGCAACAATACAAGACCCCCATAATAATCACAACCCCTATCGAATCTAAGAACTATAATATCTTACCAAAAAAAATGGCGAATCCCTTCAAAATAGGCCAAAAAATAATCCTACAAAAATAATCACAAAATTTTTCAAATAGGTTGGATTGGCCAAAATATGCTTGTAATATACCAAAATTTGACCAAAATAGGAGATTAGCAAAGGACAATTTTAGCCCTCTACTAAAAATAATCATTTTTTACAACTTTTCCACACCATATAGATGTGTATGGTATCATATGGATTTGTATGGTACAAGAGAGTATAGAGAATAAAAAGTTGGAAATTTTGAATTACTGAATTTTACCAAACAAAAGTCTATTCTTTGTTTCTTAACTTTTCAAGATGTAATGGAAGTGTTTGTTTGGCTCTATGATTGTCCAATGATAGGGCTATGTGTGGGAGTCACCTTGATGCAAGAATTAATGCACTCGTATGGCTTTGATACCATGTTTGAGAATTCCAAGATCAAAAAGAATAAATTATATGTATATGTGTATACATAGCATTAGCACTACAAAATTGGGTGATTCGATTACCCAATAGACATTGATAACAAAACCAAAAAAAAAGAGATATTATTGTTTAGACACATAGAGAAAACATCAAGACTCAGATGCCCTTAACCACAATCTAGAGGCATTCAAGCTGAGTAGGGGATAACAGGTTATCATGTGATTATAGAAATTGGACAAAGAGTCCCATATCATTCCTCAAAAATCATGCATGAAGAAAAGAAACCGCCTCGTCCACTATCTCATTTTGAAGAGCTGATGTTATAAAAATGGTATAACCAACCATTCCACTCTGAGGATAGTGACTAAGCCTAGCAATAGCTACATTGACACAATGATGAAATTTAGGCCTCGCCAGGCATTCTAATGCTCTAACACCCTAGTTGTGGGGACCAAAGGTCCTGATGACCGTGTACATGAAATGATCTAGCATGGTAGTATTGTGTACATGTTCTTGGCTCAAAAATGTTTCACCTAGAATACTTGAGGCACCTCTTCTTCCACCTCACTCTATATCGCAAAAAAATCCTTCAGTTGATCCAGTAGATGCCTAAACAACGGATTGCATTCAATCTCCTCTAGAACGATGAAATCATTTGTAGAATTTCCATCACTCTGAGTTCTCACCATGTTGGATGCTTCTGAATGATGAAGAGTGGTGACACTATCTAAATTTATAGAAGGTTGGTCAAGCACTAGAACTTTCTCCTAAGATTTAATGAGATGGAAACTCATTTTGAATTAATGGTTGATTTGAACTTTTTTTAAATTACATTTGCAATCAAGCAGTATACACGTGCTATCAGATGGTGTCTCCATGAAGCTGCATAATTAATTATTTGATTGTGTGAAAGGTTATTCGATGACCGATTGGAGAGATAAATATTGGTTTTCTTGCCCAATGCCCTTTCATTTTCCAGACTAATTATTTTGACCAATCCACAACATTTTTTGAGAAGATGATGGAAAACAAGAAGACCACCTAATTTAGTAACGACTTTAACAGCCATTTGGTGGGATTGGTTTTGCTATATATTTTAAAATGATGAAGGAGATAGGGGCTCTCCAAATATACACTTTGTGGTGTTATCGAGAGAGACTTGATCATTTATTTCATGTTGTAATAATTCATAATCTTTGAGTTGTGAATTTAATGAGATGCTTAGTATGTTGATCTTTGTGTTACGTGTGCAATAGAGTTATGTCTTCTTTGTGAGATAAGATTTATGGAGTCCATTGATTATAGTATGATATTATTTTCTTTAATCATATAGTCATATATCTTTTCAATCTTTGTGTTGATCGTTTATGGATATGGTTTATGCATTCGCGTTAGTTTCATATTTATGAGCTAGCATCAACAACTTTTCTTACTTTCTAGTTAAAAGCATACCCATGTTTATTTAGTTTAGATAGATTCATTGTATATCATTTGTATATCATTTGTATATCATTTGAGGGAGTTGTACCTCCAAAATTTAGAGAAAATTCACAAATACAATTATGGTATTTTTTAGAGTTGTTAGTGGATTGATACTAGTGCTAAACAGGTCAAAAAGTCATTTATTTTGAGCATATTTATCATGAGCCAATTCATTCACTAACATATTTTTGGTGACTCTACTAGGGAAAAATCGAATTGATTGAAAACATCTAACATCCATTGTGTCATAGTACTTCCTCATAATGATGTGTTTCCTATTTTGTAGCCAAATTTAGATTGGGTAGGAGAAAAACAAGAAGACATAATTTCACAATTAAATATGCTCGCCTAGAGATACAGGAGGAACACAACATATTATATGTCAGTGAATATTTCCTTGGAAGAAGAGGAAGAGTTGGCCCAACGCCCATTTGCACCTATAGTTGAACATCCTCTGAGGTTGGTATTCATGTACTACGACAATCCTCCCCGTCATCTTGATCATCAGCCTAATCAACCATTCTATCATCCATGGGGCCCGCTCCTTCCCCAACCTGGGAATCCACCTCTAACTCATCCACCACCCAAAAATTAACTCAGTAATTTTATTTCATGTTCTTTTACTCCCTTGTGAGTTGGCATCTTTGATCATCTATGGTCTTGAATCTTTGGTGCAATCACATTGGCCCTCTTGCCTTGTCCCAATATCATGACTTACCTAATGGTTCTTAGAAATGGTGTCCTAATTTTTTGGGTCAAGATGCACAAGACCCTAAAGAACACATCCTAGCAATGACTACAATCAGCAGAGTTTTGGAAATTCAAGAAGAAGACATTTTTGTGAGTCTTTATTGACAGTTTAATTGAGAAGGCAGTTGAGTGGTACAGGGGTCTTGAAAAGGGAGCATTATGGGATGGAGCATTCTTAAAACAAAGTTTCTTCAGTGTTACAAGATTTCAGTCAATATCATGACCACCCTATGACTCTTTTTTCATATCCTAAAAGATAAGGCCAAAATAATGAGGGATTTTGTATATCATTTCAATGAGTTGCTTCAACAAATTCTTATTCCAGAAAGGCCCAGTGAGGAGATCCAATTTCACATATTTGTTTCTGCTCTAGATCATGATATTCAATTGATCCTCAAAAGAGGTAAAATTCAAGGAATTGAAAGAGCTCAATTAGAAGCAGTAAATGTTGAGGATGATTTTATAGTTGTGGGAAAGTGAAAACCAAGGGACAGTGCAGAGCCTGAAATCAGTTGCAAGTTATCACCTAAATTCCTAATTAAATGTCATGAAGAGGTAAAATCTCCTCCCCCAACTACTGAAGATATTAATCTGACAATTTTTTATAACATGCAGCAGTTTAATGAAGAATGAGACCAACATTGTAATGATCATACTTACAGTTTATATACCTCATTTGAGGTTGAAAGTGATCTTATTTCATCTAGTGATGATGAAGATGATACGCCGTGGAAGAAATCTTTGATCATCTCTCCCTTTCAATTCAAGAATAAGTCTTTCTCTTCCAAGGCCAATATAAAGGATCTAGTGTCAAATTCCCTTTTCATCCTTGCATATGAAGTTTTCACCTTCAAAGAGGCAGCAAATGAGACTACATACTTTCATTTGGCGGAAAATGGAGGTCTCACATATGGTACTTCACAAGAAAAGATGAAATGGTCAATTAATCCTAACCCTCTTTTCACTTTTGATGAATTTAAAATATCTGATAACCCTCTCTTTACAAATTTCATCATTGATCAATCTATGCTTGAAGTTGAATATTGTGTATCAACGGTTGAAAATTTTCACAATCAAGGAAGCACTAGGGGAACTACTAGTCCTTTATCGAAGGAAGGTGAGAATTTCAAAATTGATGCACAGTCAAAGGTTAGAAGGGAATCAGTTCTGGATTTGTCTTAGTTTATAAAGGTAATCATCTCTCATGAAAATAACTTGATAGAGGAAAGGTGTGATGGAGTTAAAAAAAATATTGTTCCTAATGATGATTTTTCAAAAGAAAAAATGTTTGAGAGATGTAATGTCAGGGAGGGATTTAGAACTAAAAATTTTGCATCAAAATTGAATATACCTAGATTGATGAGCCTTGACTACAAAAAGTGGTTAATAAAGGATGGTCTAGTACTGAAAAAATGGCAACGGGATGAAATTTTTGACGAGAAATGGCTTTTCAAAGGATTGATTGGAAGCAGTTGTGGAGTTCTCTGCATTTATGTTAGGGTATTCTTATTCTCCAACTTTCTTTGAAGGCTTTATTCCAAGGTGGGCCTCTTCAAGAATGGGTCATTCTTCTCTCCAAGGTTTTTTTCCTACCTTGTAAATAGCCCAATTTTGGTTTGATGATTTTTGGTTTGTTGTTTGGTTTTGGTATCCTTCTCGTTTCAACTCTATTCCCAATGGAAAGGAATGATAATACATATTGGGTTCTTTGTGTCCTTTATAGTCCTTGTCCCCAATTAGAGCCACTGTTACTCATAAACATGACCCTTCCCCTTTTTCAACTATCTTTCCTTATGTGACTTAGTCATTTTATTAAAATTCATGTTCAAGTGGTGTTTTGTTGTACGTCTTGAACTCAAGTAGGGTTTTCATTAGTTTCTCTAACCACCCACTTTATCGCCTGTATTGTTATTTCTTTGGCTAGGTGATGTTTTATGAATTTATCCTAACCCACCGTTTCTTTAAAAAGGGGCTAAATGTATGCGAATAACTTACGTGATGAGTTTTCATATGTCAAAAGTTTCCCAATAGCTTACCCCACGAGTTATGTTTGTGGGTGGTATTCCTTTAATTGTTTAAAACCCAAGTAGTGTTTTATTAAGTTACAAAAACTACCCATTTTGACACCTAGAAGTGCTTTCAGTTAATTAATGAAAAGAGCAGTGAATATTGATTTACAAATCAATGCATTACATGTAGAAAATCAGATTTGATATCAACAAGAAAATGAACAAAGCCATGCATATAGTAACATAGAGATAGCAAAAGATATTTTATTTATATGTATATGTGTATACATAGCATCAAAACTACAAAATTGGGTGATTCGATTACCCAATAGTTGTCGATAACAAAAGAAAAAAAATACATATTCTTGTTCAGACACACAAGGAAAACATCAGGAGTCGGATTCCCTCAACCACAATCTAGAGGCATTCAAGTTGAGCATGGGATAGCAGTTTATCATGTGATTGAAGAAATTAGGCAAAGAGTCCCATATCATTCCTCACAATTCCCGAATGAAGAAGAGAAACCACCTCCTCGACTTTATCATTTTGAAGAGTTGACGCTATACAAATGGCATCACCAACTAGTCCACTCTAAGGATAGTGAATAAGCCCAACAATAACTACATTGACACGATGATGAAATTCAGGCCTCACCAGGCATTCTAATACCCTAACACCCCAGTCGCGGCAACCAGAGGTCCCGATGACCATGTACATGAAACACTATAGCATGGTAGTATTGTATGCATGTTCCTGGCTCAAAAATGCTTCGCCTAGAATATTGTGAAGCACCTCTTCTTCCACCTCACTTTGTATCACAAAAACTTCCTTCAATTGATCTAATAGATGCCTGAACAATGGGGTGCATTCAATATCCTCTAGAAGGATGAAATCATTTGCAAAATTGCCATCACTCTAAGTTCTCGTCATATTGGATGCTTCCGAATGACGAAGAGTGGTGACACTAGCTGAATTTATGGAAGGTTGGTTGGACATTGGCACTTTCTCCTAAGATTTGATGAGATGGAAACTCAGTTCAAATTAATGCTAATTTGAACTAGTTTTAAATTACATTTCCAATCGGGCACTATACATGTGCTATTGGATGGTGTCTCCTTGAATCTGCGTTAATTATTTAATTGTGTGAAAGGTTATTCAGTGGCTGATTGGTGAGATAAAGATCAATTTTCTTGCTTGATGCCCTTTCATTTTCCAAAGTAATAATTTTGACCAATCCATAATAGTTTTTGAGAAGATAATAGAAAACAAGAAGACCTCCTAATTTAGTAATGACTTTAGCAACCATTTGGTGGGATTGGTTTTTCTATATATTTGAAAATGATGAAGGAGATAGGGGCTCTCTGAATATACACTTTTTGGTGTTATCATGAGGGATCTGATCATTTATTTCATGCTATAATAATTCATAATCTTTGAGTTTTGAATCTAATGAGATGCTTAGTACATTGATCTTTATGTTACGCGTGCAATAGAGTCATATCTTCTTTGTGAGATAAGCTTTATGGTGTCCATTGATTATAGTGTGATCTTATTTTCTTTAATGAGATAGACAGATATTTTCAATCTTTTTTTTTATCATTTATAGTTGTAGTTTATGCATTCATGTTAGTTTCATATTTATGAACTAGTGTCAGTAGCCTTTCCTACTTTCTAGTTAAAATCATACCCATGTTTATTTAGTTTAGATAGATTCATTGTATATCATTTGAGGGAGTTGTACCTCCAAAATTCAAAGAAAATCCACAAATGCAATTGTGGTCTTTTCAGAGCTGTTAGCAGACTAATACTAGTGCTAATTAGGGCTAAGAGTCATTTATTTTGGGCATATTTATCATGATCTAATGCATTCGCTAATACCACTCAATGGCTATGCATGTGAGGATTTGTGGAAAAATTCTCATTAAATATGTTGGTTTGTATGTAATGTCTATACAAGTTGTGGAAAATGCTCTTATGTGTTTGATAGGATTTCCCTTCCCCTTATACTTAGGAAAGTTAGGTGTGGTATAGCCATGTGAGAAGGGTGGCATGTATAGACTCTTGTCAAATGGATAGGGACATAAGCCTTTTGTAGTGTAATTCTTCTTGTTAGACGCTTACATATTCTCCATTTGTTATTGTAGGGAAAGCATTTGAGTGGTAAGGACTTCCACTTGAGTCAATGATGGGTCTTGTGAATTTTGAGGGTTCATGTTGGTATGTTGCAATCCAATATTATGGGATGGGTTTTTATTAGGTGTGTGCATATATGATGGGTTTTGGTTTGGAATGTGTGTATAAGATGGTGTTTGGTTATGAATATTCTAGTCATAGGTTGGAATGTGAGTGTAGTGAGGTGTATTTGATTGTGTATGCCAAGAATTTGAGAAAGTATGACCATGTGGATTTTGGTTACCATATTGTGGGAAGGGTCCTTGGTTACCAAGTTATGTATTTTGTGGGATGAAACCTTGGGTATTGTTTTACATGTGTATATGTTAAGTAGGACCTTGTTGTGACATAATGGTATGTTGAGAGGCCCCATGTTTGGTATAGCATTCATTTTGGCAGTCTTGTTGATGACAATATTTGGTATCTTGGTTGAAATTTTTGTGCCAAATGGATTTTAGGATGATTCCCCTATGGTATTAGATGTAGCAAATGTGGTACCAAAGGGTTGTGACATGGATTGTGTAATGCTTGGTGTTATTCCTTGTGTCATTTTTTGTATTATTTCTTGTGTCATATATGGTGTCATTCCTTGTGTCATGTTTTGGGTACCAAGTGGTGAGGTATGGATTGTGGTTGCATCTTGTGTGGATCCTCCCAATGGTATAGATGTGTTGAATTGTGAGATGGGACCACTAGAAACAAGTGTATTGTGTCCTTGGTTTTTCTTATTTTTTGTAGGCATTGCTTGTAGGGCATTGACATCAAACCCAAGAGGTAATGTAGCTCCTTCTGACAAAATTTTAGCTAGGAAATGTTGAGGGTCTAATGCCGTAATTTCATCCATAAAAGAGGCTACTCTAGGATCTTGTGTGGTGACCTCTATTTCTTCAATGGTGACAGTTCCTTGTTGGTCTCTAAGGATAAATTTATTGAACGAATTATGGAATGAATTTTGTCATATGGGTGCCCCTTGAGAGGGCATGCCAAAGTGGTTGAAAAACTCATCTTGTGGGAAAGCCATTTCTTTTTGTTTCCTTTGCAACCTTGTTTCAACCATATAAGACTTGCAAGAGGGAGATGAATGTTTTGGTGATATGGTGTGATGTCTAAGGTGATTATGCAATGATGTGTCTAAGGAAGCAAAGGAAGCTAAGTTAAAGGGAGAAAAGCCATCTCTTCTTGTTCTAGCCCCAAATTTGGTTTCAATTCCATCCATTGACCCAGTAAAGGAAAAGTTAGTTCTCATTTTATGTGCATATATCTAATGGGGGACTCACTTCGGTTAATATCTCTTGGTTGAAGGTTCTTTCTTTCCCTATCACTAAGAAAATGAAAGGTTTAACTTGTGTAAATGTGAGTGGGCAGGTAGCAGTCAACACCTGGAAAGATCTACTAGCTCTGATAATCTTAGGACCTTCCCAATAGCATATAGTTCTACATAGCTAATAGAAGAATCTATCATTATGGAGATTCTAAATTTTAATACCCTATAAAAGCATGTGTAAATCAAATAGATTTGGTGCCTATTATTTCTTTTGTTTACCTAAAGCCTATTGATTAGATTGATTCAGTTGATCCACCAATAGAAGACCCAAATGCAATTTGTTTTCCAAATTGAAATGCATTCCATTCAGAACATCGCCCAACATCCCTTCCATATCAAGACCAAGATCCGCCAGTAGCGGAATCACTAGGAATAGAACAAAACAGTATCCATTTAAGCAGCTTAAACACTAGATGATTGAGATCAAGAGCCTATAGATCCATATCTCATAACAGATTCCCCAGTTTACTACCCAGTAGAGGTAAAGGAAAATTCAAAAGTAGAGGAAGAAAAAGCAATAGAGCCCATTAGATAAATAAGGTATTACTAATACCAAGGTTATGCAACTATGTTTTTGGATTTTTCAAGTATAGGATATACTTAAGGATGATACCAAGTATTGGATTCAAAGTGACAAGATGTCAAGATGTCAATAGGATGGTGTCACAATGAGGTCCAAGCTATAGTAATGTCTATGAAAAATGACTAATTTTTTAGATTTTTTAAGGTATAAATAATGTCTAAGGATGATGCCAAGACAAGGAATGAAAGTGACAATAGTCAAATTTCAAGAGTGTCACAATGAGATAAAAGTCTTGAGCAATGTCTAAGGTATGCCAAATTGAATGCAATTGTGAAAGGATGATAGATAAAATGGTAATATAACCTAGGATGATGACTAAAGGTATGAATATTAAGCACCTCATGGAAAACCCAAAGTAATGTTGCTTAATCAAACTAAGATAGCCAAGGTTAAAAATCTAGTTTATCAAGACTTCAATGATGGTAATGACTAAATGACAAGGTTTGACAAAGGTGGTATCAAACTAGCCTTGTGAGCTGAGGAGCCAAACTTAATGACAAAGGAATAAGATGACAGAGAAAGGTTGAAGTCAAGAAAAATCTGATTTGATCACTATGGACTAGTCTCAAGTCTGATAAGTTTCCAAAGCTAAGGTCTACAACAAGGTGAATGCAAGCTAAAGGATGTACTAATGTTTTTCCTATGGTCAATGCAAGGTATACAATGATGGATGGATATGGACGATAAATGATATTTCTGTAAATTTGCAATTCTGTGATCAAAGGACCAGGTAATGCTCAAGATTGATTAGAAAATGGCTTTGTCTCAGTTTCCCCTATAATTTTCAATGATAGGAAATTACATCATTTCAAGTCTTAGTTGTAGTGAATGACAGTCACTTGCATTGTTCTGGAAAAGGTAGTTGCATTTTTCAGTATCATAGTTGTGGCTAATGATAGTCAGTTGTGATTCATAGTGTATCTTGCTTGGTTTTGACTAAATTTTGACCAATTTTGAGGTGATTTTGTGAAGTTTTATTTTGGAAAACACAACAAACAGTCTAAAAAAACTTTTATTTTGGTCTAAATGTGTAAATGTTTAATGTTTAATTTAAGAAGACACTCATAGACACTTCACAACCTAGGCTGGAAAGGATACTGTTTGCCAAGTCCCTGCATGGATTGCTCCAAACACCTAGACAAGGCAGACAACTGGAGATATTGGTGATACTAGCTCCCCCTTACATGACACAACCACACCAAAATATCTTACCCTTGAAGATCCTAAGATATTATGAACCAAGGGAGTTTATGTCTCCACAATGAATGGTGGAATGTAGGGAAGCTTTGGATTGCTCCTACACTAGCAAGTAAAAGAGTTTTTTTCCTCTAAAATAAGTAGTTCTTAATCTATGTTTTGGGGTAATACTGGTGCTTATATGTGAGGTGAGATTAGATCTACAAAGAGGCCTCCCAATCCTTTCATTATAAATTATTTTGACCTATCTCATAGATAGTGAGGGTGACACTCATCTGTATAGGACATCTGCAATAGGTGATTGAAGACTTTCCCAACAATCTCAAATTTTTATATAGCAGACAGAAACAAAGTACCACTTGGGTCATTCCCTCTTTAGAGGTAGGAACTCTAAGGTTAAAAAAGCAAGACAAGTATGTTGTTTTTTATCTCCAAGATCACATGAAGCGTGAGGAGAGAGAATACGCAACACCTTTTTCTCACTCACATGATCATTTTAAATCCAAAACCAAATGAGTGGGTGATTATACAAATGTCTAAAAGATGCTTTTAATTCTCAAGATCACCAAATGGTGTGATAGAAGAGTATACACACCTTAAGACAAGTTACAAAACCACAAGAAAATGAAGACACTTGTTCTTTTTAACTCTCAAAGAAATATGTGAAAAAGACACTTGATGCAAGGTTAATTTTAGACTAATGAGTGAATATGAAAGTTCTTTTTAACCAATGAGAGAAAAGATGAAAATTATTATAAATTTTAATCACAATGACATGTAAATCCAAGGTTAATTTTAATCCCAATGAGTGTATGAAAAGAAGACAAGATTGATAGATTAGCAATATCAAGTGAAATGCCTCCTTTCCACCTATGCAACACACTAGAAATTAGATGTCAATAATAGAAAACTCCTAGGCTACCAAATGCAAGAGATTTGAACTATAATTTTTTAATAAAAACCTAAATTTTAAAGTAATAGGTAATTGTGTCACAAAAAATAACAGTTGCAGCTCACAACCAGAAGCAATTGCATCATAGGAACAACAACTGTGTTTTCTGGGATGTCGACTACAGCTCAAAATATTGATAATGACTCTCAATCAAGATCAAATGAGGTGAATTCTAGAGGGATTGTTGTGAATGATATTCGATTTCATCATTTTAACCTAAACATACAAAATAACAAGAAATATGACCAAATCTGAAGGACTAACAACTTGTATAATATGCAACTAAGGTTAACCTACTAAAATGAAAAAGCAGACAATTGAAATTTTCCAAAAAAACCAAGAAATTAAATAAATTCAAAATGTGCCTTAATTTGGAGCAGTTTCATCGTTCAAGGTCACAATTGTGGTACTATGTCAAAAGTGATTATGTTGTTTTAGCTAGTACTTGCATCGATCTGTACCTACAACTTGCAAAATTCAAATTTATGTATGAATTCTACAAATTTTTCCTTTCACATTGGGTTCACCAATGTAATTAGGGCTAAAATTATCAAGGTTAAGCAATAAAGCGTGTAAATCAAACCCTAATAAACAATGAAGTACAAATAAGCATAAAGACATAAAATATAAAATAATATTACCAAAAGATCTTCATGCCACCATTGATTCACCTCCATTTCCCTTCTCCATTTTGCTTGATATGAATAATTGCCCTCATATTTTTGAGTATGCAAATAGGCCTAATGAAAATCACTAAGAAAAATATTGAAGATTCTAACTGACTATGGATGCACTTGACTTGATGTTTATAGACTTCATAGCAAGATAGCATAAGATCATATAAGCTTGTGTAAATATCACAAAATGGAAATGACAAGGTATTTTATAGGAAATAAAATTTTGAATGAAGGGCTAAGATTAAATGTCAATAATCAATGGCCAAGAATGAAAGATGTAGTATGGAATAGGGTTAGGGAAAATGATAAGGATTGACAGTCAAGATTATAATTTAATCAAGGGTGGAGGTTAATAGATACATGGATAGACAAGGATGGACACGGATAAAGAGGTGAGAGGAAATTAAATAATAAAAATTATTTAATTTAGGCAGCCAATGAATAATTAAATAATTTAAAATAATTATTTAATTATAGAGGAATGTGACAAAGAGGACCTTTTGAATTAAATAATGATTTAATTCAAAAATCAAGAGAGTGAATCAAATTAAATAAATTAAATTTATTTAATTAATGAAAGAAGAGGCTAATGAATAATTAAAATAATTATTTAATTATAGTGGAAAGTGATATAAAATTAAATAAATAAGAATTTATATAATTTTAAAATGAAAGGGACTTAATTAGTGACGTGTAATTAAATAAATAAAATTTAATTAATTAATCAAAAAGGAATAAAGATAGAAATTAATTAATTAAATAATTAAAATTATTTAATTAATAGAGTACTTATGACACTAGGAAATAATTAAATAATTACAAATATTTAATTATCAATGATGAAAAGGGAAATGACAAAGAATTTAGGAGTTGTAGGTCTTAGGACAATTTTTAGTGTCTACATAAACCTCTAGTGTCACGTGGGGGCTACTCATTAGATCACTTTTGGCCAATCCCAACCGGTCTACTTCCTCCAAGGACGAACTTGTTGCATCACACTTATGTCAAATACAAGAATGGGGGCATAATGCTGAAGGTGACCTACCCTATCTCCCTTTACACCATTTTAGTCAAAGGCTTTATGATCATGCAACAACAGGCTACCTCCTCCTCCTTACAAAAGGGGAAGGGGAAGTCTGCTCATGCCCGAGAGCCTTCCTCTTCTTATGTTGTCTCATCTGCTTCTACCTCTCACCCTATTGTGGCTCCCTCAACTCTTGTTCCCATGCCTCACATGGGGAGTTTGATGATGCCTACTTGGTGAAAGGCTAAGCGTCAAGTGTTTTACCTTCCCATCTTACCCACAGTGCCAAGGCCTATTGTCTATGGTAAGGGGAAAGGCCCTTGTGGAGTTTCCCCTATGTCTCGACCTCCATGACCTCCTACTATTCTTTCCCATAACGCAGTGAATGGGAAGAGGCACACCATTGAGGTGCCTAACTCTGCTTCTCCACCTTTTTTGTTTTCCACTACTATGCTTCCTACCTCTACTCCCATCCAAGAGGCTATTCTTCCACTGGTAGTGGTTGTGGAGAATATTCCTATGGTGAAACAAGACCCTCTTGTTCCTTCTCATGCAGTGTGTTCTAGTTCCCAAAGCCAACAAAACCAGCTTGCAAATGAGCATAAGTGCCAGAGGAAGGCTCTAGCTATTGAGAAAGCTACCTCATAGAAGGAAGAAGAGGAGCCAACAACTCCTATTTTTACATCCCCTATTGTTCCTCCCCCTTATATTCCTTTTGATTCAATTCCTATCACCTAAGTTTTGCTTTTGGCTCCTCCCATGAGTTTTAGTAACCCTCACCCTAAAAGGTTGTAGGTGTTCATCACTCCCTTGTTGAAGCCTCCTCTTCTTATGTCCCTTCCAGACATCCCTCCATTCTCTCAACCTATGGACATGTCGAAAACCATGGTGGTGTTAGTTTGGACCTTGTCCTCTTCCTCCTCACCTTTCTCTTCCTCTATAGGTATTATGCATCCTCCAATGAAGAATAAGTTGGAGGAAGACATCACTTCTAATGGAGGTCAAAATAAGGGATCACCTTCTTTAGGAGAGGGTTCTACTTTGGCTTGTGTCATCCTTATGACGGAGGTATCCTCAACATCTCTTGAGTTTTTCACTATCTCTTTTGAGGATATTGATGGTGGATCTTGGGTGCCTCCTTCATATCCCGCCCAGTTAACACATGGCGCTCTTGTTAAGAGAATTTTTAACTCAATTGATGATGTCCCAACTTTTTCAATGATCTTTACAAGATCAATGGCTTTCACCTCACAATAGTTGAGTAAAGAGGACCTTCAGGGGCCTTCTTGCTTAGCTCTTGTCATAGGAGAGACGAAGGGTGCTCCCCTTGTTATTTTTCCCTTGCAGGCTCATCGTCCCTCCCCTTATGATGATCTAGATTGGGAGAATGAAAAACTCCTAGTTTATTAGGACTAGGGAGTGCCTCTTCTTTATCCATATTAGATTTGTGTGTGTTTTGTTTTTCCCCTGTGCTTATTTTTAGGTGTTCTTGGAGGACCCTTTTCATCCTTGTAGGTGCTTGGATATAGGAGTGAGATTGTGTTGTAAACTTCTTCTATAGTTTTCATCATTCTTCTATATGTTGTGACTTGATTTTTGATAATTGGGGACAAAACAAAGTGTTGGGGGCATTTAGGCCTCCCTTCCATGTTGACCCATTTTTGTTATTTTCATTTTGTCTTCATATGCTCTTCTTCATGTTTTGATACATTTTGGGATTGATGAAAATTCATACACATATTATATTATATCTATCTATCTATATCTATGAACAATTTTGACCACGAATTATCAGATCCCCTGTCTCTTGATTTCATCTTTTCTTATTTTTCTTTGTTTATTTTTCTCTCTTCTTTTCTTGCTTCTTGATGTTGTGGTTCATATGTGTTGTCCCTCATGTGTGAGAATATTTCCATATCTACATCTTGTCATGTATCATGGACCATGACATCTCTGCATCTCCTATCTCTCCTTAGGATGTCACGTGCTCCTTCAATTCACATGCACCATCCTAAGGGGGGGCTCCTGCTTCACTGATTTTCAATAAAATGTATTCAATGGCCAATGAATCCCTTTCTTAAATATTTACACTTTTCAAAAATCACATCCTTCTATAAGGATCCCCTTAGCAATATTTTCTTTTGAAATCAAATTCATAGCAAAAAGAATTGGAGCTTTCCTTTGAGAAGGCCCTTCTTTTTTTTGGATTCCTTGATGAAAGAGATCTTTCAAAAGCATTCCTTGATGATAGGATTGTTTGTGAAAATTTCATATATTTTCAAATAGAGCATCCTTTTGTGTGGGCCCCTTACAATCTTGAAGGGTTCCTGAGGGACCCCTTTGAAAGCTTCTCCTTCAATTGCTTATTCTGATATATGACTCTTTGTCTACATGATTTTTTCTTGCCTAACATGTTACTTTGCAAGACTGAGCACATGTGAAGCTATTTTTGCAATCAAGCTCGGAGGACCAAGCACCTCATCAAGCTTTCCTTGCATGATTGAGCTCCGATAAGGACCAATCAGACTTTGCAAAGCCTTTCTTTTTTGGCCCCCAAGGGTTGAGCACCTATGAAATTATTTCATTCTATAGGACCAAAAACCTGTAGAACCTTTGTTCACCTTATACAAGATTGAACACCCATGGAGGCAATTCTATAGGACCGAGCACCTCAGAGCTTTTTTTCACCTTCTGCAAGACTAATCACCTGCAATGCTTTTGTTCAAATTTCCATAGGACTGAGTACCTATGGAGCCATCTCTCTCTCTCCTACACTTCTAAGCATGTTTGATTGTGGTTTGATTCCTTGATGATTACTATATATGTTTTTGGTATTTTCCTCTACTTTTCCTCACATTCACTAATGCATATGCTCGCTCTAGTGGGGGAAAAATGTAATGGCGTAAATTTACACCCCAAGGAAAATTCCACATTTACATTACCCCTACCTTAGAGAATTAAATTTGATGATGCAATCCCTACACCTATCACATTTCCCTATCCAATTTGAAACTCATTTGTGTGTCAATAGAGGAATTTCTACTTGGTACGCTAGCATGATGTGCAGATGTCTGTGTGGCATGTTTTTTTCCTAATAGGAATCCTTCCTCTAGAATCTATAGAGGTGTTACACTCCTCCATTTGACACAAAGTGTAACATTTTTTACTCCCTTGACTAACTTCAAATGAGATTTTTTCCTCCTTTTTCCTTCAAATTATCTAACTCTTCATTTCATTGGGCTTCTTCACAACTTCTTGACTCTCTTAGCAACTCCTTGGATTCTTAAGGCTCACTTTCAAGCATCTCCATCACCATTGAAGCTACAAGATGCTACGTTCTTGGATCCCTCTCTCTATTTTTGTGATAGTGTTGGCTTTGGGAAGTTTTCAAGCTCATTCCTTCCTCCATTTTCCTTTAGAGCATGTGGTTGAGAAGGTGACATCCACCATTTTCATTTTCATTTGCATTTTTGTATTTGTGTTGCAGTGTATTGTTTTTTGTGCATTGCTTGGTATTTCCATTTCTACACCCTCTTTATAATCTTTCTATATAATCGTTGCTATCTATTTATTCATGGAGGTGGAAACACGAAAGAATGGAACTAACTAAGGTAGTCCTCTAAACACAACCCCAACATTTTCGTGTTCTTGTGTGTGCAAGTTATTTGTCAAGTGAAGCTAGTGAAGATCTCAACTTGCAGGTTCAAAGGTCTATTCTAGTTTAGTATTGTAGTAGTATTTTTCTTGTTGTACTATTTCTTTCGTATCTTTCTATTTATGCCATTGCATAAAACTATGTTAGTTAGGTTGTTAATAAGTTTTCTGGTGTTTTAGACTATACTTTGCACTTTTTATCTGTATGAATGCCGACACATCCCTGAGAACCCAACTCACCACACTAGAGTTTGAGTTTTGCATTGTAGTCCTTTGGAAATAAGCAGTTTGAGTCATAGTCTAAACCTCAAAAATTGGCTCTCTTGATTCTCTAAAACATTTAGATTAGTAGAGGGATAGTAGCAACCAGATTGCTCTTCCTTTTTTACCTTAATCTTAAACCTTTCCAATCACTTAGCAAAGCTTGAGGTAGATCAAGGTATCTTGTTACTTCTGGACCCTCCCATGACCTAGGGTCTTGGAGCATTTGATCCCCCTCCTCTATAGATCCTTAAACTAGATGTAAGTAAATTCTATGATAAAGTAAACTACGGATTCCTTATGAATCTTCTTGGATGATTTGGATTCCATCATGATCGATTGCATTAGGTTTTTAGTTATATTTCAAGTCCTCATATTTCAATTTGGTTAATGAAATTCCTTGTGAATTTTTTAAATCAATAAGAGGTCTTTGAAAAGGGGACCTAATCTCAGCCTTCCTCTTTTTTATCATAGCAAAAGGTTTTGAAAGGGGTGTGAAGGTTTGCTCAAGGTTGGGAATTTGGGGATGACCAAAAATTATCTAATGATACACGACTTTGTGGGGACTCAAGAATAGATGAGATAATGAAAATTAAGAAGCTACTTGAAAAATATACCTTGACATCAAGTTATTAAATAAGCAAAAAACAATTCAAGAATATTCTTCTTCAACATTGTATGAGGTCTAAAGAGATATATCTCCACAATTTTGGGGTTTTCTTTTTCCAATCTTCTAGTCAAACACCTAGGAGCTCCACTATCTAAAAGTGTAATTTGCATCAACCTATGGAAAGAAAAAATAAAAAAAACTTTGATTAAAATCTACTTCTTAGAAAGGTCATTGGCTCTCCTTTATTGGAAAGGTACAAATGATTAAATTTTCCCTCTCTATAATTTTCATCTATCAAATCTCGAGCATCCATCTTACAAAGAAATCAAACAACATGCTTGAAGTAATCCTTAATATATTTTTATGGGATGGGTCAAATGGAAATAAGTGTATCCACTTGGTTTGTTGAGACACTGTTTATAAAAAATTAATAGCAGAATTGGAATTACAAAAGTAAAGAAACATAATTTGTATCTTGGTGTGAAGCTCATCTAGAAGATGTCCAAAAATCCCTTTGTGAGATGGTTCCAAATTCTTCAAAAAAAAAAAGATCTAGATTTGAATGAATTGATTCATATTTTAAAAAATACAAATCCTCCTCATGGATCTCATATTTGGAATTTCATGTAGCAATGTAAATCTCTTATTATAGATCATTTATCATGGGCTATGAATAATACTCATAAATCCCATTTTTGGTTTGATTCATGAAATGTTCATTCACCCTTGACTAGAATTCCTATTCTTTTTTACCATATTGGAACCATCTCAATGGGTTTTAAAAGCTCTATTATTGATAATTTAATACAAAAAGATTCAAATAGCAACAATATTTAAGAATGGAAAACATAGGAAATCATCAGATCCCACAAGATGCCAAGAATATTTTCAAAGAAGAGATAGAGAGAATATGGTTTACATAAAACAAAAGGAGGATGAATTAATTTGAAAAAGATCCAAATTTTAGGAAGTACTCACTTAAAATTGGCTACAAACTATTGAACCTATTAGAAGAAAGTATTGACTAGCCAAATGAACTATGCTAGAAAAAGTGGAATCTTCCAAAAGTGAGCACTTTTACTTGGATAGCCTTACACAAGATAATTTTAACTGGTGGCCACCTTAAAACAATTGGAATATCAAGCCCTTCCCAATGTAAATTGTGCATGTCAAAGGAAGAAACAAAAAATCACTTGTTTTTAAGTTGCCCCCTCGCAACAATATGTTGGAACTAGTTAAAATAAATACTGGAATAGAACAAAGAATTCCCAAATAATATCATGGAGCTTTTAATATGATGGCCCAAAATAAGAAACTTTATTTGAGAGGGTTAATAGTTTTCTATCCCATCCATGGTCATATGGCATATCTAGAGAGAACATAATAATAGGATATTAAATAATAAGCAAATAACCTTAGCTGAGATTTTGAATAAAATTGAAAGGGACCTTTATGAATTTGTAAGGGCCAAACTATCATCTCCTAAGCTAAGACTCTTCACTAGCTATGATGATTAGCAGATGCAAAAATGGGAGATGTTGAAAATCCCAAGAAGATATGACACAAACAAGATATTTTCAAAGAATAAAAGGACACTAATTAAATGGTCTCCCCCTCCATTTGTGAGACTAAAACTTAACTTTGATAAAGTTTCTCATGGCAATTTGGGCATCTCTAGAGCTAGAGTTGCTACGAGGAATGATAAAGGGGATTTGATCCTTGCAATATCTAAGATAACTCGATTGATATGATCAACCAAGACTAATTCCTCACCTTATTGACATGACTACAAATCTATAAAAAGGAAGGCCTTATCAACATCAATATTAAAGACGATTCTCATATTTATATCAATTCCATCCATAATTGTTGAGCTCAAAACTAAAAAATAAGGAATATTACAAAATATATTTGGTTGGTCCTAGACAATATGAAGTGTATGTCAATCAAGCATTGTTATAAAGAATCTAATAAAATGGAAAATTTCATATCTAATAAAGCCTATGACCAACTACAAGAGGAGATTATCTTAAGCAAAAAGGAGTCCTTGGAAAATATTCCTATTTGATGGAAATGATGGTACAACTATTAAGCTCATGAGCTACTTAGTGATGATATCTAGGAATCTCACCCCAGCCCCAAATGCCAAGAGAAATCACTATTTTATAAAATACCAAGGTCTATACCAAGGTTAAATATTGGAAGATTATTATGGATAAGACTATTATGTCAATGATTGTTGTATTGTTAAAAAATTTAGTAAACTTTATAATGGTTCTAAAAATTATACATTAGGGTAATTTAGTCATTTTTTGTTTTGTTAAAGATCCTTTCAAACAACTAACCTTCATCATGTATCTCAACTAAATCCGAATCCAATTTGAAAGAGTGATGAGGGAGTCTTCAGCATTGCCTCTACACATGGTTGGGAGGACTTAAAACAAGAAATAGCATTGTTCAAATAAGGAATATAAAAGAACATGATGTTGTCCTTTGATTTAATTATTAGGTATTCAAATTATTTTTTGTCACCTACTCAAATATAAATATTTCTCAAGTTATCTAATGGCATGAGAACTCTCATCCATTACATGCATGAGTAAGAAATTGCATGTAAAATTCTTCGTCTAGTTGATTTTTTTTTGGTTGGTAATAAGAGTTATTGTATTGCTGTAAAAAATAAAATTACATAATCATTTTCATTTTGCTTCCCATCCAAAAAACCCCACTTCTCTAAAGATTAAACTATAATGCATCTTAACATGTTGAAAACACCAGAAATCATGTTCCTAAATTGGAAACTACTGCAAAAAACTCAACCTTTTACAATAAAGTTCTTCCTACTTCATTACATAGATTTTAATAGTAATATATAAAAAATTTAAACTATGAAAATGGGACATAAAAGTTCAATCCCCACAACTTGCACTACCCTGCTCCTTCGTTGTCGTGACATCCTTCAGCTTCCACTTCCTCTAGATTTTTCCTTTCTTCTTCAATCAACACTTTTATTTCCCCACGTTCTTCTCCTCACCCTGCATTTCCACCTTCTCCCTGTTGGGACTGTAAATTTATGAAAGTTTTCACATGTTTTCACACCCCTGAGTTTCCATTGGAGTCCTTATCATAAGCACATGGGTTTGTTTTCATGTCATTCTGCTCACATTTTTCCATATTGCCCCATTGAATCCATCGAGTTATGCATTTTTCATATAGTGGTCCATATCTGCATAGGTTTGTCTAGGTTTCCCCGATCCACTGTTTGTTTTATATTGGTAAATGTTTGAGTTGCCTATCGGCAAGATGTTTTTGTTGTCACAACGATCAGAATTCATCTATTGTTTCATATTGGTGTGAGTTTGGTCCTCGGTGGAAGCTCTTACCGAGCCTTTCATGTCTCGTCGACCGGAGGAACAGGATACAACATATCGGCAGGAGTTTGGCCATCGCGCTGAGCTCTTGGAAAATTCAATATGTTTCACCGACTAATACACGTGGATATTTATCGACCAAGCTAAGGGTATTCGGTATAGGGTCTCAATGAATCTGAGGTGTCTTGTAGACCGATGATAAAGCTAAGAATATCGATATAACAAAGGGTTATTGTAGGGAGGTCATAGTGATGTATATATGTCTAGCCAATACACAAGAGGAAAGGGAACACCTCGGTATGACTTATGGCTTCAATGTAAGTCTTGGTGAGCCCGTCGGGTCTTGCCGACAATACAAAATGAATTTATTTCAGAGAAAGTGTTGTGTTCTCTTGGTGATCTAAAGTGAGTTCGAGATGCTTCAGTATGACATAATGTAATCTCCAAGAGGTCTCCCCGAAATATATGTCTCATTGATATGCAGGATGAAAAGGTTATATCAATAAGAGTTGAAGATTGTGGCATATGGTCTTGGCGAGTGTGAATTGTCTTACCGACTGTGTGAACCAATGTTGTTTCGGCCAGACTAGGGATATCGGTAAGAGGTCTCGACAAATGACCTCCAGTCTCGCTGATGGAAAAAAGGAGGATCCTTGTTGATGCAATAATTTTCTTGTCTCGAGGACTAGGAAATAACATTATGGTAGACTTTCGGTATAATGAAGTGCTATCTGTATGAGGTTTTCCCGATATCTTGAGGTCACAACGAAGTAATTTGGATTGATGGTCCATTGGTGAGAAGGCCAATAAGTCATAGCGCCACACAAGATTAGTAATGGGCTTTCGATATAACTCAACGAATTTTGTGGGACTTCTCCCCAATTGTCTGTTGTCTTGGCAAAAGTGAATGAATATTATATCTCGATGAGAGTGTGATCTTGTCTTAGCGTCTTGTAAAATGATAAAATAATTTCGGCCTGACCTAATGAATTCGATATGGTATTTCCCCGATATCACAGAGCTACAGTGAAACACAATGGGAATGTACAGATACTTCATGACTTTGGTGTAACAAGCGGAATGTTTTGGCGACATACAGGTGGTAAGTGGGCTCTCGATGAAACATAATAAATGTTGTATGACATCTCCCTAACTCAGCAGGTCATGGTGAAAGCGAATAACACCAAGCAGAGCATGTAGCAATTGAATTGCCTTCAGCTTGATGATACAATATGTCTCGCCGACTGTTTCACAAATGAATGACAAAAATTCAAAATACTGTGGCCGACATGCGAGTTCATAAAACCATTGTAGGACGACATGGATTTTCCCAAATTTTATAGTAGTCGACATGGATTTCCAATATGATTTATTTTCTCATGTTGGTGTATAAATTAGCATTTTTTGTAATTGTAAAATCATCATCAGCTATTAGTTATTCGATACAGTAGGAAAATCAGATGGATACAGTACATAAGATTTATCAGATTAGAGACTATTGTTGCATGTTTTCAAAATGGAGGTATTTATGAATGTCAATTGATGTTGCTACACATTTCTGATATCAATTATCTATTGAATTCAATGAAAAATATTGCTAAGTTGTCTCTAAGATTGGTGCTTTCTGGTTGTTTAAATTGACATAACAAGTTTATGTTCGGTTTATCAATGCACATTTGTTGTATTTGTGTGATTAATCAATTGGTTCTTTCAAGCAAAGATTAAATCCTTTTAGTTGATCACAGTAATTAGAGAGTTTCATCTGGATTATTAAAGTAGAGCTTAGTAGTTACAGTATTGCATGTTATACGGAAGTTATGCAAATGAAGATGTAAAGAGCGCTGAGATAATTTGAGTTTCTCGAAGAAGTGTTGCTCATCATACGGATTTCATTTGAGCTGCGCCACTAATAGGCGATGCTCGCACTTCATGCAATTTCATTCCGGTTTCTTTATATATCACATTAACTAAGCATTTTAGAGTTTGAATCAAAAGATTTCTATTATAACATCAGAGTTTGATTTCATTTGTTCCTTCCATATGGCGGACAAATCGGTGAAGATAATCTACATAAAAGTGCGCTTCATTAGGAAAATTGCACCCCACAGGTTTAGCAACTCTAGAAGAGTAGAAAGGTTGAAGGTTTATACCGACCTTGTTTGTTACCAAGCATATCAAGAGATTGGCAGCCTCTTGAGGCATCTTGCCTGTGTTTTTGAGAGCTAACAAATTGGAAACTCCGCTGGGGAATACATTCAGAATCAAATCCTTAATCATAGAGTCAGGAACTTTATACAGACTCCGCTGGGAATAAGAAGCATTAAGTATTTTTCTCGATTTTGACAATAAAGTGAATTAGCAACTACATTGAAGAATTTTGCGGTATTACCAAACATGAATGGAAGATCTCAATACAGGGGAGGTCATATTGGAGCTCCTGCTGGCAGTAGTAAGTGGGCACACAAAGATGACAGAGCTGACAAGGGAAAAGGAATAAGTGAGGACATGTGCATAATAGACAAAGGAAAAGCACCAAGAGCACATGGTGAAACATATAATTGCTATGATACATGGAAAGATGATTCAAGTGTAGAACTTTGTACCCCTGATGGTCAAAGAAATCCTTTCTCTTCTCTTGATCCTCAGAAACTGGCTAAGCTTGAAGCTAAATTTGAGGTTGAACGAATTGGAATTCAGCATGAATATGATCAAAAGATGGAGAGTAACCAGAATCTGTTTAGTGATCATGAGCTTCCTGAAGAAGTAAAAGCACAGTTTGAATTACAGAGGAAGAGGATAGAGGAATTAGAGGCAAAATTGCAGAAAACTCAAGTTACTGATCAGATAGCTGATTTCCCCCCAAAATATGTACCACCTCATAAGCAAGGTAATCATGGTGCTAGGCCCTCAAATCCACCAGTGTCTCCTCACCATCAATCAGGGAATCACTATAAGCAGCCAAATCATCCACCTCATATTCTCACACAGCACGCAAGTATGCAGCCACCTCATGGTCAGTCTTTTATCCCATAGCATAATGCATAGTACAATAATCCCAATAATCCCATGAATCAATATCAGTACTCATATGTTTCGCCCCCTCACTAGCATATAGCAGTGATCAGACAGTTTGATTTGGCAGGGTTTCATCTATGCCAATTTCCTATGGATAGTAGCTAGAGAGGTATGGTGCCTAAGTTTATAGGGAGTGATGTAGTCACTACTGAGGAACATTTAAGGAATTTCAATGTGTTCATCTAAGACATAGGTACATCATATGAAGATTTATGCATGAGGTTGTTTATGATGTCACTTATTGAAGATGCTAGGGATTGGTTCAACGGCTTGCCAGCATCTTCAATTGATTCTCTCCAAAGATTCTAGGACCAATATGGGAATCTGAATGCACCAAATGTAGGTCTTTATGAATTGATGCAAATTTAGAAAAAATAATATGATTCTATTTATGATTTCAATCAAAGATTCAACAAGTTGCAAACTAAAGTACCTCCTAGATCAAGGTTACTAGATTTTGTTGCTTTGAGTGTTTATTTAAATGCATTTGATCCTAAGACAGGGTATGAATTGAGAACTAGATTCCCAAGAGATCTAGCTGAAGCACAGAAGATAGCACTGACAATTGAAAACAATAGGAAGGCTACTGGTATAATCAGTAAAAGAGACAACCCTAGGCCTCCTCAACAAAGCAATAATTATCAGTACAGATAGGAGAACACATACAGGAATGAAAGGCCAAGGTTACATGACATGCCTTATAATACAGACTGGAAGGATGGAAAACCTATAACAGCTAGGCCAAGAAACAAAGAAACTCCTGATCCATTGAGTAAGAGAGGAACCTATATGGTAAGTAACAATTACTTCTATGAATTTTTTAGTCAACCACATTCTCTAGACTATTGTGTGGCAGCCCAAAGAATGCAAGAGGAAGGAATGTTGATGGAAAACAAGGGAGAAGATCACAAAGTGTATCTGACTTCAAACACTTTTTACCATATGGAAGAAGGGTACTCATCTTCAGAGGATGAAGGCTACGAATATGATGTCTCAAATCAGAAATATAATGTCCATATGGCTGAACAACAGGTCTTTTATGATTCTGAAGAAGATTATATAGAGCCACATTCTATTGAGGTGCCTATTCAATGCAGTATAAGGAGACTCACTAAAGATGAAATGGAAAGAATAAATGTTGTTGCAGTTGAGGAAGCAAGGAGTAAATATTGGTTAAGAAATAGAATAGTAAATGAAAAAGAAGGTGTCCCCAGGGGAATTTTTATGAAAGATCAAAAAGCAACACAAGGAACTGTGAAGGAGCCAGAAAGGAGACAGCCTGGTAAAAATGAAGAGAAGCCTTTCCAAGAGGAAAGAGTGAAGGAATTACATGAAGAGCTACAAATTCCTGACTAGCCTAGTAAAAAGGAAAAAGAAGAGAACAAAGGAGAAACACTAGAACTGAAGAAGGCTGTTAGGGTGGAGGGCTCTTCTTTTGACTTCACTCAGGCATTATCCCAGGTAAAAATATTCATCCCTCTACTTGAAATGATGAAAATAAAAGAATACAGAGATAGTATTGTTCAAATGATAATGAATTCTGAAAAGAAACTATCTATTCAAGTAGTCAATAGGCAGGAGAAAATAGATATCCCAGATGTCTACTTGAATGATGTGTTAGCAACTCCCCCACAAGTTGATCCTTTTTTCACTACATTACTCATTAATAACAAATTGCTAAGGAATTTCATGATAGACTCTAGCGCTGCTATAAATATTATCCCAATAGGAGTTATGAAGCAGCTTGGCATGAGGGTCGATACATATGAAGGAAACTGCTATGCAATGGATAACAAACCTATTCTTGTGGTAGTAATTATGAGAAATGTTGAAGTCAAATTGGCTACTTATCCACAGGTGGCATATAATATAGATATAGTAGTGATAGATACTCCTCCTCAGTTTGGGATGCTTCTATCAAGACAATGGACAGTAGCAGTTGGGGGAAATATTTAGTTTGATCTGTCTTATGCCACTATTTCAGTAAATGGTCAAGAATTCAAGTTGTACAGAGAGCCAAGAATGAACCAGCTTGTTGACTTTGAATTTGTGCCTCAAGATCAGATTAATTGTTTTTGTGATGTAAATCTTGGCAATTTCAAGATAGAATCAACCCAACATGAGTTAGTCAGTACTAATCCAATTAAAAAATATGTTGTGCCTGACTACAATGGTGTGTGGAGGATGTACTATGGTGAAGCATGGGAACCTGAATCATTGTATTGGCCAGAGTCAACAAAACAATATACCTCTGATCTAGTAAATAAAATTATTAATACCACATAGGGGAAGAGGTATGAAGACAATGATGATATCATAGATGAGCATTAGGAGATCAATTTTGCACTACATACAATAGAAGATGAGACAGGTGCAAGTCAATATGGTTCATATGATAGCATGCATGAGAAAGACGAGGATGATGAATTTATTTCCTATATACCAGATTATGACATCGAGGGCAGTGTGTGTTATGAAAAATCCAGTGAATATATAGATTGTGAAGATGAATTTGTGGATTTTTATCTACAGCAAGGTGATTCTTGTAGTTCTTGTGATGATCAAGAGGAAGATGCAATGGACAATGTGTGTTCATTTGATAATGAGTATATAATACCTCCTACTATAGTTGAAAGCTATAAAGATGCATTTGATGATGAGGAAAATATATTTTCAGACAAAAAAAATGATGTGTCAAATTATGGAACAAGTGATTGTGCTAGTAATGTTTATGTTTTCTCATTCTTTGATGATCTTGGGCCTCTTTTTGATGATGACCAAAATGAAGAATATAACTATAGTGATGAAAGTATTGAGACTTGCTTGCTTAGCAGTGAGCAAATTTCAGATTTGTTGACTCTTGAATATCAGAGATATACACATGAAGGTGATCATGAGGTTCTTTGTCTAGCTTACATTTTTTTTGATAGAGAAAGATCTTTCTGTGATGATTCTTCTAACTCTCAATGCACTTCTCGAGTAGATGGTGAAACCTTTGAAGTTGATCAAAATTCTGTGTCCATTCAAGATAAGGTATGTGATTTTGAAATTCCTAACTCACATGGAAAAGATGTTTATTTGCATGCCAAGGATGATAGACTTCCAGATTTGATTGGTTCACATATGCATGATATTAAGGATATGGGTCATAATCAAGTATTATTCCCAAATAGAGATACTAAAGAGGTGCAAAAGTTTTCAGATCCATTTGTTTCAGACAATGTTGGTTTGACAAAAATTTTTGGTTCTCAAATGAAGCACTTTGATGATCAATTTCCAATATAGCTGGGAGAATGTTTCACAATTCATAACACTGAGAAAGATAATGAGGAATTTTGCATTAAATATGCATGCATTTTACATACTGAAGGTAACAAGGGTTTGTCCCATGATAATGAAAAATTCAAGTTGCTAAATGATGTTGGGATTTTGGGCCAAACCGAACATGATGATACCCTAAGAACTTGCAATAATAGTGACATGAATGATTGTATGAATGTCTTCAGGGGGAATCTAATGAACTTAAAGAAAAACTAGGTATTTGACAGGGGAAAGTATGGTTTGAGTTTCAGATTGTAACAGCTCGGAACAGGTGAAGTTGAAACACAGAGGATTTAGGGTTGCCAGTGCATGGAAAAATCTTGCTCATCCCCTTTAAAATTATTTTCCATGCACAATAGTTTAGGGTTCTGGTTCACCTCCATTTCCATCTTGCATTTTGTCCATTTCCAGTTTGCTCATTTTGTGTCTGGTCTACTCACCCAAAGATCTAGATCCTTGCAATGATTTTACTATCATTCATCCCTAGACGGAGCCATTGTTGGGACTGTAAATTTCTGAAAGATTTCACATGTTTTCACAACCCTGAGTTTCCATTGGAGTCTTTTTCATAAGCACATGGGTTTGTTTTCATGTCATTTCTACTCACATTTTGCCATATTGCCCCATTGAATCCATCGAGTTATGCATTTTTCATATTGTGGTCCATATCGGCATAGGTCTGTCTAGGTCTCCCTGACCTATGTTCCTTGTCTATTTGTTGTAGGTAATCATCAGGAATTTTTCATTGTTGTAGTGACTGGCATTTACCTATGGATGGCTATCAACATGACATTCGTGATGTTTCAGAGACTGAGGGTGGACTTTCGACGTGAGATATTTCATCGGTATTGGTCTCGGCGAGTGACCTTCGGTCTCGCCGACACTACACATGGGGTTTCTATCAAGTAGATTTCGATGAGAGGTTTTCCTTCGTTATAATATCTTGGTGAAGTCTTCTTGTCTTATCAATTAGTGGTGGAAGGATTGACTTGTCAGTTTGACAATTCCTTTGTTTTGGCGACCGAGGAGGAACCTATTGGCGTGAGTTTAGTCCTTGGTGGAAGCTCTCACTGAACTCATCATGTCTTTCCGACCGGAGGAAATGAATACATCATATCAGAATAAGTTAAGGTCTTCGGTGGGATGTCATGGCGATCTCCATATGTCTTACCGACTTTGCACATGTGTTCACTTTAGCTAGAGTCATAATTTTTGGCATTATGTCTTGGCGAGCCCATCAGGTCTTGCCGACAATACAAAATGGATTTCTTTCGATGAAAGGTTGGAATTGTCTTGTTGACTAGATTGTATTATGAGGACTTTCAGTGAAACAAGAGAATTCTATGAAACATCTCCCCGAGAGCGATAAGTTATAGTGACACATGAGATGAATAGGGGGTTTCGGCATAACAATTGAATTCTCTATATGGTCTGCCCGATAACGAAGGGTCATAGTGATACAAGTGATAAAAGTGTTTTTGGTGAGACATATTGAAGGTGGTATGATATCTCCACGACTCGGATTGGTCACGGCGATGAATAGGGGAACATGGGCAAACAACGATAAGTGATATTTTTCCTTCGGCATACTTTCAACACTATCCTAGCGACTGTTCCATTGGCGATTAACTATCTTCAAATGTTGTGGGCTGACGTAAATGAATTTCTAAATGCTGTTGAGGGCCGACATGGATTTTCCCAAATTCTACGGTGGCCGACATGGATTTCCAATATGATTTATTTTCTCATTATGGTGTATAAATTAGCATTTTTGTAATTGTAAAAGGGACATGAACTATTAGATATTCAATACACAACAAGTAGATACAGTGGGATAAAATTATCCAATAAGAGACTATTGTTGCATGATTTCAGAATGGAGGTATTTATGAAAATCAGTTGATGTTGCTTCATTTTTATGGTGTCAATTGTCTGTTGAATTCAATGAAAATACTACTAAGTTGTCTCGAAGATGGATTCTTTCTAGTTATTAAAATTGATGTAACAAGTTTATATTCAATTCATCAGTGCACATTTGTTGTATCTGTGTGGTTAATTGATTGGTTCTTTCAAGCAGAGATTAAAATCCTCTTAGTTGATCACAGTAATCAAAGAGATTCATTTGGATTGTTAAAGTAGAGCTTAGTAGTTACAATATTGCATGTTTATACAAGTTGTAAACATAGTGTATGCCAGATAATTTTAGTGTTCTGGAAGTGTTGCTCATCTTGATTTCATTTGACTCACTTAACAGAGCCTTGATACACATTTCATGTCATTAAGATTCACATTTTATTCTCTTTATCATCATTTCTATTAACATTTTAGGATTTAGATTAAGAAGAAGATTACATATCAAGTTTTTAATTCATTTGATACACCTCCATCATACATTTTATGGCAAAATCATTGTACAGAAAGAATAATCATCAAGACAAGTCACTTTATTGAGAAAGGTACTAGGTTCAACATCACTTGAAGAGTAGAAGGTTGAGTTCTCTTGACCTTGTCTGTTCCCCTAAAGAGTATCAAGAGATTGGCAACCTCTTGAGGTATCTTTACCTATGTTTTTTGAGAGCTAACATGATCAATGATGTATTTCAAGACAAGAATGTCTATATTCAATAGCCTATGTATGATCTAAATACCAGGAGTGATGAAATTAAAAATGATATGCAATAGTGTCATGTCCTTAATGGATTATATGAAAGAGGAATAAATTTTGAAAAGTTCATGGAAGAGATGGATATGAATGTTTTTAATAGGGAGCCTATTGAAGAAAGGAATGAAGAAACTTTTTTGGTTGTTAAATTTTTAGTGTATAACAAGTCCGGAAAATATGAATCAACAAAATTTTCAATTGATGACATACTTGAATACCATAAAGTTGATCACATCAAGCCTGAGATGATTGACCTATCCTATGAAGATTTTAGCTTCAATTTGAGCAATACTTGGAGTAAATAACAGGAGTATGCAAATGAACTAGAAACTAAAATAATCTTTGGTGCTTGTGATGGTAGTGATGATTCTCTTTGTGGGAATATCCCTGGTACGATTGAAAGCAAGAATGCTATGGGGTCTTATGAGTCAAATTTCCAAGTTAATGGAACATTTGGCAACATAGCTAGTTTATACTGCTATGATGAATATGAGCACCAATTTGAGATGACTCCTATGTGTGTATGTTAAAATATGTAATCTAATTGAAAACAAAAAACACAATTAATAGAACATTATACTGAAGAAATTTTGCTAATTGATTTAATTTTAAGCAAAGAAATAAAACTTCCTCAGAGCCGTTCCATCTTCCTCTATCTCTAGAGATTCATTCAAAGCTGCTGCTCTCAAATTTGTGTAAGCTCAGCTTCTCCAAATGGCTACTGTAGAATGAGTATTGCAAAGAGAATTCTATCCTATATGCATAGTAAATGTGAAAATACTTACAAATATGAACAAGGGTTGTAAACGAAAGATGCTATGATATGGAATTGATATGACATAATTCTATGCTATGCTAATGCTATGATGCTAAAAAAGTTTATACTACTTGCAATTTGGCTATAGTTATTTTACTAAAAGCTTCTATATGTTTTGAAGTTACACAGCTGATCTGTTATAGTTTCCTCAAAGCAAAATCTGGGCAGCCAAGATCCAATGTTTGTGAGGATTGCAGTGAGGTGAAAGACTGAGAGATGGAGAGGTTGAGAGAAGATGGAAGGTTGGGAGGTTGGAGAGAGAATGGTTCATGTCTCTTCAACCCCTTGGGAACAAGCTTGCATAGAAACAGAGAGAAAAGATTACTTTTTGTTTTGTGAGTTTGCTATGGTGTTGAAGATGTCTAAAATTTATTAAATAAATCCAATTTATTTTAATTTCATTGAATCTAATTTTGATTTTTTTTTTAAAACTATGAAAGATTCAAATTAAATATTTTGGAGATATTTAATTGTGATATATTTTAGAATATGAAATATTTAGAAGAATTAAAATGTACTATTTAATTCCAACAGGAGGATTTTTTAAGGAATTAAATTTAAAGGGAAATATTTGAATCTTTATTGAATTAAATATCCAAGCCAAAGAATTAAGTGATAATTAGCCATAAATATGAAATGTAATGTTTATTTAATTAGAGCCAAGAAATGGAATAGAAAGATGATTCAAAATAAAATTATTTACATTTAGTAGATGAAAGAATGAACAATATATAAATAAGTGCTAAATTTATTTATACATAAATGAAATTAGAGATCAATTAAATAGAATATTTAATTAATTACAGACAAATGTGAAGTGACTGTTTTTAGGTGTATGTTTGCCTTCTTTGAGGTGATTTGTTTCACATTGCTTCAAAAGAATTTTCAGAGGCCACCCCAGGATGTTGCTTTGAAATGTAGATGGGTCTCCTTTAAGTGTGATGGTCGATGTGCTTGTCTTTGAATTTTGATTTTTGATTTTTGAAATTTTTGTGGAAGTTTTGATTTTTTTGATTTTGAAGATGTCGATTCATTGTTTGAAAATAATGATGTGAAGTAATTGACTCGGAAAGATATGAAATGAAAAATTGATGAATAAATTGCCCCTGTGAATGTTAAAATGTAATAAAATGCCCCAATTTTACCCTTATATAGGTGAAAAATGTCATTTTCCATGTCATTTTAAATTTTAACCTAGTAAAATTTGCAAATTTTGAGCTTTAGAGTGAAAAAGATGGCACTTCCCATTCACCAGCACCGTTTCGAGCGTATCCGACGTCACCAGCAGCCAACGCACTATGGACCTCCGGTATGTATCCAATAAATCTCCTGCTTTTCAAAAAAATTCCGTTTGTGGCACGTATTTCAATGTTTATGTGAAAATTTGATGTTTTAGCGCCCTTAAGGCTTTTCATAGCGCATTTGATAAATTTTGTAGCACATATAATGTGATAGTGCATATGATAGATTTCACAGCGCTATTGATCATTTTCGTAGTGCATATGATGTCATAGCGCATTTGATAATTTTCATAGCGCCCATGATTGGTTTTGTAGCGCATACGATCCTATAGTGCCCTTGATTGACTGTTGTCGTTTGTGATAGATTTGTTCAAAGTTCATTGAAAAACAAATAAGAACTGATAAATTTGTTTTTAAAGTTGTTAAAAACAAATACGATTTTGATAAATCTTCTTTCCATGATGACGAAAAAAACAAATTGTTTGATTGATGTGTTTATTTCTAAAGTTGTTAAAAATAAACATGATGTTAATTATTTGTTGTCCATGAAAATGAAAAGAAAATAGCTTGATTGATGTGTTTATTTCTAAAGTTGTTAAAAATAAACATGATTTGGATATATTTACGTTCCATGATGATGAAAAACAAATATTTTGATTGATAAATTGTGATGATTGGATATTGATTTTTCTTTGATGATGTGTTAACAGGAGAGATTGGGCATTTTACAGTCATGGGAGGCCTTCTCGAGTACATGGAGTTTGATTCCACATCTGTTATAGTCAGATCGAGATGTAATTGATGCATGTGGATTGAGTTCATTACTTGACATGCCTAAGGTTCGCCTCAACAGGGCTTTATTGACAGCACTTGCAGAGCAGTGGCATAGTGACACCAACACATTTCATTTACCGACCGGAGAGATTATAGTGACCCTTGAGGATTTATATCGCATCTTGCAGATTCCAGTGATGGGAGAGATAGTTGTATTTGATAGCCGAGAGGTTGGAGGCACCGATTCTTTGAGATAGATATTCAGAGATGATCAGATCGTCGGATATTTCATTCCATGGGGTGAGATGACAGATACATATCCACCTTTACCAGCTGTACTTGTAGGATTCATTGGAGGTGTGTTATGCCCCGACCATAGGTTGAAGGGGTTCGCAATCGGGTGGGGTCATGTTTTGGAGAGTATGGTGATGCAGGGGACACGGTATGCGTGGGGTACATGCATGCTAGCCCACTTATATGATGAGTTACATCATATCGTTTATGGTAGAGGCCAGAGTTTTGATGTTGGGTGCTCATTACTACAGATATGGGCATGGGAGCACTTTGCTATTTTACATCCATTGACTTGAGGACAACGACCATCTGGTCGATCGTACAGATGGAGATATGCTCATATTATTGCTCACCCGAGACTGGGAAAACTAGTGCATTGGTAGTGACTATTGGATACTTTGGATACAGTATGTTGGAGACCATATTTAGATTGTGAACCATGGCCAGAGGATGTGAGGGAGATGTTGTATGTATGTACTTCCATATTTTTGATTGGGCGGACTCCATGGATTATTGAGAGATTTCTTGCTGGACAAGTATGTCGACAGTTTGGATGGATTCAAGGTATGCCTGTAGGTTTGGCCATTTATGCATGGTGACAACCAGAGCTTCCTGTATGGGGTCCACGGATTTCCTATGAGACGGTGGTGGCAGAGTTCACCAGTTTAGGAGAAGTGATGTGGGATTACCGTGTGGATGTCCTTGACGCAGGGACAACACCAGAGTATTTTCAGTATGTCTTAGAGCATCCGACACCACGTATGTTTGATCCTGATGAGGATATTGTTGCTATTGCTGCACAGAGATGATGACAGAGAGACTCAACTTCAGAGGATGATGATTCAAAGGATAGTGATGATGAGAGTGGAGGAGATGATGAGGAGGGAGGTGATGAGGGGGAGGGTGGAGGTAGAGGTGATGGTGGTAGGGGTGATGATAGAGGTGGTAGGAGAGGTGGTAGGAGAGGTGGCAGAGGTGGATCATGCATGTGACACATAGATCCATCTTCTTCAATAGATCCAGCAGTATCAGGTACGGTATCCTCTTTACAGAGTACAGTACAAAGTTTGCAGACTCAGCTTGCATAGGCACAGGCCTTGATTTCATAGTTGCAGGGACAGTTGACTTCAGTTACTGCTGAGAGAGATACAACGAGACAGTGAGGTGAGCAGGCCATTGCTTTGGCTGATAGCCTATAGAGAGTAGCAGGTAGCAACTTGACTAGTGATATGATGAGAGGTGACGAGAGCCACTTGAGAGGTTGAGTTTTATAGGACTAGATATCATGATGCGGTTCCACCTGAGCAGAGAGAGAGTTATGCTTAGTCACGGTCTACTCATGGTCGCTCTCGTACTACCAGTAGAGGTGTGACACAGCCATTACCTCCAGGAGGGCCAGCAGGGACAGGCGATGCAGGTCCATCAGGGGCAGGTGGTACAGGTCCATTAGGGGCAGGTGGTACATGTCCCAGACCAGCTCCATCAAAGGATAGCACTGCCTAGTGCATTATAGATGATATTTTTATGATACTTGTTGAGAAATTTTGTATACACCTTGAGATGATCTCATTTTTTATGATGTTACATCATTTGTAGTTTACATCCTTGTACATTTTGACATTCATTTTTGAGATATATGAAATGCAGCGATTATTTATGATGATAAAAATGTGTATTTACTATGATGGTTTCATGATTATGATATATATGTATACATGATTTATGAGATGAAATCCATTTGTATATGTTTATGATGTATATGATGTATGCTTTGATTTTATGATTTTCTAATGCAAATATATATGAAAAATGTATGAAATGATGTTTTTATGAATGTCAAAATATACTCAGTCATGTATTCGAAAAGATATAAACAATTTGATTCTTT
>VDFB02105785.1:526975859-527069020 GCA_007258455.2 Sequoia sempervirens | reverse complement strand
TTGACGCGTTATCATTCTGCACCGAGTTCATTTTTTTCAAGTCTGGAAGAAGAGGAAAATAATAACATCATATCACAATATTTTTCTAATAATTCTTCACCTCCATTGCAGTCTAGAACTAACACAATGCAGCAGAACCAATCAAGCATATCGATTTCTCATCTTGGGGAGAGCAAGCCTGCAAAGCATTTTGTAGAATCCAATGATTATTCGAAAGGGAGTGCGCATAAACTTCCTTCTCTTAATAGAAATGCTGTACATGCCATTAGAGAAGACTTGCGCAATCACCATCATCTTGTTGCAATTCCTGAGAATGGACCTGATGTATCCAATGACACTTTTGGCGCCTCTCAAATGTCATTGGGGAGCCAAGCTCAAGTATCTCAGCCAGGTAGGCAGCAGATACACTCCTACCAATCAAACCCAGATACCCGCGATTCTCTTATTGCAGGTTGCTCAATGTCTAAGAGTACCCTTATTCGACACAGTAGCTCTCCAGCTGGGCTACTCTCTGGATTAGGTAATCAGGCACAGGGGGCCTTTGAAAGTCGTGCATATCATGTCTGAGCCCTTAAATAATTTCCCCAATAGTTTGGAAAATTAGGGATGGTTGTTTCATGTTTTAATCTTAAACTTATTTCGCAGGTTATGCAGATGAAAAAATCAGTTGTAGCATGGGTTTAGGAAGCTCCTGTGGGGATATCTCTGCCCCAAACGTAGTTCAAAGCCACATGAGTTGTTTGCAGCGGAATGGCTCTTCCCTTGGGCTATTATCACAATGCTCAACGAACATGGGTGTGCCGGGAATTAGCGAGAGGCTGAACATGCCTATAGTTGGCTCTTTTGCAGAAAATCATGCAGGGCAGAATTCTGACGGTTATCGCTTAGGCAGCGGGACTGTTCTACAGGGGTACACTTCAAAATTTTCAGTTGGGTCATGGGATGATGCAACTGCGTCTTCCGAAAAACATGCCGGCATGGAAACTGGTACAAGCGTGGTTGCAAGAAAGCGTTCAATCGAATTGAATGGGAAAAGGATTAGGCAAGATCTGAATAACGCACATACCCAGGTATATAAATTTCTGGTTCCATTTTCAGGTTGCGGTTAGGTTAATTTTCAGTGTATGATTGATAACTAATTTTGTAGCTTTATCTGTATATATGAAGGGAGAGACAGGAAATCTGGGTGCATCTGCACTAATCTATGTCCCACATAATTTGCCTAGATCAGTATCTGCAGAACTTGCAATGGACGATCTCCTGCAAGATTCTGTTCCCTGTAGGCTTCGTGCAAAGCGAGGCTGTGCAACTCACCCACGAAGCATTGCTGAGAGAGTCAGTATCAAAGATTTTATTTTCATATTTGGTTACTTGTAACGGAACGCTGTGAATAATTAAAATGAAAAATGTGTAGAATCTGGATAATCATTTTTAATGTTTTGGTTTAATCTCTATAAGATGCGAAGAACACGAATCAGTGAAGGAATGAGGAAGTTGCAGGAACTTGTGCCCAACAGTGACAAGGTAAGAAATTAATTTATTGAAGTTTTTCACCCAATTAAGCAGAATTCCTTTTTATTTTATATTTACGCTCTTTATGTTCTCTATCAGCTTTACCATCGCTAGTTATAGTTTGATGGATAATTTGTTTTCATTGTTGGCTCAAAACAGCAAACTACAAATATCGCTGACATGTTAGACGAGGCTGTTTTATATCTGAAGGTCCTACAGAAACAGGTTCAGGTCTGTTTTACTAATTAAGAAACCAATTTGCAATGCACAATACTTTTCATAGTCCTACGGTGGTTGGTGAAATCTGTTAAATCTGCTTATCATTTTAACTCTTTAGGGAAAGGAATCTTACACAGAAGCTATGATCCTTGGCAGGAATTTACGGAAAAGGAAGCAAAGTGCACATGCACACATAAACCAGATTGTGCCTTCAAAACATAATACTTTTCTGAATATACAATCACGGCTCATCAAAGCAAAACATTTGTAATATTGTTATTCATATTCCTATACGCCTTCTCCCTTCAGAGGGTGTTACTGTTTATAATGTCAACTACACTGAGCCCACTCGGAATATCAGAAATATTAAACAGAGTCTTTAGTCAATTATCTATTTAGGCACGACACTATTCGGTTCCCTGAGAAAAAATAATAGTCCATGTGACTTTAATTTGTTTACAACTCAATATACATTAACTTACTGTAAGTGTAAACTAGTTAGAGAAAAGTGAAGGGTTTGCTTCACTTTTGTTTAGGAACTTTTGGCTGAGTACAGATTCTCCAAGATGCCCTTAATTGAAAGGTATTTTTGTAAATCATATTTCAGTAAGATGCGGAAGTTTTGAGGAAGGTACTGTGCTCGATTCTCTTTGAGAAGGGGAATGAGTTCCTTTGATTGTAACCTCCCAACTCTAATCCATAAAAGAAATAAAACTATTATTTTCTTTATGAGTAAAAAAATAATTCTGAATTCTGTATTATGAAGTAGCTTTACCCATTTTGAAGGCTTATTTAGAAACATCTTTATATTTGAAATTGCTTCTGATTAGATTAGAACAATTGTTCTGATTGCCTACGTCTTAAAAAAGTGTGAGCAACCTCTTGACGTAAGCACAAATCAGAATTCTTGGCTGGTGTCGATTTGCAGTACAGAGGCCCTCTATAGAATGGAACTGTCAAGATTCAATGTATTGCAAATTGTACACTACAATTTTATAATTCTAAATCAGAGGGGGATAGCGACAGACAAGTGGTCCTTATTTAATTTTTCTATGTCCTAAATGATGACCATACAATTTTATAGAATTTTTTTACATTTGTTGTCTAGCTCTTTTATCATGATACTAGATTGTGATCCGCAAAAGTAACACCATTTTTTAATTTTACTTTCCTCCTTTTCCTTTTAAAATTCTTTTATTATAAATTTGTTCGTGCCTGAATGTGTTAAGCAGTCAATTTGACAGTTGAGCATTTGCTTTTTAATCTAGTTTTCTTTGTGTGATGATGGGGAATGAACCTTCGAGCTGTCATTTGCCAGGATTATAAGGCATAGATCTATGGATTCTATATAAAGCAAGAATGGCTACTAGGACGGTTGAGGATCTTTGAAGTTGAAAATATTTTAAATCTAGGGAATCTTAGGAATGTAGACTGTAATCATGGACAAAACATATTATAAAAACGAGGACCATGTGATGAATTTTGGTCATGGCAATAATGTATGTGGTCACGACAATAAAGGTTATAATGTATTAAGAGCAATTCACCAATGACAAAGGACTGTTTGTTATGTATTGAAGCCCAACGGTCACCTGTTGGCTTTCCAGTTCTTGTGACTCTTCAACTGATCATTTGTAGTCTATTAAATAGCTGCTGCTATTTCATTGTAGCAGTAGTGTTTTTCAGTCATCAATAATATATTTCCTCTGCTCAGTGTGGATGTAGGCTATTTTGCCGAACCACGATAAATCTGGAGTTTTCTGTGTTCTGTTTTAATTACTGTTTTCTTTCATTGTAATATTGAATTCTTAAATTCTACAATTGGTATCAGAGCAGGTTAGAGCTGCTGTTTGAAAATTGGTCAATAATTTTCAAAGCTATGGAAGAATTGAAAGTACAGAAATTTTCTGGAAAGAATTTCGGGATATGGAAAATTCAGATGAAATCTTTGTTGATTAAGCAAGACCTTTCTCTTGCGCTTAATGGAAAAGCAAAGAAGCCAGCTACCTTGAAAGATGAAGATTGGGAAACGCTTGATGAAAAAGCCAAGGCGACAATCTTTCTTGCATTAAGTGATAATGTATTGTATAATGTTGCAAATGAATCAACAACAAAGGAGGTATGGGACAAGCTCACTTCAACATATGAAATGGCATCTGCTGCGAACAAAGTTTTCATCATGAAGAGGTTATACAAGCTCAAGATGAGAGAAGGTGAAACTATGACAAATCATCTTAATGAGTTTAATACCTTGATTAGCCAAGCAAATTCAGTTGGCATGACGCAAGATGATGAGAACAAGGCTGTGCTATTACTAAGTTCTCTTCCTAACAGCTGGGATGGAGTTGTGACAGCCATAAGCACTACGGCATCAAGCTCCAAGAAGTTGGCTTTTGATGAAGTTTCTGCCACTCTTCTCTCTGAAGATTTAAGAAGGAAAAATGATGAGCCCTCATCCGGTGATGCTCTCTCTATGGTGAGCACTGAAACTAGAGGAAGAAGCCAATATAGAGGCAGAAATAATCATAATCAGAGGTCCAAATCAGCTAGAAGATCACAATCTAGAGGAAGAGAAGGTGGTTGTTGGTTTTGTGGAAAGGCCGGTCATGTTAAGAAAGATTGTAGAAAGTATAAAAGGGTACAAGAAAGGGTGTTGGATAGTACAACAAACATAGCTCATGACAAGGATGACAGTATTTTAATCCTTTCAGCTAGCAACACAAAATTGGATTCTTGGGTCCTAGATTCCGGTGCTTCCTTTCATGCTACCCCATGCATGGAGATCTTCTCAAATTATCAAGAAGGTAATTTTGGAAATGTATTTTTGGGTGACAATAATACTTGTGAAATTATTGGAAAAGGTGATGTTGTTTTGCAACTAGCTGGAGGAGTTCAATGGTTATTAAGAGATGTTCGGCATGTTCCCAAATTAAAAAGAAATCTGATTTCTGTAAGTCAACTTTATACACAAGGTTTTCTCACCACTTTCATGGACACATGGAAAGTCTCTAAAGGTTCTATGATTATTGCAAAAGGTGATAAAGTAGGCAGCCTTTATATTGTAGAAACTACTGGTGAGGTGGGAGCTGCTATGACTGTTGTAGGCAGCGATGTGGCACTTTGGCATCAAAGATTGGGCCACATGAGCAAAAAAGGACTAGAGGTTATGTTGAATAGAGATCAACTACCTGGTCTTCAATCTGCAGATTTGGAGTTCTGCGAACATTGTCTTTGTGGAAAACAAAAACGGGTCAGCTTCTTGAAGACTGGACATGACAAGAAGACAACACCATTAGAGCTAGTGCACTCGGATGTCTTCGGGCCTACGGAGGTAACCTCTTATGGAGGCGCAAATTATTTTATTACTTTCCTTGATGATTGCACTAGGAAAGTTTGGATTTACATGCTCTCTAGAAAATCTGAAGTATTTTCAAAATTTAAACATTTCAAGGCACTTGTTGAAAACCAAAGCGGACACAAAATAAAATGTCTAAAAACGGATAATGGAGGTGAATTTTGTTCTTTGGAGTTTGACAATTTTTGTGCAGATCATGGTATTCGAAGGATTAAGGTTGTCCCATATACTCCACAAGAAAATGGGGCAGCAGAAAGGCTCAATAGAACCATTCTTGAGAAAGCTTGATGTATGCTTTCCAATGCCAGTTTGGAGAAAGAGTTTTGGGCGGAGGCCTGTAACACAGTGGTTTATTTAATAAACCGAAGTCCTTCATCTCGGTTAGATTTTGGTATTCCAGAAGAGGAATGGTTGGGCAAGAGAATTTCATACTCTCACATTCGGGTATTTGGGTGTCAAGCGTTCGTACATGTCCCTAAGGAGAAGAGGACCAAGCTTGACTTCAAATCTCAGCAATGTATATTTGTTGGATATGGTGAAGATCAATTTGGCTATCGATTATGGGATCCTATCAGCAAAAAGCTTATTCGCAGTCGCGATGTAGTTTTTAATGAGAAAAAGTTTCCAGCTATGAAGGAGGAAACACATATAAAGGAATACATTCCTTTATCCACATTTCACACAAATGTTTTTCAGAAAGGCCAATTGCAGCCTGTTAATCCCATAAATTCTACACCAAATTCTGTTTTGAATCCTCCCTTCTCTTCTACCACTACCAGTTCAAACAGTGAACATAATACACAGTCTGAAAACTTCTATGAAGAAGCACAAGTTCAGCCAGAACATAGTATTTTAACTCCCAATTTAAATAGGGGATTTCATAGTGACCAAGGCTATGAGGATGTAGTTACAGATACATGTCATGGTAGTGACAAGGATACAGAGGTAGGCTGTCAAGGATTGAATGGCGACTCATCCAATAAACAAGAATTACGCAGGTCGACAAGACAAAGGAAGGTCCCTTCCAAATTTTCTGATTATGAATTATTCTTTGCTGAAGAGGCAGATCCAGAATTATTAATTTCTGAGCAAGTTGAACCAGCAAATTACAAAGAAGCATGTTTGAGTAGCATTAAGGATAAATGGATGGCTGCTATGAATGAAGAAATGAGTTCTTTGGAAGCCAATCAAACTTGGGATTTGGTCTCTTTACCACCAAATCGTAAACCTCTTAAGAACAAGTGGGTATACAGATTGAAATATGAAGGTGGAGGTTGTAAACGCTACAAGGCCAGATTAGTGGTAAAGGGGTATGCTCAGCAACAAGGGATCGACTTCAATGAAATCTTCTCCCCAGTTGTTAAAATGACAACCATTCGAACTGTTTTGGGACTAGCAGCTGTATGGGATCTTGAATTGGAGCAGCTTGATGTCAAGACTGCCTTCTTACATGGTGATGTAGATGAGGAGTTGTATATGGAGCAGCCTCAAGGCTTCATCCAAAAAGGGCAAGAACATCTTTATTGCAGACTGAAGCGTAGCTTGTATGGGCTCAAGCAAGCCCCACGACAGTGGTATTTGAAGTTTGATCGTTTCATGGTTGCTCACAATTTCATTCGATGTGAATCAGACCCATGTGTTTACTATAAGAAACTACCTAATGGGCAGTTTGTCATTCTTTTACTATATGTTGATGATATGTTATTAGCTGGTACAAGTCCTAGGATTGTTAATGAATTGAAGATTCAATTGGCAAGCAAGTTTGATATGAAGGACTTAGGGGCAGCAAAGAAGATTCTTGGCATGACAATCACCCGAGATAGGAAGAAGAAGGAGATCACTTTGTCACAAAAGGAATACATTGACAAAGTAGTTGAAAGATTTGGTATGGCTGATGCTACTGTTGTTTCTACTCCACTTGCTCCACATTTTCAGTTATCTTCTGATTTGTGCCCACATACACAAGAGGACAGGGATTTCATGGAAGGAGTTCCTTACAAATCAGCAGTTGGTAGCATTATGTATGCTATGGTTTCTACACGTCCCGACATTGCTCATGCGGTGGGAGTTGTGAGTAGATTCATGAGCAATCCCGGAAAGATTCATTGGGAGGCTGTTAAGTGGATATTGAGGTATCTAAAAGGGACTTCTAATTTTGCTTTATGCTTTAATGGCAATAATGTTCTGCTACAAGGTTTCACTGATTCTGATCTTGCCGGAGACTTAGACAAAAGGAGATCTACTACTGGTTATACCTTCATGTTTGCTGGGGCTGCCATTAGTTGGGCCTCAAGGCTGCAACATTCAGTTGCTCTTTCTTCTGCTGAAGCTGAGTACTTGGCACTTTCAGAAGGTGCTCGAGAGATGATTTGGTTGCAGCGACTACTTGGTGATATGAAATATCAACAAAATGACTACATTCTGTTTTGTGATAGTCGCAGTGCCATTTTTATGGCTCACAATCATACATCTCAGCGACGTTCAAAACACATAGACATTCATGCTCATTTTGTGCGTCACATGGTTGAAGAGGGAAAGTTGAAGGTTGTTAAAATTGACACAAAGGTCAATCCAGCAGATATTTTCACTAAGGTTGTAACCAAAGAGAAGTTCGAATGTGCAAGAACTTCTCTTGGTCTTGTTAAGCTGAAGTAAATCAGCAGGTAGAGCAGGGGAATGTTTGATCAGTTGAGGTATCCGTTGTACTTCAGGTGGGAGATTGTTATGTATTGAAGCCCAACGGTCACCTGTTGGCTTTCCAGTTCTTGTGACTCTTCAACTGATCATTTGTAGTCTATTAAATAGCTGCTGCTATTTCATTGTAGTAGTAGTGTTTTTCAGTCATCAATAATATATTTCCTCTGCTCAGTGTGGATGTAGGCTATTTTGCCGAACCACGATAAATCTGGAGTTTTCTGTGTTCTGTTTTAATTACTGTTTTCTTTCATTGTAATATTGAATTCTTAAATTCTACACTGTTAACATTATTTAAGATATGTATCAGATTTGATGACCAGTAATTTCTTACAGATTCGAGCTGTAAGATAAATTTGAACTTATTATTGTTTGTCGAGAAATAAAGATTAAAAAATGATTATAGATATAATTTATTAAAAAGAAAATAATAAAGAATAAATAACATTAAGGTTGTAATCAAACAGTAACATTCAAGAAGAAGTCAAATTTCTCATAGTTGTGACTTCTCACATAATTTCTATTTTTCAATGCCTATTTCATAAAAACATCAATGTTTGGTTTAACCCCTAAAAACTTCCCCATGAGAGATATCTCTAGCCTAGGAGAGGCCCTATCAACTATTGAATTATGAATCCTTAGGGAAAAAATCTTGCATCTCTAACTAGAGTCAAAGATAAGGCTATGGTATACCTATAACAAGGGTAAATGCACAGTTGAGTCCACAAAACCTGGAAGTTTTTTCCTTAACCAAAAAATTGAAATCGGCTTTGACAAAACGGGGATCTCGTTCAGCTTTGGGATCCCAAACTTGGCACGGAACGGGATCCCGCTTTTTAAAAATCGAGATCCCGATTCCCATAGGATCCTGAACCAATGGAAAAGGCACAAAATCCCGATTGCCATGGAACGGGATCCCGATTACTACAAAACGGGATCATGATTACTACGAAACGGGATCCCGATTTCTACAAATCGGGATCTCGTTTTGTAGAAATCAGGATCCCGTTTTATATTGCTATTTATTTTTTTTTTAAAATAGAGTTCACTACACAGCGGACGAGACCCTAAGTACTGGCGACAACAACCCCCACAATCAGCTACAGGTACCTGCCTACATCCCATCTTTTTGCATTTTAGTATTTTTAATTGAAATTTTGAAGAAAATAAGTGAATTTAGCATTTAAAAAAAAAAATTATTTCACGTTTTGAGCATTTTTTTAACTGTTATAGTAGAAATGAATAATGTAAAATTAGATGCAAAAAAATGCAATAAAACCTAAAGGTTTTTTAATAAAAATGAAAAAATGAACCTTGAATTGTGTTTTACAAACAAAATTTAACTTTTGAAACCTAAATTGTTTGATTAAACCAAAAAAAAGAATTTGAAAACCCTAATTGAAAAAAAAAAAAAAATGCATTTCAAAACCCTAGAAATTGAAATGAAATAAAAACATTGCATTTACAAACCCTAATCAAGCTTTTTGAAACCCTGAATTCAAATCAAAAAAAAAATTGAATTTGAAAACCCTAGTTTGAATTGAAATGAAAAAATTGCATTAAAAACCCTAATTGCTTAGAAATTGAAACCCTAAATTGAATTGGAACAATTTTTTTGTTAAAACCCTAAATTGAAATCAAACAAATCATTTTGATTTTGAAAACTAGGTAATTTCGAGCTCAAAAAAATTCATTTGCATTGCTTAAATGTTTGGTATTTTATTTGTTTTGTATGGAAAAAACGGTATATATTAAACTTTAGTTTCAATGTTAAATTATAATTAGATTAGAAAACAATATGTTAAAGAATAGTTAAAATTCATAAAGTTTAGCTTGATGTTTTTTTGCAAATTTAGTTAGCAAATTCGTAAATCTAAGCACATACAATTGATTCCAATTGGCACTAACTTGCAAGTCTAAATTATGCCAAGGGCCACCCAAACTTCACCCTAAGTTTGCTAAACCGTAGACCCTAAACTGTAAAATCTAAACCCTCAACACTAAAGCATTTGAATTTTGTCTTAGGACCTTAAATTGAAATTTGGTTGCCTTAAAAAACCCTCTATTGTCACCATTTAGTAGAGCTTTTTATAATGTTTTCACTTATTTGAACACATAATATAAAACCTTTTGGTTTCTACAAGTTTATGAAGAGTGGATGATCACTCTCTATGACAATTAGGCATGATCATTAGGGTTCTAAATCATTGGAAGAAAACTGAGAGCGTGACTGAGAGTACTATGGGTAAAGTTTCTTTCATTGGACATACCTAAAATTATGTAGGTTCAATGTCAAGAATGGGTCTATTTGGTAGATTTATGAAAACTATTTTGAATATCTAGAATGCCATAAAAGTATAATTATAGCAATTCTAATTGGAAACACTTGGGTACATATATATCATATGAAATTTAAATCTAGTAAGGTGTCTATTATATAGGAGAGTTGATAATACATGGAAAGAGGTTTGTATGGGAATATATATATTAAGAAACACATACCACATGACCTCTATAGGATTTTTAAGATGTGATCCTAGATAATAATCCACCCATCCTCAATCATAATGGATTCTTTAGCAATTATGAGAGATTCAATAACCATAAAAATTACCTATATTTTGATACTATATAGATTTATGTGGAAGGATAGAAATGCATCAATAAGGAGACCAAGATGGAACCATTTAACACCTACAAGGTACACCTATTACATGGGAAAGGGAGGAGGTACATGATGATAGGTTGGAGGAACTACATGCTATTATTACAATTTAGGAATAGGAGGATGATTCATATAAAATAAATATAATTAAATATTTATATTATTTAATATATTATATTTAATATAATATATTAAATAATATAAATATTTAATATCATAAAATATAATATAAGATTGCAATTAAGGATAGGTAATGTTACAATTCTACTTGGGGTTCTAATGAGGATTAGGCTTAAGATTCAATTAGGTTTGTAGTAAATAGTTAGGTTACAATTAGGAATATATAATAAATATTAATATAATTATAATACAAATATAAATTAATTTAAATATAATATAATTTAATATATATAATATAGAATACATTTAAGATTACGTAAAGGAACTTATAATTTAATTAAGTTTCAATTAGGCTTACAATTCAATTAGGATATGGTTAGGTGGGGATCATTTAGCATTCTATTATGGTTAGAGTATGGGTTACATTTAAGATTATTGTTATTTTTGTGATATGTATAGATTGATTCATTTTTAACATGATACTTTTTTTTATCAGAGGGGTAAACACTTTTGACCCAGAGCTAGATGGAACCAATGAGGCTATAGTATGACTAAATTTGGACCTAACTAGACATCTAGATCCCCTTAAGCCATCCTATCACCCTAAATCATAAATCGATTTCTTAAGGGTTCCCAATATGACAAATTTCTTAAGGGGATCAAAGAAGTTCTTAAAATTTGGTGAAGTTGCCCAAGGCAACCAAATTTAACAATAATAAGATCGTGCAAGATTATACTATGAATGAGATTTCATGATCTAGGTTGGTCAGTTGAAACAAGAGTAGATCTCAATCAACTATTCCACAAGAAAATGTTCTTCACTAACTTGCAAGTTCATTATATTCCAAGGGGCACCAAAACTTCACCCTAAGTTTTGTAAACCCTAAACCCTGAACTCTAAAATCTAAACCCTAAACACTAAACCATTCATTTTGTCCTACCCAGACCTTAAAGTGAAATTTGGTTGTCTTTAGGAAAATCCACCATATTTCATTCCCTTATGCTTGTAATTTTGTCATAGGATCTTACTACATGTACATCCCCTTAAGTTATCCTATTACTCTAAACCCTAAACTCTAAAGTCTAAACCCTAAACCCTAAAGCCATCATTTTTCTTAAAGGCTCTTAATGAAATTTGGTTGCCTTTGGGAAACTTCACCAAATTTTATTCACTTGAGCCATGCCATTTTCTCCTAGGACCTCACTAGACTTAAATCCCCTTAAGCCATCCTGTCACCCTAAATCGTAATTCGATTTCTTAAGGGGATCAAAGAAGTTCTTAAAATTTGGTGATCAAAGTTTCCATCATGATCTAGGTTGGTCAGTTGAAACAAGAGTAGATCTCAATCAACTATTCCACAAGAAAATGTTCTTCACTAACTTGCAAGTTCATTAAATATTCCAAATTCTAAACCCTAAACCCTGAACTCTAAATTCTAAACCCTAAACACTAAACCATTCATTTTGTCCTACCCAGGATCTTAAGTGAAATTTGGTTGTCTTAGGAAAATCCACCAAATTTCATTCCCTTATGCCATGTAATTTTGTCCTAGGATCTTACTACATATATCCCCTTAAGTTATCCTATTACCCTAAACCCTAAACTTTAAAGTCTAAACCCTAAACCCTAAAGCCATCATTTTTTGTTAGGCTCTTAATGAAATTTGGTTGCCTTAGGCAACTCCACCAAATTTTGTTCCCCTATGTCATGTAATTTTTTCCTAGGATCTTACTACATATATCCCCTTAAGTTATCGTATTACCCTAAACTCTAAACTCTAAAGTCTAAACCCTAAACCCTAAAGCCATCATTTTTTCTTAGGCTCTTAATGAAATTTGGTTGCCTTAGGGTGATCCCACAATAGTGGTTTACAATTTTTGGCCAAACTGGACACTGAAATTATTATTTTTAACTAAATCTTCACATTCGGGCACCTATAGCGGCTAAACCATGAGGAATTTGAAGATGATGCAAACTAGAGTCTCGTCACATTTTATCTGTAGATTCTAAAAATATTTTTTTCAAAATTTTTGGAATTATATTGCACTTCTTTTTCCATCTCCCACGAAAACTGGTGTTTTTCAAAAAACAGCATTTTTAAAAAGTGACGCACACCGTATAACGCATAACTTTTTTTTCCGTGAAGTATAAAATTCTAATTCTTTCAAATTTAGATTTGTAACTCCAATATCTAGTGCTTCCACTTGGTTAGATAGTTTTTAATTGAATATTTTTTCTTTAATCAAGTTTCGAAGTCAAACCAATTATGATTCAGACATATCGCAACCGTATAACGTGTAACATTTTTTTGTATATTTCGAAATTCATTTTTTTTTGTTGGATCAAGGACTTCAATATCTGGTGCACTCATATTTTTCAAAAAAAAAATTCATAATCTACTATTTTTCCACATGTGCAGAACAAAGACCTTCATTTTCGGTGAAGAACCTATGTTTAATAAAACTGAAAAAAAAAAATACATAATAAAATCAAAACATACAAAAATTATATTCGTTGGATAGCGCGTTCCAAGGACTATCTGATTCCAAAAGGGTTTCTGAAGACTTCTCCATTTTCATCCTCAACTCGAGCTCCAAAGCATAAAAAAGTAGACTTTTTTTGTGTCTCAGGAGGGGGATGAGGGGCAAGGGGGGTTCAAATGAAACCCTAGGGGTTCGAGCGAATCCCTAGAGGTTCGCTCGAACTAGGGTTCGGCCAAACCATGGTTCGAGCGAACCTCTTCAAGGGGGTTCGCTCGAACCCCCTTTGCTATGCATTTTTTTTGCTTTTTGGCAGCCAAAATTTAAAGGGGTTCGCTCGAAAACTAGTTCAAGCGAACCCATAATACGTTCGGTCGAACCAGTAGGTTCGTACGAACCCCAAAAATCACTTTTTTTTGCTTTGGGGTCATTTTTTGTGAGTTTTCCTTCCTCACTTGAATTGTAAACCACTATTGTGGTTTCACCCCTTAGGCAACTCCACCAAATTTCATTCCCTTATGCCATGTAATTTTTTCCTAGGATCTTACTACATTTAGATCCCCTTAAGCTATTTTATTACCCTAAACCCTAAAGCCACCATTTTTTCTTAGGCACTTAATGAAATTTGGTTTTGTTAGGAAACTCCACCAAATTTCATTCCCTTATGCCATGTAATTTTCTCCTAGGATCTTACTACATGTAGATCCCCTTAAGCTATCCTATTACCCTAAACCCTAAACTCTGAATTCTAAACCCTAAACCCTAAAGCCATCATTTTTTCTTTAAAGGATCTTAATGAAATTTGGTTGCCTTGGGCAACTTCACCAAATTTTATTCACTTGAGCCATGTCATTTTCTCCTAGGACTCTACTAGATGTAGATCCCTTAAGCCATCCCGTCACCCTAAATCGTAATTCAATTTTCTTAAGGGGTTCCAATATGACATTTCTTAAGGGGATCAAAGAAGTTCTTAAAATTTAGTGATCAAAGTTGCCAAGGCCCAACCAAATTTAATAATAATAAGATCCTGCAAGATTATACAATATCAATAGTTAATTGTATTTTCATTCAAGTAACATGTGCCTTAGACATATAAATGAGGCTTACATATAATTTTATCATTTGTATTCAATTATTTAAGGCCATTTATATTAAATGGTTTAAAGGTATTTCCTAAACATGTATCTTACATCTTGAAATTACAAATCTAATGCAAGTTCACTCATATCTTAAAGATCACATGGATCCATTCAATAATATTCGCAATCCACCTCCATGCCATCCATCTCCAACACCTTCACCTCCACCTCCACCCACTCCACCTCATAACCCCCCACCTCCACCACCTAAAATCAATGAACATGCTCATTTGCAAGCACAAATCAATGCTTCTGCTAGAACCATCCAAGATCAAATCAACATTATTCAAAATGAAGAATGTGTCACACCTCCTATGAGGATGTTTGCATCTAGGATGCAAAACCCTTGTTGATGCTATCAGGGCTATGGGTGGGATCATAGATGAGCATCGACAATGGCTAGACGAGAGGAGAACTCCTGATTTTGAAAAGGAAAACACAAAGAAATGAAGATCTATGCAGTAGAGAGCCACAATAGTTTATAAATTAAAACAATGATCTTCAATAGTTATGAATTTATAAATTTGGTGAACGATGGATATTTTGTGTGATGAATTTATAAATTTGGTTCCAAATGGATAATTTTAGTGACATGAATTTATGATTTTGGTTCTAGATGGATATTTTTAGTGACAGGGATTTATGAATTTGTTGGAATTTATGAACTTATAATGAATAGTATATAATAGTATATATTTTATGACTATCTACTAGATCATGATTTCTCCTGCTGAAAAAATTGTAATATATGTGTGTGTGTGTGTTAGACATAAAATGAGCTTTTGTGAATGTTTCAAGTTTATCGTTTATTATGTATGTGCATGTATTAAAAATTTGCATATATAGTTCTTAAATTTTGAAATTTGTATGTATGTACATAGTTTAGTTTAATGATTTGTACGCATGCAAATTATGCATCATATTTTTTTATTTTAAATGTACATGTACATACATTTAATTTTGAATTTTGTATGGACATTCTCTTTGAGTTGAACAATCAATGTATATATATGTGCATTTCAATTAAATATATGATCTTAATATATATGTTGCTCATCCTATTTCAATTAAATATATGATCTTAATATATGTATGCACATGGACTATTTTGTATGATTTAATGCAGGTACACATTTATATCGAGCATATCATGGATGATTTTAACATTAATGATATCATCAATTCACCACCTCAGCCACAGCCACATCCACCTCCACCTCCACATCCCCCTCCACCTAATATGCCACATCTAGCACCTATTGCATCTGACGAGGCTCGCTTGAGAGCATGAATAAATGATCAAGTTGCATCCTTACAAAATCAAATCAATACTATGCAGAGTCAAGCATTGATTCCTCCACATGTGAGACATTTTGCATCTGTGATGCAAAATGTTGTTGATGCCATCAGGATGATCGATTATGATCTTGATAGGCATCAACAAGACAAAGAACAAATGAGACAATTTTATTTTGATGGTCTCTCTTACAAACAAATATTAGACCTTAAAATAATGAAAGCCCATCTATCCCCCTACTTTCTTGACCCCGTTACTCGACAACCCATTCCACCCAACAAATCTAAAATATCCATGAGGTGGTGCATACATTCGTAGATAAGTGCACATTTTTGGGATCGATGGTAGATGGTTTTTGATAGTCCCCCACATGCTAATTGGGAGTTCCCCTTGTCTTTTTTGAGAAAAATGTATGTAGAGTTTGTTTTGGGGCAAAAGCCCAATTATTTTGATTTTAGATCATTTCAGGGTGTTGGTTGTGGCATGCCACAATAGAGATTAGGGGCAAGGGTTGATCCCTGACACCCCGTGCATGTGCAACCCCTTGTTTTTTCTCTTGGTCCTCCCATTCCTGCACCTATACATCATCAAGCTCTGGTCTCAACATTAGGTTCCCTTAGTACACTCGCAGGAGACCTTGATCAGCACGCTTCTGCGATAGTGAGTGGGGAGCATAGAGATGATGATGGAGGAGTTTTTTATGGAGCTGGTCCAAGTACCGCTCTAGGAGTGTCGAGGCCCATCCCCCATATATGTACTAGTTGTCATCAAGTATGCTATGGACCTAATCAGGCCACACCTAGTTCAGGTGGACGGGGAGATTTTGGTGGTTCATCTAGTCGCATCAGTTCATTTGTAGAGTTCCTCATAGCAGAACATCACCCTGAGGACACTACGACATACGTATAAATATGCATCTAGATATACGTTCATTTTATAAGAATTTTGATGGTTGTATATGTGATAGGTTTGATTTGAGTGGTAGAAAATGAGCAGCAAACAAAGTAATGCAAAATAACACTAAAACAACCTACACCTCAAGATTAGCCTAGTTGGAATCAACACAACATAAAAACAACAAATAAAACCTTTTACCTTGTGTCAAATCGATCCTTTGGTTGGCCCTTCGATCTTTGGTGTTGTATGTTCCTTGGATGGCTAGATGCAAGCTAGATGATGATATGATAATGGATGCAGGTGGGTGCAAGCATGAAAATGGCTAAGTATGGATTCTAGGAAAAATTTGCAAGAGTTTGGCTACAATGCATGATCTCCCTAAAGTGAGAGAAAAGAGGGGGTATTTATAGAGATTTTGGAAATCTCTAGGGAAATGGACGGTCAAGATTGAGCCACCAAGATCAAGATGTAGGGCTAAGGTGAGTTGAGAACTCCCAAGCCCTCACATCTTGACATGTGGCAAGTGATATGGCTTAAAAGCGATGATGTGTACATGAGGTGGAAGGCTAGTACATGACATGGAGGGAATACAAAATACCTTGGGATTGGGATAAGATCTCCTCATAAAGGAGGTACTTGTCCCCATGTGGGTGAGAGGATAAGTGGGGAATTAAAAATTCTTCAAATATTCTCATGGGGATGAGAGAAGGAATTTAAAATTCCTTTAAATGCATTGGGGGATTAAATGTGAATTAAAAATTCACATAAGGAATGGAGATGCCTTGTCCAAACGGAGAAAGCATTTAATAGGGTTGACTCAAGTAATTGATTAAGGTTGTGCAAGTACTTGATTAGACTAATTAATGAAATATTAGAAGAGGGTTAGATTTCACATGTGACTTGATGTGACAAGTCAAAGATCACATGGGGAAGAGAAAAAAGAATTTAATATTCCTTCTTGGAAGGATAAAATGAATTAAAAATTCCTTGAGAGGTTGATCAGGCTAGTTAATGAAGGATTAGAAGAGGGTTAGGTGGCTAAGAGAGATTAGAGGCCAACTTGCAAAAGTTGGAGGATGTGACACATCCTAATCAAGGATTAGGCATGTGCACACCCCGAATGATGAGATTAGAGGATGGATTAGGATTAGATAAAAATGATGGAGGATGTGACATAAAGGAAATTAAATAAATGGCATATTTATTTAATTCATTTGATGAAAGGGGGAAGGTATTTAATTATTTAACTAGATACCTTAGGGATTAGAAGAATTTTAGAGGGATTAATTAAATAATAGTGATATTTCTTAATTAATGCGGATAAGGGGATGCTTAGATGAAAGGGGATATATTTGGATAAATTAGGTGTCCAAATTTAGGTGTCTACATTTTTCTCCTCTTTGAGATGGTGTTACGAAGTAGCATCATTTCAAAGAATATTGAAACATAGAACCTCGAAGAAGATGGTTAGATTGGGAAAGATGCCCTTGTCATTCAAAGGAGTGACTAGGAAGGGAAAAAATGATGAAAAATTAGGGATGAAGGATGCCCCCTTGAGAAGACATGCAGATTCAGGAGAACACGGGTGTGCTTTCGAAATGGATGAGATGATTCAAGGGGAGATGAAGAAGATGATGCAAAGTGATGGGTAAGAAATGATGAAAAGGCGGCAGGAGATTGGGACGAGAGTGTGATGAAGGATGAATGGATGGGGGGGATTTTGATAGATGATAGGATGGGAGATACATGCAAGAGGATGGAATGGAAAGTGAAATGCAATCCTAATGCAATGTGCCATCTTCGGAGCACTAATTTTTGCTATAGCAGAAGACACGATACACCAAGGTATAGATGACCAAGGTAGATTAGTGTCTAATGCATGAAACAAACATATAAAACAAGAAGGCTATCCCAACACCCCAAAGTCATGATGACCTTGGTCGGGCTAGGTATTGGGATAATCACAAGCACACAAGGATGCCCCAGCATAACACAAGACCTTAAGGATCCTGGTGGGTACCATGTGGGACAACCGAGAAGACAAAGAAAAGATCAAGATATACCCCTATGTTGACTAGTCAAAGCACACCATGATATGATGGATCAAGGCGACTATGAAAAGTGATAATAGGGAGCTCAAATGATAAAAAAAAGCAAAAAGCATCAAAAGATCACAATTAATTTCAAACGTCCTTTTCCATAAGATCACGAGGATGGATGGGATTGATGAGGTCTATTAGGAAGGATGCATCCTGTTGAGACCGATGATGGATACTAAGCTAGAAGATCAATATGATGCAAGATATTCAGAACCGATTGAATCTGATGATACAAGTGGATCTTGTTTGTTAAGAACTAGCTATATAAGGGCATAGCTCAACGACATGACAAAAGAGACATGACACAAGAGAGGAGACTTCAATGGATGACCAAGATGGGACAAGATATGAAGACTGATGATAGATGATAGAGGATTAGATGGAAAAAGTAGAAAGACCGATGATGGAACCCTGGGGGCAGATCAAATGATTGACCTTGCCTACGTGAAAGCACAGGGGCAATGTAGTTCGACAAGAGACTAAAGACAAGTGATGTATAGAAGATGATGAGATAACCCTAGATAAGGGGATAAGATAATTGGACTGACACGATGGGACATGATAGAGTTGTTTGATTGGATTGGAGGATGGTGACTACACAAAGCTCAAGGATGGGATAGTTATCAAGAGATGAATTGGGGGATGATATGATGGATAGATGAATGATTCCTAGAACTAGAAGATGAAGGTTTCAAATAGATGAATGATTGATCAGGATTGTTGAATGAGAGTTCAAAATGATAGAAGGGGGTTTGAAATGGATGAACGTTTACTTAAAATGAGTAAATAGATGATTAGAATGGATTAATAGAAAAAAATGGAAGAATAGGGTGGGAGGGATCTTAAGATTTGTATCGATATCAAAAGATCTTGATTGCAGATGGACTAAAGCTCAGATTAGGGTTTCGGTTGAGCTCAAACTGGGATTAGATTAAAGCTTAGATTAGGATTGAATTGAAGCTTAGAATTATTGGAGGATGTGATGGGATTGATTCTACACCAAGTTTTAGAGTTTGAGGGACGCAAGGTGTTGGCAATCAGATTTTTCCAGATTTGGCAATTTTCAAAAATTGTCAAATTTTTCCATTTTAGGAAACTTCACGATCATACATTTGAGAGTTTAGTTTTTTCCCAAAAAATACCCAAAACTAAGATAGGATGAATTTCCAACTAATATCCCAAATTTGAGTCATACATTCCGAGTTATTGACAAAAATGATTTTTCAAAATGTTGAAAAAAAACACTAAATTGCAATTTTGAGGGTGAAGATGAAAGTTTGAGGCCCCAAAAATGTGGTGAAATGGGAACCAATGGATTTACAATCATTTGGGAATCCACATGCCACCTCATAACGCAACCACTCATAAAATTTCAGCTCAAACGGACACCCGAGTCAAAAGTTATGGCCTCAGGAAGTTTCAGCATAAAAATCAAAACTCTCGAAACGAAGTCTAGATGATTGGGATGGATGACCCGGTGCTGGAGGAGGTGATTTTGGTGATGAAATGATGACCCATAGAGGGGAAAGAAAAATGAAATTCCTGAAGGGCGGGTCCGCCCAAGGACGGGCCCGGGCAGGTTCGCCCAAGGACAGGCCCGGACAGGTCCGCCCACCGAGTGGGGCGGGTCTGCCCAAGGACGGGCCCGGACAGGTCCGCCCGAGTTGGGGTGGGTCCACCCAAGGATGGACCCGAGTGGGTCCACCCGAGCTGGGGCGGGTTTGCCCATATACTGGGGTGGGTCCACCCAAGGACGGGCCCAGGTGGGTCTGCCCAAGGAGTGGGGCAGGTCCACCCGAGCCGGGGCGGGTCTGCCCATGGAGTGGGGTGGGTCCGCCCAAGGATGGGTCCGCCCAAGCCAGGGCAGGTCTGCCCAAGGATCCGGGCAGGGGATAGATGAATGATGACAAAGGATAGGAGATTGATAAGATAGCGCAAAAGAAGCAGAAGTGATGATGACGAAGTAGACGGCATTGGATTGCATGGAAAGTAGCCTATAGCCAGATACCAGTGACAAGGGATTATGAGGTGGGATGAGGAGAGAGGATGAGGGGGAGGAAAATGAATATTTGGATGGACTGGATGGAGGGATAAGGATTTGGATGAGGAAAAGGTGACCAGATGGATAGATGAAAATGGATGCCATGATGGAGGGATAGGAAGATAAGGATGGGGAGATGGATATAAGGATTGTATGGAGGGATAAATGATAAGGATGGGGAGATGGATATAAATATTGTGTGGAGGGATAAATGATAAGGATGGGGAGATGGATATATTGATAAGGAGATAAGGATAGGGAAATGGAAGGGATTGCTTTGATGGAATGAATGATGCCTCCAAGGACTATATCACAAAGGAAGATAGATGCCCCCACTCTAGATATGTCATGTATAATGAGTCATGAGAGATGGAAGATGGGAAAATGAAGGAGATAACTAGAGGAGGATAGGATAGGTGATTAGGGGATATGATAGAGCATGGGTGAAGGGAATGTATACCAAGAGGTGTCCAAATCATGCATAGATAGGTGCCCCTATTTTTTCTCAAGATTACAAGAAGGATGGAGGGACGAGATAAATGAGATATGCCAAGCAGGATGTGTAAGATAGGTAGGATGGAGGGGATAAATGAAGAGGACGTATAGCAAGAAGATGGGTGCATAGTTGAAAGCATAGTAGGAAGCATAGTGGATGGAGGGAATGCATAGCAAGAAACTGCCCCCAAGTGCAGATGGGGATTTACGCATGACGCCTGTTTGCCAGGTTTTCATCATGGTACTTACCAAGACGCTTGTTTTCCAAGTTTTCACCATTGGATGAATTATTTCTCTTTACTATTTTATTTGATTTTTTTTTACTTTTTTAACTTTTTTGGATTTTGGACTTTTGGGATAGCATGAGGAAGGAGATGGATAAGGATAGGGAGGCGAATAAGTGGATTTAGAAGACATGCGATAAGGATCTGGATGAAGGACTCAAGCCTCAAGTTCCATACGAGGTATTAAGAGCTCATGTTCGAACTGGCGGTTGGATGTTGGTACAACCTTATTAGGAGAAATGGATTATGCAAAAGGATGAATTAGAGGGATTTGATGGGGGAGATATGTGGGGTAATGAATGGGATGTTGGAAAGGGTATGGATAGAATGATGGGATGGATACGTGTGATGGGGTGGTGAGTTTAGGACCAACATTTGCACATATGGTGATGGATGTGAAAAGATAAGAGGATTGATGGATGGAGAATGTGGGGTTAATGGAGGAGATGGAATAGTGAATTTTGGGACATAGGGACCCAAAACAGACTTAGGAGAGGGTGGATGATTAGCTTTTGGATTAGCAACTTTGGATGTTCTTACAGATTTTTCATTTGATGGTATTGTATCTTTTTTCTTTGGGATCCACATGGTTTTGATCTTTGCTTTGCTGGGCCTTTGTGGCCGATGGGCTTGATTTGGATTGTGGATTTGATTTTTCTTTTCTTCAACATGTCGTTTAGAGGGGACATGGGGAGTTTTAGATTCATGTGGATGTTTGGATTTATGTAGTTTTACTTTAGTATCCAGAGTTATTTTATTAGCAATGGGATGGGTGTGAGGAGATGGATGATGTGGAGCAATGGAGGTAGGATGATGGGGATTGTGTGTAGATAGAGGATGTGCATGTATGTGCCTTTGTTGATCCTGATTATGGGATATGTGAGAGGAATTTTTATGATGGATGACATGGATAGGTGTTGGATGGATGAACGAATGAGATGGAGGAGGTGATCTTGGGATATACGGACCCAAGATGGATGCAGTAGATGAAGGATGGGAGATGGTGGATGGAGGGATGTAAAGACCCAAAATGGATGGAGAAGATGAAGGAGGAATATGGACAATTTTTTTGAGGTGATATGATAGAGGAGGAGGGATGGTAGCATATGATCTGGCAGAGCGATGGGCAGAGCCAGAAGTTCTTTTGGAAAAGGCTCGTTGAGGACGTCTAGAGGTTGTACCAACATCTTTAGATTGTGAGTCTTGGGAAATAGATCCAAGACCTTGCATGCAGATTTGTTCTTTGACTTGGATGGGCTCTAAAATACCTTGCTCATGAAGGCCTAGACCTTTTCCTTGATAGTTCATTTTCTTGAGCATGCGATCCATGATAGGATTTGTGTTATTATGAAAACATGATGTGAGTCCATTATTAGGTGGAGGATGATGGGTGGTAAATATACTATGATTTTCTTCTGCAAGGAGGCCACCATGGAAGAATGTGAGAGTACCAAGGGGATATGCAAGCGATGTGGGGATAGTAGTTCTAGGAAATGATGGGGGATCATAAGAGGGAGATGATGGGGTAACAACATTTGGATGGGTGGTATCAGGAGAGGGATTAGGGGATATGATAGGATTTGGGTTTGTGGTAGCGAGCTCATGCGATGGAGATGGAGATGGAGCGGTGGAATCTTGAATGACAAGGGGATCATGGAATGGAATGGATGGGGGGCTATGATCTTGAGGTGGATTAGATAGGATTGTAGGATCTTGATCTAGAGAAGGGGATATGTTGGCATGCTTTGGATTAGACTCTTGGCATGACTCCTCTTGCATGGATAGTAGGATGACAGAGTGTTGGAGAGACTCTTCAAGCTAGGGAGATGGAAGGATGGAGGATTCGATGCAGTCATCGGAATGGATTTTAGTGACACTAGGAGTGGGAGAAGTGGATTGGATTTGGGTGTCGTCAATGGGTTCAACTATTCGTGGAGTAGGAAGTGGGTGTTCAATGGATTCGATAGATGTGATGGTAGGAGATGGTGGCTCGGTGAATTCAAAGGATGCGATGGTTTCGATAGTTTGAGTGGTGCTAGTGGTGGTAACATCAATGATAGGTGTTGGGTGGAGAAGAGTCTTGTCACTAATGACTGTGGATGATGGGTTGGGATGTCACGGTTCCACAATTTCAAGGTGTTGAGTGGGAGATGTCTTCTTTGTAATAAGTCCTTGGAGAACTTCTGAAATTAGAGACTTGCATACTCTAGGCTGAGATGGTGTGGTAGGAGTGGATGAGGGATTATAGATTAGTGGGGGATTAGGACTAGGGATTCATGGATTAGGATTAGATGGGGGAATGGGATTGGATGCAAAAGTGGGAATAGATGGGGGTTTAAGATTAGATGAAGGGTTAAGATAGGGGTATTGGCATGGTGAATTAAGACACGAGGATGCGGGTGGCAGATTGTAGTAAGGGTATTGGGATGGTGGATTAGGATCGATAGATTGAGGTGGCGGATTGAGATAGGTTAGTGTGGATGTTGGATTAGGATAGGAAGGTGTGAATGTAGGATTAGGATAAGGAGATTTGTATGGAAGATTAGGGTAGGGGGTATATGCGGATGAAGGATTGAGATAGGAGGATGTGGATGGGGGATTAGGATAGGGGTATTGTGATGGCGGACTAGGATAAGAGGATGGTGTAGATGAAGGATATGATGGATATGATGGGTATCCCTTGTCACAGGTAGCATAGGGAGCATGATTAGGCATGGATGAAGACATAACGAGATAACTCGAAGGGGTGATTGGATTTTGGAAATCGGGTGGAGAAAACTTACTAGCAATGATAGTGTCAAGGGGATCCATGTCACATTCTTCTTGATCGACAACACTTTCATTATTGTTGTCAACATAATTAGGGTTTCCCTTGACCACTATTGATGCAGGATAAGGATTCATGATGATGAAAGGATAAAGAGTATGGATCAATATTTTGCATGGAAATGGACTAAAGCTCGGATCGGGATTGGATTAAAGCTCAGATTAGGATGATTGGATGATGCGATGGGATTGATTCTGACAATTGGATTTGATTATCAAAGGATGATTACGACACTGAATCTGCTTCGAGATGGAAGTAGATTGATTGGGTCGAAGGTGATTGGATAAGGATGTGATTGGATTGGATAAGATCGATCGATGATCGAATAACGGATTGGATAGGATGATGGAAGGGATTCTAAACCCTGTTCAGAGATTATCCTAGGTGACTTAGGATGTTGATTGATCGGATTAAAGGATAGATTTATGATTGCGGCACGAAATCCACTTTGAGATTGAAAATGGATTGATTGGGCTAACAATGATAATTAACTTAAGATGGATGACAATCCTAAGAGGATGTTGATGATGACGATCAGATCAGATACTTAGGTCAATTTGGATAATAACCTCAGACAAAGTTCAAGGGATTTGGATGGGGAAAATGATGATTTGATTGGAGAAATAGATGATAGAAATGGATGAATGAATACTCAAAACAAGCAAACAATTGATCAGAACGGATGAACGACTACTTAGAACGAGCAAATGACTACTCACAACAGATGAAAGATTCTCAAAACGAGAAGATGAAGGCTCAAAATGGATGATAGATTACTCGAAACGAGTAAACGATTGATTAGGACTATTGAACGGAAGTTCAAAATGATAGGAAGGAGGTTTGAAACATTTATTCAGAACAAGTAACTGGATGATGGGAATGATAGAATGAGAGTTCAAAATGATAGACAAAGGTGCGAAATGGATGAACGTTTACTCAGAACGAGTAAACGAATGATCAAAATGATAGAACGAGAGCTTCAGAATGATGAAAGGATGTGTTGAATGGATGAACGTTTACTCGGAATGAGTAAACGAATGATCAGAATGATAGAATGAGAGTTCAAAATGATGAAATGATGTGTTAAATGGATGAACGTTTACTCGAACAAGTAAACAGATGATCGGATTGAAAGAACAAGAGTTCAGAATGATGAAAGGATGTGTTAAATGGATGAACATTTACTCAAAACGAGTAAATGAATGATCAGAATGATAGAACAAGAGTTCAGAGTGATGAAAGGATGTGTTGAATGGATGAACATTTACTTGGAACCAATAAATGGATGATTAGAATGATAGAACGATAGTTTGGAATGATGAAAGGATGTGTTGAATGGATGAACGTTTACTCAGAATGAGTAAACGGATGATCAGAATGAAAGAACAAGAGTTCAGAATGATGAAAGGATGTGTTGAATGGGTGAACGTTTACTCGAAATGAGTAAATGAAGAGAATGGTAGGGTATGCCCCCCTTGAGGAGGCAGATGGGGAAGGAAAAGGTGCCCTGGGAAACTTCTCAAAAGTATGAAGTGGTATATGTCGTTGGAAAGAGCACGAAAAATTGAGAAGATTAGCGCTTGAACAAAAGAAAACGAGTTAATGGTGTGCAAATGGCGGGGCATATATCACTATCTGTTAGGGAAAATCCACCTGTCTGTTAGGTCAGGTCCACCCCTGGATGAGGGCAAGTCCGCCCAAGGAGAAAAATTTGGTCAAAAATGGCCAAAACAAGCTCCAAAAGGATTGTTAATAGGGCAGGTCCGCCCCTGGATGAGGGAAAGTCCACCCAAGGAGAAAAAGTTGGTCAAAATCCACCAAAATAGGCTCCAAAGGATTAGTTTTTAGGGCAAGTCCACCCTAGATGAGGGAAAGTCCACCCAAGGAGCAAAATTTGGTCAAAATCCACCAAAACAGGCTCCAAAGGACTGGTTTTTAGGGCAAGTCTCCCCCTGGATGAGGGCAAGTCTGCCCAAGGAGCAAAAAATAAAGAAATTAGGTCAAAATTAGGCTCCAAAGGACTAGTTTTTAGGGCAAGTCTGCCCCTGGATGAGGGCAAGTCCACCCAAGGAGCAAAAAATGAAGAAATTGGGTCAAAAATAGGCTCCAATGAATTAGTTTTTAGGGCAAGTCCGCCCCTGGATGAGGGCAAGTCCGCCTAAGGAGCAAAAGTTGGTCAAAATCCACCAAAACAGGCTCCAAAGGATTGGATTTTAGGGCAAGTATGCCCCTAGATGAGGGCAAGTCTGCCCAAGGAGCAAAAACTGAAGAAATTAGGTCAAAATTAGGCTCCAAAGGACCAATTTTTAGGGCAAGTCTACCCTTGGATGAGGGAAAGTCTGCCCAAAGAGCAAAAACTGAAGAAATTGGGTCAAAAATAGGCTCCAATGAATCAATTTTTAGGGAAAGTCCGCCCCTGGATGAGGGCAAGTCCTCCCAAGGAGCAAAACTGATGAAACTGGGTCAAAAACAGCCTTCAAAAGACTAATTTTTAGGGCAAGTCCGCCCCTGGATGAGGGAAAGTCCACCCAAGGAGGGTTTAACTTGACTTTTGACAAAAAAGACCAAGGAAAAGGACTGAAAACACAATGGTCATCAATCAAAAGGTTATGGAAAAATGAAGGAAATCAGACAATCACTGGTTTCGCACAAAGAAGACAAATCAGACAATCACAAGCCTAAGTCTAGTAGAGAGGAAATGGTCAACAAAGTCCTCCAATCTAGGATGAACATGGTTACTAGGGAGTCCTCGATATACACCCAGTACGTGAGGCCCAAACCATGAACAACAACCCGTTACAAGCATGAGTCGAGAACCTAAAAGGCTTGGACCAACTCTTCACATCATCCCGATGCTTCGCCAATTACAACGTGGTTGGATTCAGGTACAACTTTCGCTCCCCCCCTTTATATACCCTACCGGTACGCGTGGTTGGAATCGTCCCTTGGGGTGATGAAATCCCCAAGCAGGTCCCACTAAGAAAAATAAAATGGGTAGACTCAAAAGATGTGGTAAGCAATGATTTCTCGTCACCCAGGATCACCGAATGGCGCAAGGGGATTGGATACGTCAAATAGCTTACCTAAACACAACATACAAGGTTGATTGACACCTTTTAATTAAGCTATGTTCCTAATTAGGGGTTAAGAACCCTTAAAATAGTCAAAAAAATGCTAAAAAACTAAAATTTCACCTTTTCAAAAAAGTTGCCTAGGGAAAATCCGCCTGTCTGTGAGGGCAGATCTGGCTGTCTGGGGAAAATCCGGTTTTCTGTTAAGTCGGGTCCACCCCTCTGTGAATTTTTTTCAAAAAAACCACTTTCTACAATCTGGGGAGGGCAGGTCCGCCCCTGGAGAGGGTCAGGTCCACCTGTGGAGGGCGGGTCCGCCCCTCTGTGACCTGTACCTGCAAAAAGTTAAAAAATAGAAAATGTGAAAGCAAGAGACCTATTTGTGGGTCCCACCGGGCGTGCCAGAAATGTGATAGGTCGGATTTGAGTGGTAGAAAACGAGTAGCAAACAAAGTAATGCAAAATAACACTAAAACAACCTACACCTCAAGATTAGCCTAGTTGGAATCAACACAACATAAAAACAACAAATAAAACCTTTTACCTTGTGTCAAATCGATCCTTTGGTTGGCCCTTCAATCTTTGGTGTTGTATGCTCCTTGGATGGCCAGATGCAAGTTAGATGATGATATGATAATGGATGCAAGTGGGTGCAAGCATGAAAATGGCTAAGTATGGATTCTCGGAAAAATTTGCAAGAGTTTGGCTACAATGCATGATCTCCCTAAAGTGAGAGAAAAGAGGGGGTATTTATAGAGATTTTGGAAATCTCTAGGGAAATGGACGGTCAAGATTGAGCCACCAAGATCAAGATGTAGGGCTAAAGTGAGTTGAGAACTCCCAAGCCCTCACATCTTAACATGTGGCAAGTGATATGGCTTAAAAGCGATGATGTGTACATGATGTGGAAGGATAGTACATGACATGGAGAGAGTACAAAGTACCTTGGGATTGGGATAAGATCTCATAAAGGAGGTACTTGTCCCCATGTGGGCGAGAGGACAAGTGGGGAATTAAAAATTCCTCAAATATTCTCATGGGGATGAGAGAAGGAATTTAAAATTCCTTTAAATGCATTGGGGGATTAAATGTGAATTAAAAATTCACATGGGGAATGGAGATGCCTTGTCAAAAAGCAGAAAGCATTTAATAGGGTTGACTCAAGTAATTGATTAAGGTTGTGCAAGTACTTGATTAGACTAATTAATGACATATTAGAAGAGGGTTAGATTTCACATGTGACTTGATGTGACAAGTCAAAGATCACATGGGGAAGAGAAAAAAGAATTTAATATTCCTTATTGGAAGGATAAAAGGAATTAAAAATTCCTTGAGAGGTTGATCAGGCTAGTTAATGAAGGATTAGAAGAGGGTTAGGTGGCTAAGAGAGATTAGTGGCCAACTTGCAAAAGTTGGAGGATGTGACACATCCTAATCAAGGATTAGGCATGTGCACACCCCTAATGATGAGATTAGAGGATGGATTAGGATTAGATAAAAATGATGGAGGATGTGACATAAAGGGAATTAAATAAATGGCATATTTATTTAATTCATTTGATGAAAGGGGGATGGTATTTAATTATTTAACTAGATACCTTAGGGATTAGAAGAATTTTAGAGGGATTAATTAAATAATAGTGATATTACTTAATTAATGCGGATAAGGGGATGCTTAGATGAAAGGGGATAAATTTGGATAAATTATGTGTCCAAATTTAGGTGTCTACAGTATATATCAAAGAAAAGTTTGCAATACATTTTAACAATCAAATTTTTTGGTGTACAGATGACACTAACAATGCAAGGGAAATCATTTTCTCCACGAGTACATACATTGACACCTGTCATACTCGGCAACCCTTATGGGGTATTTTGATTTCAATTTTTAAAATTATATATGAAATCATAAATTATTTAACTTGAGTTTTAAATTTATAATTGAATCACATATATGTTTGAAATATTTATGTTGGTTTAGGTGAGTCAATCGGCATCCACGTTGATTCCTCATGAGGGATTGTCAAGCACTCCTCCACTATCGAGCATCATAGATCAGGGGCAGGTACATTCATATTGTAAATTTGTTTAAAGTTTACATTAGTATAGTTACAATTTTATGAGTTTTGAATTCACTAGATATATGAAACGCATGCATGTACACTTGTAAATATTATAAGTGTTAAATGTCTATGTACATGTATGTCTAGGTTGATACCACAATAAGAATGGGCATTGGGCAAACATTTGATGTTGTAGTTACTTGTGAGGCCACTGATTTCTAGGTTGTTTACAAAAATTTCTACACAAAATGAGCAAACTTGACTATATATATATATATATATATTAACCTAATTCAATTGTACATGCTTTAATTTTGATGTTGTAGGACCTTTTTAGTGCAACTTTCAGCCTTGATCCAGACATAGTTACACCACCAGGAGGACATGTGAGTAGGTTCCAGATCAAATGGTAATTTAATTTTTTTATTATATTTAAAGTCAATTGTTATATTTAAAGTCAATTATAAATTTTAAATTGAATATATACATAATATGAGATTTTTACATATTCTTTTTCTTTTATAGCATGAGACACATCTTGTAGTTGAGCATGTACAGATAGGTCCTAGAGAAGAGCCTAGTGCACAACCTCAGAATACGGTACAATTAAAATATGATAAATTATAAATTAGATTGAATTAAAAAAAAATTAATTGTAGAGTTATACATCTAATTTTGAATTTCTTTGTCTTGTTTATGTAGATTGATTTAGAGAATTTAGAGGTTCCTTCAGGTGCACCAGAGCATCCAGATGTAGATATGATGGTAATTTAATTTTATGATGGATTATAAATTAAATTGTAATTAAATCATTTTTTATTGTCTTACATCTAATTTCATCTTTCTCTTATACAGAGTGTTTCAGGTCATCCACATAGTCCACATGGTGTGAAGAGGTCTCTTGATTATAGAGACAGTACATGACCTAGAAACATGTGATTTTATGTGTTATATTTTTTTATTTCATGGATTATATTTCTTATTTCTCATGTACTCTGTTGGACTTTATTTCATGCACTTAATATATTGGTTTCATGAACTTAATATGTTACATAAATTATGGACTTTATTATTGTTTGAAATTTTAATTTACACATGTACATTTATGCATTTTATGTTCATAGTCAAGACATTAATATAGGACATTAATGTGAAATTTAGTGATCTCATACATGGATTAATATAGGACATTTTAATATTTATACTTTGCAAATTTAGTGATTTCATACATGATATACATGATATGTACATTCAATAAATAGTGATAATTACTCAATGAACTTATTCAATTCACGTCAATCAATAATCAGTCAATAAATCATAATTTACAAACAAAAGCAATCTATTTATATACCAGAAAGGATAAAATTTTAAGAAATAAACAATACCATAGAAGATTAGAGAATAAAAGCATTAATAAATACTATAAATAATAGTTCATCTAACACTAATTTATAAGTTGTCAAAACAAATAATGACGTCTTAAGGGGGTGTCTAAAGGGGTCATAATAGAACATCTTAAGGGGATGTCTAAAGGGGTCATAATAGAACGTGTTAATTAAGGGGATGTCTTAAGGGGTTTTAAGGGGATGTCTAAAGGGGTCATAATAGAATGTGTTAATTAAGGGGATGTCTAAAAGGGTCATAATAGAACGTCTTAAGGGGATGTCTTAAGGGGTCATAATACGCCTAAATGGGATGTCTTAAGGGGTCTTAAGGGGGTGTCTTAAGGTGTCTTAAGGGGATGTATTAAGGGGTCATAATACGTCTTAAGGATATAATTGATTTAACAATAATGTATGCATGATATTTAGTGATTATACACATAAACATAAAGTTTCAAAGTAGGAAGACATGCACATTTAAGAAACAAAATATATAGAATATTGATTTGATACATAAAAGTACATAGAGTATGTTTAATTTTGTAAGTATGTATGTACATATATGTCATCTCAAAAAAATGTTTACAAAATTTGGATATGCCATCTCAAGAAAATCTCAAACTCGTGGCTAGAATGTAGTAGGTCTTCACACCACCTGATATAAAAAAGGTACAAAAAATATCAATGAAATCATCAAAACATACATATTTTAATTTATATAAAACTATCTATATGTACAAAACTCAAGTACCTGCATTTAAAAGTATTCCACACATGTTTGTAGGTTGAATCTAGACATCTTCTCCTTTTTGTTTCAAAGTATGAGATCAATGCAATGATGGCTTTAGGATACACAAAATGACAATAAATCAATTTTAACTATTAATGTCCAAGCAATATCAATATGTAATCAAAAACATGTATTTAAATATAATTTAACTAATAATTACCTATTTTTACCAAGTATTCCATGTAGTCTAGGTTGAATCTGCATGGACTAGATCCTTTTTGTGATTATGCCTTAAGGATATATAAAAGGACAATTTAAATCAATTTCAATTAATAACACACTTGACCAATGTCGAAACATGTATTTAATGTATTTAAAAGGACAAAATAAAACTAAAACTATATTTACCTGTATTTACTTATTCCATTGTACCATCTGCATCCTCTCTTTTTTGCAATGCATCTATGATTGCCTCATGCTCTTCAATAGAAATTGACCATAGCAATTTTTTTGAAGGTCTTCCACAATACCGCTCTAGTTTTATATTTGTTGCCACCACCAAATGTGAATAATGCATAATCTTTTTATGTGTTTCATAGTCTTCGAATGTAGGTAGACCATTCTTTCTTCTCAAGTATTTTCATAGCCAAGTGCCAACAACCACCACTGATCCTATTGGAAAACATGTTCAAAACCCATCATCAAATAATTTCTCAAAATTTTCTTGAGGGCATCAAAGACTTGTTCTAAAAAATTGCTTAATGGTATCTAAAACTTAATATCAAAATTTGCTTAAGGAGGTGTCTTAAGGGGATCACCGTACCCATTGGATAATGAAAGCCATCATCATCTTCTCGAGGTGTTATCAACTTATGTTTAGTTTCCACACAACGAGCCAACCAATATTATGTTTGCTCTTCATTCCCCTCAGGTGCAATAACAACACACATGTCCTGCCAACAAAATTTGATTTAATAACTTGTGCATATCCATATAAATAATTTAGTATTACAAAATAACTTAATAAAGTGAAATAAATTGAAATAAATTGAAATAAATTGAATTAAAATTACCTTCTTCTACAAGGTCTGAAACATGGTCATAATCTTCAAATGCAAACAATTGATCATTTTCTTCAATAGTTCTTTCATATTGATTATGTGCTTCTGCAAGTGTCAACGATCTTTTCTCCCACTGTTCAACCCATTATGTATTTTTGCAAGCTTCCCAATCTCCTGAGATATACAATTGGAAAAAACACGCAAGCTCCCTTGTCCAAATAGTCCATGTGCTTGTTGTCGCACTCCTAAATGAATGCCATTTAGTAGATCCACTAATTGTCTCACAATCAACTCTAGATACAATGTTCTCTTCTTCCACCAACCAAAAGAATCGATGAACTGTAGAGTAATCACTTGAACCAGGTGCATATAATCTTCTATTACACCAATCCATAATCTCATGTGCATTTTTAAATTTTACTGAATCCTCAAATTTTAATTGTTCTCTAGCAAGAATTCTTTTAACACACGCACTAGCTCCATCATGTTCTCCTTTACCATGGCCAACTTAAAAAAAACTCCATATATGTTGGACATTAAGTTCCTTGTGAACCCTACTTAACCAATAGAACATTCTAGAATTTTTGAACTACCCCGTACAATTATCTGACCATATGAGGTGTTATTTCATATGGATTCCTCTTTCTCTTAAATTTCTATAAAATATACTAAAACAATATTGAACAAACTCTAATGAGTGTAACTGATTGTCACTCAAATAAAAATGATACTCCCTCAAAACTTTTCTATCATCTTCAGTGCTATCATTTGCATGTCTATAAACAATATAGACAAACATAGCTACTTGCATTGAATTATAATATTGAGATTGAATTTCCTCTTGCGGAGCGAGAGTATAATTTTCGACAAAATCAACCATTGAAAGTATAGTACCAATTGGAAATGTGTTTCTACATGCACAAAATTTTCCATCAAGCCATCGAGCATGTTCAGAGTGCATGAAATATTTTGGTACAATTTTATTATTAAATTCACTCATAAATGCATGCACACTAACTTTTTTTGTAACTAAATCACAACACTTTCCTATTTTTCCATCTTTTAAAGAATAGTGAACATTCCTAAATCTTTTGACATCTACTAATTGTTGTCCAAAATCATGATCAACACTTTCATGCAAACAAATTCTTAAAATGAAAGATTTCCACAGCTTAATGCATTGTCCAAAATACAAGAACTTAAATAAAATAATTTATCATTAGATTTTTCACAAAACAAACCTGAAATAAACTCTCTTATTGCTTCAGGTGGCATATCAATACCACAATCCTATATAATCATGTTAGTATGCAAGGTACAACGTATATATCGAAAAACATCATAAAAATAACGAAATTGAATATGTATTTTACAACAACAAGATATTCGTTGCTTATTAATTTTTACATACCAGGGTTTACATTTTTCAAAAGACCTTTGACTTATTTTAATATTACTAGGTAACACTGAATCACTACAAAATTTTCTATAAAATTCAGTTTGTCTTGTATCTAATAGGCGTTTTGGGTGAGGATCGCGAACTTTGGACCCCACCCTTAATTTTAAAACATCTATAACATTAGATGAAACCCTAGTATTATCATGCCAATATTTTTTGATCAAAGATTTAATTTCAACATTCAATTTTATATTAGACCTCGGTAGTCGTCCACTGAAACTCCAACATTGATTGATAGGATCATTTTCTATACTTTCTCTTCTTTTTGCCACTCTTAGTAATGTTTTAGGATGTATTTTGAAAACTTCACTAATATTGCTTACCATTCTTTTATTCAAAGTTTCTTTATTAACTATAGCAGTAGTTATAGCTCTTCTTGCTACATTTTTATCTTTAGATCGACTATTTTTCCCAATAGATTGAATGACACTAGCAACAATAGACATAACATGTTTTAATGATTGATCTTTTCTTTTTGGTTTAACATAAAAGCCTAATCTTTTCATTACTTTCCTCATTTTTTGCATTCTCAGCAATTGCATCATTAGTTGACATTGAAATGCAATTTTTTTACGATAAAAGAATTTGGTGTATATTCTATTCGCATGTGTTCTTATTTGCCTCCAAGAAATTTGACCAGGAAGACTATCAAAAAAACACCACTTCCAATTTTTTAAAAAGTATTTTCATTAAATTCAACATCACATTCTAGATTTTCATCTTCATTTTCATCTTCATCTTCATTTTCATTTACATTTTCATCTTCATTTTCATCTTCATCTTCATTTTCATTTTCATTTTCATTTTCATTTTCATTTTCATCAACAAAATGGTTTTCATTTTCATTTTCATCTTCATTTTCATCAACAAAACGGTTTTCATTTTCATTTTTATTTTCAAGAAAATGATCATTTTGATTTTCATTTGCAACAAAAGATTTTTCCTTTTAGTTTTCAACAAATTCTATAAAATTTTCATCTCTCTGAATATAGTCAATGCCAACATCATTAAGTCCAACATCTTGTAAAAATTCTACATACAAATTTACCATTTCACTAACATGTGGATTTGAAGACGTACTTGGATTTGTGCATATTGGAACATTCTCCATAGCATTCAAAGAGGGATTTGAAGACATAGTAGGACTTTTTTGTATAATCATATTCTTCTCCAAATTGAATCCTTGCAAATTAGCTTTATCTACAACCATGGTATCCTCAATGTTTTCATCTTCAATAGTTGTTGAATTGGTTGTTGCACCATCATTCATTGATTTCATTCTCATTCTTCTTTCACTTTGTCTTTGTCTCTCTTTTTCTCTATTTTCTTCAACTTCTTGAGGAGTCAATGTCTTCCTTCTCTTATTACGAGCTTTATCTCCCATAATTATAAAATTCTCGAGTACAAATGAATGTTAATAGTGAAATACTTCAAAATATTCAATCCAAATTGGAAGTTGAATACCTATTAGGAAAAAATTATTCCTCTTGTGTTCCTCAAAACAAGTAGAAAACTACCACAATTCCACTTTAAAAATTGTTTTCTTCATGCCTCCTTTGAAAAATTCAATCCATATTGCAAATTGAAACCTTTTGTTCCTCCAAACAAGCACAAAAATAACACAATTCCACTTCAAAAATGGTGTAGATGATGCCCCGTTTGATAAAATCAACTAAAAATCAAGTTCACCACCTGTAAATACAATAGTTTATGAAAAATAATTTACTTTTGCTGCTCTCAGCCATACATGTGAAGTTGCAGACTTCACAGTAATTTTTTGCATTGTATTTAAATAAAATAAACAGGATCCTGTTTATAAAACAAGATCCCGCTTACTATAAAACAGGATCCCGCTTATAAAACTAAGATCTCGTTTATAAGAAGCGGGATCCCGTTCGTCGGCATTGAATGTCGGGGCATTGGCCAAGAAATGGGATCCCGTTTCCTTTACAATAGTTCAAATATTGTCGAATAGGGAACGAGATCCCGATTATAAGACTAGATCCCATTTTTTAAAATTTGGTTTTTTTTTCTTTGTGGTCGGGTTTTTTCCTAGGTTTTTGGTTCGGGAAAAGCATTAGAAGTCCGAACCTAGGCCTTCAACCTGGTTTGACCTGCAAGTTGAAGGTCCTAACAATGTCAAAGAAAAATACCGACTTTGGACATATGGTGACGACCTTTTTGCAGAATTTTTGCCGAAATTAAAACCCATTTTAGATGAAACAATGAAAATTCTAAATATGTAATTTTTTTTGCAATTGGATTATTTTTTCTATTTTTCAATTAATTTCTAATAAAATTGGTCCATAAACTTTAAATATCGGGGTTTTTTACTATTTTAATAACTTTTGATCAACCTAACATTTTGACAAATAAGATTGCACGAGAACAAACTTCAGACAATTCTTTTCAATTTAAAACAAATAAAATAAAAAAATAATAAGTTTAGGTTATCTTATGCATGTCGTACACAACGATTTTTCAAAACGACAAATCTGCCTAATAAAAATTTAACAAAAAAAAATATTCAATAAAAAATTACAAAAAAAATATCAAGAACAAGCTTCAGTGAGTCATAAAACTTTTCCCAAAAGGATTTAGAAAAATACTATAATTTAAGTCAAAATATGGATGCCGTACACGTTCATGGTATGGTAAAAAAAAAAAGACTTTTAAACAGTGGTTTTTAGAAATTCCTATTAAAACTCAATTTGGACAATCTGGGTATTGAAATAAATTACATATTTGGAAAATAGACTCCGAGCACTACATTTTATGATTAGTGAATTTTTTAAAGATTTCATCTCTAAGTGCTTCAAATTTTAAGGTCAAATGTGTCAAATTCTAAAAATCAGGAAAAACACTTCCACTTTTTGGCCAAAAAGTGGACTCAACTTCTTGCACACACTCACAACTTCAACCCAAGATATTTTTGTAAGAAGCCCTAAATATACACCAATCTAGGAACTACAAAATATTGACACTTCAAAGAAATTACCAAGTCCATCTCTTTCTACCCCCATGCCTTTCCACAATAGGCTTTGATGTAATAAACATGACCACCTCCCTGTAGAAAGATCTCATAGGGGCTCTAGAAAGAGATACTTTTTCATCACCCCACTTAGAAGCACAATGGGAATAAGAAGATTGCAATCTTAAATGCAACCACCACGTCATTTTGAATTTGTACTAACTGAGCCAACAACATTCCCATCAACCACTTTACTAGGGGTATTGCAATATCCCCCTTAGTTTTTTTTAAATATTAGCACAATTTCACCACTTTTAGCATTAGCTCCAAATATAATCCAGCAAGAATGGTAACCCTTCACCTTTTGATCACCAAGTTCTTGATGTGGGTGAGGTGAGAGCATACAGTGCCAAGGGATCATTAGCAACTAGAATGAAAGTACAATTTGTAATAGGCAGCTAGCCAACCATATAAATAAAAGAAATCACAACTCAACCACTTTTCAGTAGGGGGAGATTAAGAACAAAGTGTTGAAAGGAAGAACAATCTCAACCACTTCTTTAGTTGGAGTATAAATAAGAAATTATAGTGCAGATTTGAAATAGTTGTTTAGTACTACTAAACTAGCTTTACAATATTGACAACAACTACACAACAGTTTAGTATTTTGAAACCAAATACATCAAAAAGTTAGAAAAATATTTTCTAACTATAATAGCATGAAAATGATCAGAAATTAAGCACATTTAGCAGTATATCATATCTGATAAGTAACAAAAATGTAACAGAAAATTAGACTAGCAATATAGAATTTCATCAATATGCTCATAACTTCATCAAATGGAGTCCGAATGATGAGAGATTGAAAGTTGATGAATGTTGAGATCTAGGCGTCCAAATAGCAGCTAGAAGACACCCTCAATTTTGTACCTATTCAATGGTATGAATCCCAATGCAATGGAAAATGAATGGTATGACCTCCAGGTGAGGTTGACCTCCCTTATTAGAAACTCAACAAACAAATCTAAAAATTGGTGAAAGTTGGCATCTAGGATAGTGAAAGAGATAGCAGTAACACCCACAACCAAATAAAATTTAGTGGTGAAGCTATGATTAGAAATACACTTCAGTCATGTACATCAGCAACAGTAATAAACAAATTTTACAACTGTAATATGCTTATAAAAATTAGAATTTGCAACTATCTGCACTCTTGAGTGAAGCATGGTCTTGAATAGACCAACTAGGTACTATCTTTCAAGTACAAAGACTGGTATGAATTGGGCTAGGAGGTATGCGTTCCTCGAAACAAGCTTTGAATTCAATTTAGCAACATTTCATTACAATAATTTCCAAAAGATGAGAATGAATGAGCACGACTTGAATAAATAAACTCTTCTTGGAAATTGAATCACTTTGTAACCTCCAAGAAATAAGTTGAATCACTTCACTTTCAAAGAGGGACACCCAACTTTTTTTGAAAGAAAAGAAATAATATTAATTTAAAGCTCTTTATTACCAACTTAGGTGACCAAATGAGACTTAGCATATAATTCAATTTTTAAATGTTTTATTCTCCAACTAGGACATCCACATTAAGTCCCACTTTTAAAAACAACTTTGAAGTCATTTGCCTAGGCAAGGGGTCCAAAAAGCAACACTGAAAATGAATGACTAGGTTATTAAAACTTAGCTTTAGAAAGGATGGAGAAGCCGACACCCAAAACTGAATTGCATTATTGCCAAAAATAGAATGATGGACTATAATAGTTGAACTGCTACTAAAAATAGTAAGTGTTTCCAAACTCATTTTGAACACAATCTGGGCAGTCATCGTGAATTACTAAAAATAGTAAGTCTAGGAAAGTTTGTCAGATGCATATGCATGTTATACCATTTTGAAACTCTCTGAAAACCTAGAAAAACCCAAAAACCTTTCTTGCATGCAAACTCCTGATTGAAATGCATGTCACATCTCTATGAAGCTTTCTGAAAACCCAAAAAGATCCAAAAAGCACACTGCCAAACTCCTACATGCAAACCTTCAGAAGCTCAATTGAAAGCTCCTACAAAATAGGAAACCCTAATTTCCACTTTTGATTAGCCTACAAGTTTCTAGAAATAGGCTAACAATCAATAAAGAACATAGAGCTAAATTAGGGACATTACAGACATCCACACTCTAAACCTTCATGTGGAAGTAAGGAGGAGAAACCTATGTTTAAGCCCCTATTATGACCCATAGCTAATGGGAGAATATTTCCCTACAACAATTATTTACAAATCTTCAACAATAAGAAAACCAACCTTCCCAACAATCACCAAATACACCTCAAATTTTTTTTGACAAGTGTCAAAACATAGATCTAAAAATTTTCCTTCTTATTATCATCGGCATCTCATTCCATTTGTACATCCTTGAATTACTCATCCTCCTTGTTGTCTCCATCTTCCAAACTTGCTACAAATCCAACTTAGAGCGAAAAAAAAAAAAAACAGAAAAAGCAAAAAAAACACCAAAAAAAAAACCTTGCCATCATTTTCCCACTCATGATCTTTTTGAAAGCATTAGTATGAATTTTAATTTAGGAAACCAACAATCTTATAACCAGTTTATTTAATTTTGGAAAGTGTAATTGAAATTATGTAAGAGTGACAGTTGAGTGCGTTGCAAACCAGGCAATAATTTAAACTTGTCTCCTATGTGGAAGAAAAATGACAGTTTTGCAACTGACATCGAGTAAAGTGGAGGACAGACCATCTTAGATTTTTTAAACTACGTGGATTTATACTCAACAGACAACAACGTAATACACTGCTACCAATTAACTGCAAACATACATGACGTTTAAGATGAGCCTACAGTATCTTAAAGTTATATATATATATATATATATATATATATATATATATATATATATATTAATTAATTAGTATGTAGATTCACTTGTGGTAGCAGAAAACCCATGGTTTTATTTGGTGTATATACTGAAACTATTTTCTTTGAACGTATGATAACAGGAATATGCTTAAAATAGAAAATGACAGTCTTCAGCCTTAAACATGATCATAATATACTAATAGTCTCTCCAATGGCATATGAATTCTGTGCTGACAGGAGACCAAGCATTTATAACAATCATACACGAAAATTCATATTCCAAGGTTTTCTGATGTCTAGATTCATTGTTTTTGTTTTTTCTGCTAAGAAGTTTTAACCTACATTAGAAAAATCCTCGACTTCTAAGGTAATTGATTATAAAAACTAATTTTAATATAGTTTTACTTTCTAGCACATGGTAAATGAGATGTCTTTGCCCAATATAGGAACTTCATTTTTAAATTCTTGCATGTCTAAACCAAATACAGTGACACATATTCTGATGCAACTTTGCATCTAGGAAAGCTCATCTGAACTTATATTTTGCATAAAGAAGAAAGAATTGTTATCTAAATGGTAAAGTACAGCTTTCAACCAGCTCTTGCTCTTTGTTTTGGACTCTAAGAGGTTGGTTCAACAATATAATAGTTTTTACTGATTTCTATTTCTTGAATTGAGGAAATACTTAAAAAAGTGTCACCCATGATATTATTTTCAGATGGTTTTAATTATGCATGTTAGATGCCTGTCTTAATGAGTTCTAGCAGCAATATTGATGCCTACCTTGCTTTTACTAGTAAATAGGTTCCCATGTGAAGAATGGGCGAAATCTTTGAAGGTTGCACATTTTTTTTAATTGTATAGTAATGAATTATATTTGTGTGTTGATTTGTAGTTTATTTGTTTTTTATAGAATTAAATTAATATAACAATTTATATAGTAGATCAGGGAGATTTGACAACTTGATCATGGTAGAATCAAATCAGGTTGATAATTTATATAGTGGATCTTAAAAAGATTAGGGATTTGTTAGCTTGATCTTAGTAGAATCAAATCAGTATAACAATTTATATGGTGGATCTTAGAAAGAGCAGGAAACAATTTATATGGTGGATCTTAAAAAGAGCAGGAAAATTCATTAACTCAATCTTGATAGAATCAAATCAGTATACTAATGTATATAATAGATCTGTGTAAAATGGGCACTCTACCACAAATAGTTCAGGCTCTAGCCCCTGGCTTCAAGCTTCATGAGTTTTCTCAGCTAGCTTAACACTAGTTGGTAGTTAAATAGAAACAATTTATTTTTTTCAATTGACATTTGATTTTTCTATAATTTAATGGGTGAGTTGGGATTGGAATACATGCTAATAATTAGTTCCATAGAATTGGGTTGAATAGCGGTTTGTGGGAGTGGGGAAGTATGGGATGTATGATCATTCACATGCTTTCTTGTAGTTGTCTTTATCAAATAGAAGTTTTCTTTAAACAACTCAGAAGTTTTTATTTTACTAGGTCTGAGAAAATAGATTAAGACCTACTAATATCCGGGTCTTTTAGAGCCATAAGACAATGTATGGTAATCAGAACTAAATAAATAATGAGTTGAAACTGGTAAATGTAAATAAATCGGCTAGTGTGAAAGGTGGAGAGTATGTATTTTAATTTCAAATTTTTTTATTTAATATAATTTTTTAATGAGTGTCTTAAGTATTTTGTTTTAGTTTATAGTTTCAATTGGTTTGTAATTTTGATTAAATTCACATTTAGATTAATCTTTATAAATATAATTTTGTTAAGAATTTTTTTCAAAGTGAAAAGAAAGTTATGAAAGTATTAAAATGAGATAGAAAATAAAGGGTAATGTATCTTTTGATTAAAAATGAGATTAAGAAAAAAATATTTACAAAAACTCTTTTAAAGGGAGAAATAGTTATATTTATTAAATATTAATTAAAGGCAACCTTTGTAAAAGGGTATGATTATTTAGAACCCCCAACATTCCAACCTACTTACCAACAATCTATAAGCTCTATTCATATGTCCATCTACCCTCAATATCAAGAACCAATTAACACAATCTCTACCATCAATCCCCAACAAACATCAATTAGTCATCCTTATCCTAACCTTGACAAGGGAAACCAATCTTCCATCCAAATCATTCCTCAATAGCAAACCATATGATAAATCCCTATCTCCCATGCATATCCCAAATTTTCATCCCCATCACCAAACCAAGAAAGTATTATAGCCTCCACCTCCTATCACAATCCTCCATCCCCTAAGACATTGCAATCGACTCCATTCCAATCCATAAATCTATCCAATAAAAGAAGATTTTACAATCTTTTCCTTCAATGCCTACATGAAACAAAGTTAGGCAATCCCATCACATTGCTAATCCTACACCATCTAGCCATCTTCCACCATCATGCCCTCCATCACCTACCAATCTCAAAAGAAAATTCCTATCAAAACTCCATCATTACCATGCCAAAATCTTGATTCCACTCAATAAAATCTTATCATTGTCCAAGATCACATTTCATTTTGTCTAACCCATTGGGAAAAGTCCAAACCATGAAGAAATAAACCCCAAGATAAATCAAGATCAAGTTACCCAAAATATCCCAATAGATGGTCATGGTATACAAGCTAATTTGAGCCTTGATCAAAATCATATTTATAGCATCCATGATAATTCAATCCTTGATCATGATCCTATCCTTGAGTCTATCCAAGAATCCCCTCTAGCTGATCATGATATTCATGTTAATCCAATCTTTGGTCAAGATCTTATTCCTAATCATGACATCCAAGATGAGCCTATCCTTGATCAAGATCCTACCATTGATCAAGAAATCCAAGATGATCCCCTCAGCAACCTCTATACCATCCATTTTCAAATAATTTCAATTTTCATCTCTTTAGTCAACTCTTTCTTCCATCATTAGTTAATTCGGTCTTCATTTAGCATCTCAATCATCAACCCTTAATTAACTCCACTTCATTTTAGAAAGACCTTCATCCACCAATCAAATCAATCTTCAAATGGAAACTTTATGTCCAAAACTATCCATTAATTAAATCAATATTATCTCTTTATGAATCAAAATGGAAATTTTATATTTTGTAGTTGATTTGACTATACTAATTTTCCAGTTATCTCAAGTCCTTAATCTTATCCTCATCTCTTGTTTGATTTTTCCTCAAAAAATCTATAAATAAGATAACTCTTTCATCATTTGAGGATCTCACATCTTATGCAAAACAACTATGCCAAAATCATATTAATTACTCTTATGCATGTCTACTATCAATCAATCATCAATCCTAGTGTTATGTTGTTGAGATCAAGCATCCACATGCAAAGGCGAAGCAACATCACATCATTTCTTTTTGAGTTTTGCAGTGGGATTAGTAAAGTAGAGATTTGATTTGATTTATTTATTTATGTATTTAATTTTATTTATTTATTTATGTTTTCATGTTATTTTAATTTCTTATGTTTTCAATTCTAATGCATACAATTTTCACAAGCATATCAATCGGTCTCTATTTTTTTTGTCTAGATAAAGTCATAACCAATTCACTATTCATGATTTGTGACAAATCTAAAGTTTATTCTAGTAAATTTGAATGTATGGAAGGGTGCATTAGGCTCAAGGTTTATTATGATGTGTAACATATAGAGATCCATCATCACTATATTTAATTTTGGGGATTCAACTATACATATAGCTAAGTATGCATTTCATGAGGTATTGAGATTTGTGCTACCTTGTGGCCATGTTTAAAGATTATTGCTATGGATGTGAGCTAATATATACAATCACTAATATCATTATAAGATAGTGAAGAAATAAGTATTGAAGTTGGGCATGAAATTTTGTTGCAATATCCTCCAAATTTTGTATTTTTTACATTATAATAAAAAAATTGAGGCCTGGCATGTTGAAAGCCCAATGAAATATATTGTAATGTTGTTATAAATCTAACATAATAAAGACTCATTAGTTTTTCTTCTATTGATTTATATATTTTTAATTTATTTATTTTCTTACATGGTTAGGTGATTCTTCATTATACCCTCTAGCCATGATTGCATTCTTGGTATTGGACTATACTAAAGCAAAGAGATATGATTGTAAAGGACTATACTAAGGAAAACTATAGGCTATTGATCTATTCAGGACACCATGATGGAGTGAAGAAAGTGGTAAAATATATACATTTATTAAGAGAATCAATTCAAGAAGTGCTAAATATGTTAAACATCTAGGTAATAGAGGAGGCATACCAAATATCCCTAACCATATAAATAAAACTAGCTTGAAAGTTTGAAGATAGAAAATTCAATAGAGAGGAAGAATAGAGAGGTTCCAAGGAGATATGCCACACCATAGTAAAGAGGTCATATATAAATGATATTAAGAGTGGCAACCAATATCACAAGGAAGAGGGAGGTGATAGTTCTTCCTACAAAGATAGAGATGAAAAAAAATTGTTATCATAATGATAAAACTAATGGATATTAGAGAGCGGGGGAAGATATAGTGGAGGTGATGGGAGGCCCTTCAAAGGAAAATATTTTAGGTTTGGAGGAAATCAAAAATTTGAATGTCACGAAGATTGAATAATCATTATCACGAGACCAAGAGAAAGAGAAAGAGCTAGTCATGCTAGTGAGCAAAATAAGAGATCATATAGCTCCAAAGATTAACATTTTAAAAGTAAGTACCTTGCCATGAGAAGAGTTATATTCAAACATTATTATGAGGAGGAATTAATATAGAGAAAAGGTTCCTTCCAAATAATATGCAAATATGGAGGTAAGTGTTGTAAGGTCGTCATATATAATGGTAGTACAAATAACCTAGTATTTGAGGAAACAATTAACAAGCTAAAACTAAAAAGGTTAGATCATCCCAAACCATTGAGGATCACTTGGTTACAAAAATAATGTAGTATGTTATTGAAGGAACAATGTTGAATAAATTTATGATAGACACTTATCGTGAATAAATTTTATTTAATATAATACAAATGGATGTGTACCATCTATAGTTGGGTAGACCATGGCAATATGAAAAAAATGCTATATGTGATGAAAGAGCATTCACTTATAATACAACAATGAATACTAAGAGGCACAAACTAATCTCAATGGAGAATAGAGAAGGATAGATTTGTAATAGTGCTAGAATTTATTTGGTGGGTGCAAAAATATATATGGATGTCTTGAGGCATCAAAAAATACTTTTTAAGTTAATTAATAAGGATTAGAACACCACAAAAAAAGTAGGTACCACCACAAAAATAAATTTACTGGTAGAATAATAAGACATCATATTAGATAACATTACTAAAGAAATATCATAGATAAGTAGTATTACTCACCATATGAATTTAGTTCTAGGTGCTAGTCTGCCAAATAAGTTGATGCATAAGATGAAATCTATAGAAAATAAAGAGATGAACTAGCAAGTGCATGAATTATTAATAATTGATAATAAAAAAATTATTTCATGTGTAGTACCCATAGCACTAATTCCCAAGAATGATGGTGAATGGAAGATGTTATAGATCATAGAGAGATAAATAAGATCACCATTAAATATAGATTTTCATCACAAAGATGGATGACATAATTGACTATTTGAGTATAACACCATATTTTATCAAGATTGACTTAAAAAGTACCTACTATAAGATAATAATTAGAGAGGGAGATGTATGGAAAATATTTAAGATAAAAAAGGATTATATGAGTGATTGCTTATGCTCTTTGAATTGACTAATTTATCAAGTATATTTATGAGGTTTCAATGAATGAGGTATTCAAGAATTTTTAAGGTATGTTTGTGATTTTTTGCACTAATGAAATTCTTATTTTTAATAAGACTAAGGAGGAACACCTAGAACATATTAGAATCATATTGAAAAGATCAAGAAAAGAACTAATGTTGATAAACATTAATAAGTGTAGTTTCACAAAGAAAGATTTTATAAATTTAAGATTTGTAATCTTTTCTTTTTTATTTGTAATCTTAGTTGAAGGATTGAAGATGGATTTGGAAACGATAATGGCAATTGTGGAATGGTCTACACCAACAAACATTGGAGAATTAATATATTTGCATGGTTTAAAAAGTTCCTATAGAAAATCATGTTAATGTGAATAGAGTCATTATCATACCTCATTAGCTAATCACCTTCTAGGATTGACCTATTCACACCTAGCTTAAGTTTACTTAGGTTTATTTTGTTTTTCTCTTACTTCATATTGTTGATACATGTGTCCTCGTGACTTGAGACACTTATTGACACTTGCTCACATACATGTCAAGTGAGCCCACAAGTGTTCCATTTTTGGAGGGGTAGTTAGCTTTTCACTCCTATCTTCTCACTTCCTCATCCTTGCCTATATATGCAAGGCTTGATTGTTATATTATACACTCTTCATTCATATATTCGATAGACATACTATTGTGCATTATTATTCACTTGTGAAATTTGTTTCATGCTCTTGATCTTGGCATTCTCCAACATGGTATTAGAGCCATGAGAGTACATTCCTTCCTGTATCGAGGTGACTCCTGCACATAACCCAATCAATGTAGTGTCATAGAGCCAAATGGACATCGTCATCACGTCTGGAAGGCTTGGGAATAGAAAAAATACCTTTTGTTTCATCAATTTCGATAATTTTCTTTTTTTTACATTTTTTTGGCCTTTATGCTTATTTTACGAAAAAATGTAAAAATTTGAAAAAAAAAATAGCAGAGGACCAATCTGCCCTTTCCCAATCTCCTCATTGGGGTAGATATTTGGAGGAAATTTTGGTCATTTTGGCCTATTTGAAGGTTGGTCTCTGTAATCTACAGAAATGTTAGGCCTTTTTCGCCTATTGTGAAGATTTCGTGGGTTATTTGTGTAGTTTGAAGGGTTATTCCCTTTCTCTGGTTCATGGGTTTTTAACACAGAGGCAACATTTAGTTGCAGACTCCATTCTTCATAAAGGTTATGAAGGCTTTGAGTGACAATGGAGGATTATTCAAATCGATGCATTTTTTGAGGGGCATGGAAACTGCTAAGTCATGTCCCATACAAAGGTCGTGCGTAGAAGCAGGCCTTGGCTCGATCTTAGCCCATTCAAAGGGGCTGCTAACGAGCTTGCAACCACCACAAACCCCACGCATTAGCAATTGACCTGAATGTTCTTACAGAGGTAGCTCACTCTACCTATTTGAAATTTAATTTGTTTTTGTAGGCCTTTAAATTTATCGTCCTTGTCTCCACTCATCTCTGCACCACAGATCTACTACTCGTGACCGCTTTACTCTAGTTTTAAAATCACCCTCCATTTTTGTTGGTTGATTCATCTCTGTAGTGGGAAATTTTATTTCAAAGAATTGGTATTTCGTGGCATAAGGTGACAAATAGTTGCTCACACATACATCGCAGCCTGGGTTGCAAGACTACATAATTTGCAGGATTCAAATCTTGGAGACCAGACAAAAGCTCTAAACTTCGGCAGTTTAGTACATACTTTTCAAGGCTCGAGCCTTATATTCTTTATATTGCCGGGTAAAAGGGATCCCAAATGATCCAGAGGTGACCTGCATGTAGCGACCATTTGTGGGTCGAATATCATGGTCAGTGACTTGCTACGGACATCTCACCATCGTCGTACATTTGGCACATTATGGTGACTGAAGTTTCAAGTAGGTCACAGTTTACAGATTTGAAGGAGCCAATATCTCATTAAGTTCTGCACAACATTGGCAGCCTCTACATTCTCCATCAACTTGCATAGGGAGAATGGACTGCGAGCCACCTATGATATTGGCGAAACAGAGACAAACAACCTGCCGTGTAGCTTTGACTCAGTCAAACAACAAATATTTTTCGCGCCCAATATAAAAAAAAAAATTGCATAGAAAGCTTAATCACCAACAATTATGTGGCCTCAACAAAGGCCTTCTCATACGTGTTCTCTGTCTCCTCCATGCACCTCCACTTGGCAGGCAACCCTCCACACTTGGTATCAAGACTTGGTGTTCTCAACTACGCAAGTTTTTTTCTAAGGATTCTTCCCCAGCGGGCTTATCCTTGACATATTTGTTCTCAATGTTCACACTCATTGCTAAAAAATACATTGTGTTAGTAGTTTTGTGAAAATTATCAAAATTTGTAAGGGGAGTAGAGACCTCTTTTTACCCTAGATTTTTATGTTTCTGCTTTTTACCCTAGATTTTTATGTTTCTGCATAACTTGCAAACAAGGGGTGTTTTTTCAAGTGTAAATATTTATTGGAAAGTAAATTTTAATGTCAACATTTTCGCATCAAGATGTTTTCAATTTTATGTTGATTTAATGTTTTTTCAATCGTTCAAAGTCAATATTGTAAGAAAATTTTTATGGGGCATAACTCTCACCTCACTTATCAAAATTTTACAATTCTTTTTTTTTTTTAATCAAAATTTTGCAAGGAATCTGATTTTGCATGTAAAACTAGCATATATATCTTAAATTTAAGATATATAAATTACACTGAGATATATCGAGGCATTTAATTTTTCAATGTAATATATCTATATTAAAGTTGAATGATGAAAAATTAAACGCCTTGATATATCTCAACGTAATTTATATATCTTAAATTTAAGATATAGTCATGACGCAAATGTAATATCTAAAATAAATTATTTTTATATTTATCTATTTTACATTAAATTATTATAATAATTAATATATTATAATATGATAGTATAATATTGATAATTCAATTTTAAAAAGTAATATATATAATTTAATATTTAAATGTTTTTGATTAAGGAACAAATAGGTTTTGAGGGGACCCCGAAACCCCTTAACAGAAAGCAAGAGAAAGATAAAGCATTAAAGATCCACTACAAAAAACAAACAGCTGCCATCACATAAAGAAAACAAGGAAAGACCCATGGCAACACAACAAAAAGCCAACAAAAAACCACCAAAAGTCCAGCCACTAGGCCAGATTCCTGAGAATCTGTGAAACCTCTTGCTCAAGTTTATTCATATTAGATGGAGCTTTCTTGATCTCTTGAATATTCACAAGTGTTTGGTCTGTCTTTCTCTTCAGGGTAGCTCTAGTTCTGTTGCTCGGCCCCCCACCTTCTAGATGGTTTTCATCTCTATCAGCATCCATGTACACCATTGTCTTGACATGATAGGCATTTTCCAAATTTTCAACCATAGTGTTCATGGTCTTTGTCGCAGATTTCAAAATTTTATGGCTCATTTCCAGCATCTTGTGGATAGAATCCTTAATATTCTTCATTTTCTCCTCTATATCAGAAAGCTTACCATCATGGTTCTTAAAATGTTGTAACTCCTCAACAGTTTTCTTCAGGCAATCCACCATATAATTATTTTCATCCTCAATCCAAAGATCTGTGATCTTATCTCTGTCTCTATTAATACCCTCATTCTTTTCAACATTATCCATTTTACTTTTGATAGCCCTCTGATTCAGTTTGAGTTCCTTAATTTCAAAAAATACCCATCTGATTAAACAAAAGAAGTCCACAGAGCCATTACGGGCTATCACAAGGATATCCTCAGGGAATTCACGAGTGTTCAGCCTTAAAGTAATGGTCCTCCTCCTTAAGATCCTTGGGAAAATGAGGTTTATCCTCTCTATCTATGGCAGGGTAACTAGAAGAGTCAGAGGAAGGGGATGACTGCAAATCCTCCTCATTGGCATCATAAGAGGGATCCTCTGAGATCTTTCTTTTACCCTTCTTCTAGGGAGAGACACTAGAATTTCCTTTCCCTTTACTGACAACCTTTCCCCTAAAAGAAGGGGTTTGATTGGACAAAGCCAGCATGGCTTTAAAATAGTCATGTATTAAAACAAGTAGACCCTTGTAGAGGATAGAATGCCTAATGGGGTTCAAATTATAGTTCTACAAACTAGCATTCAGAGAAGAAGCATTATAGAAAGGGAAAGACACCCTAACCTAATGTCAGAAATGGTTTGAGTACAAAATGGTACCCAAAAACCCTAGTGTAGCGGCCATCCAAAGTAATGTACTCCATAAGAACATTCAAAACCTTCCTCCAATGCGAAACAATCCTCACAGAGTTGTAGTAGCTTTTGGTACTCCTTCACAAGTCCTCCTTTTCCTTCTCAGACTTCAAAAAATTCTGTACAACTTGGTTAGAGAGTTTCCTATCCCTTTAAAAATTTATGCCTTCAATGGAGAGCCTCGTGACCTCAGCAATTAAATACTCATAATAACAACCTTTCTCCCAAACAAATTGATCTCACTGTCCTTCCATTCCTTAGCAAACAACCTGGTAACATGTGGATCCCAGCCATGGATTTTCTCAATGAAGATTGTTATCCCGCCCTTTTCGAGCATTTCTCACACCTTGGTGTTCCCTCTAAGGTCCTCACAGTTCGTCAGTTCCACTCTACAACTCTCACCACCCATGATGCAATACTGAATAGAGAACCCAGGAATACCAAAAAAACTTGCAATTGAAATGCCCAGAAAGCGTGCGAAGCTCAAAAAATTAGAATAGGATTTGAAATTGACATGCTTCAACCAACAATGAACAATAATTACATGGGAGTCCTGAGACTGCATGATAAAACACTCTGTCATCATTCAGTGGTAGGGGGAAATTGCACCTTCTCGTGAATTTGGTCATGCATGAGTAATGTGCAATGACATAAGCATCTAGCTCCTCACTCCTTTGCCACATCATCCTATCCGCTACTTGAACACCTTTGTTGGCAAAAAAATCAGCCATGGTGTTAATTTCCCTATAAGCATGGGAAATGTAACACTTTTCAAAATTACTAATAATCCCCTTAGAAATATTAGTCCAGTTTTCTATAGTCCAAGAGGGTTTTTGAAGGCCCTTTATGCATTGAATGATATTGTTTGAGTCCCCTTCAAGCCACACATTTTTGAAATTCATCTCACTCACAGCTCTGATAATTTTATTGAAAACAATATCCTCCGAACAAGCAAAATCCTAAAAGATTCTATTATTATGCTCTTTCCAAATGCCCCAAGCAAGGTGAGGAAAAAAATATTTCCAAAGGAGATTCAACACTTGATTGTTTGAAGGAGCCATCCACCAGCTATAAAATCCTAGTAAAGTTCCAGGAAAGACCTAGCTGACGTCCCACAATTGTAGAATCCTACATTAGATATCATAGGTAAAAGGAAAAAGTAGAAAAAGATGTGGAGAAGTCTCAGCTTCAACACAACATAGGTAACACCTGTTAGGAAAAGAAAATCCATGCTTGCAAAGATTATCATTGGTTAGCAATTTATTCTAAAGAAGAATCCAAACAAATATATTAACTTTGGGTGTAAGATTGTGCACCCAAGCCTTTTCCCACATAGGGGAAGGAGATGACTAGTAAAAAGAGCCACCGTTGAAGAAACAGAATAGGTCCCTAAGGAAGATAGCTTCTAGACCAAGGAATCCTCCTAACCCTATGGCCTAGGCACAATGAAATTGAGGAGAGATTGTAGAGGTCGAAGATCCAAACTTAAAGAAGATAAATCCACCCATTGATCATTCCTCCAATAATCCCTGACCAGAGAGCCATATATTGCTTTGCACTCCTCCATATAATTCCTGAAAATAGGTATATTACAAAAAGGTTCATCCCCAAGCCACTTTTCTTCCCAAAACAAAATTTTACTACCATCTCCAAGTTTCCAAAAAGCACCTTTTCTAGCCAGATCCCTAGTTTTGATAATATTATTCCACAGAGTTGAACCAAGAGGAAGAGTTTGAGAACTAAGAAAAAATTTGAAGGAGGCAACTCCCCTCAAATATTTGTTGTGCCAGATAGCATTCCATTCACGATCATCATCAAAGGTTCTCTAGAGTTGTTTCGCTAATAGAGCTTTATTAAAAACTCTAATACCCCTCAACCCAAGACCACCATACTTTTTGGGTTTGCACACATGCTCCCAAGCAACCAATGGAATCCTCTTCTTCTCCTAAACCCTAGACCACATGAAGTGTTTTTGGATCCTTTCAATAATTTCAGCAAACTTGGAAGGGATCTTGAACAAACTTAGAGCATAGACAGGAAAATTCTGAAGAGAAGCCTTAAGTAACATGACCTTACCTGCTTGACTTAGAAGAGCCCCTTTCCAACCAACCAACTTCCTATTGAACCTATCCACAAGGGAAATCCAAAAACAATCTGGAGGCTTAGTACCCAATGGAAGCCCTAGATAAATAGAAGGAAGAGAATTAACAATGCAGCCTAATATGTTCACAATCTTCCTTTTCCTAGGTTTAGGGTTGTTGAAGAAGTAAAGAGAACTTTTAGCCTTGTTAATTTTTTTCCCTGAGGCTTCCTCATAAAGCACAAGGGAGCTCTTCAATGTTCTAACCTCTCCAACTGTAGAACTTCCCAAAAGGATGGTGTCATCCACAAATTGTTGGTGCAAACAAGCAAGATTTGTCGAGGATGGTTTTAACCCTTTCAGACTCCCCTCATTCACCTTTTTGTGCAAAATAATACCCAAACTTTCCACCATCAGAGTAAAGAGAATAGGAGATACAGGATATCCTTGTCTCACACCTCTAGAAGAACTAGGAAGGAGATCCATTGATAATGAGAGAGGTGCTGGTAGTTGATATCATCTCCCAAATAAGCTGCAAAAATCTCTCTGAAAACCCAAAGGCTTTTAATAATTTTAGCAAGAACTTCCAATCCACCCTATCATAGGCCTTATACATATCCATCTTGAGTAAAAAACCTTGGTTTTTTTAGGCTTCTAAAGAATGGATGTTCTCATGAACCATAATAATGGAATCCAAAATCTGTCTACCCGAAACAAATCCATTATGTTGTGGAGAAATCAACAATGGGAAAGCCCCAAGAAGCCTAGTGGCCACCACTTTAGAGATGATTTTGTAAAAGGAGTTGCATAAACTAATTGAGCGAAAGAAATCAAAAGCATCAGCACCAGGGAACTTGGGAATTAGAACAATAAAAGTAGCATTAATTTCTTTCAACAAATTCCTGGAGCCAAAAAACTCTTTGACAACATTAAAATATTCAGCCACAATCTCCTAGAAGAATTGGAAAAATAACATAGGGAAACCATCCGGGCTAGGGGCCTTATTCCCTTTAAAAGAAAAAATTGCCTTTCTAACCTCTTCCAGTGAAGGAATAGCAATCAAAAGTATATTTTGATGCTCATTCAAAATGTTAGGAATAACATCAATGAGGGTTTGTTGAGCATTCTCATCCAGCCTCTCTTCCACAGAAAGAAGGTTAGCAAAGAACTAGATGGCCTCATTCCTAGTCTCATCCTCCTCAATTTTAACACCATTCTTCAAAATATGAGTAATGTGGTTGGATTCCCTGTGTTTCATAGTAGTTATGTGAAAGAACATGGTGTTATTATCCCCAAATGACAACGAAACCAATATAGATCTTTGTTTCCAATACTCCTCTTATTTTGAAATGATATCATGGTATTTAATAAGGATTTCATTTTCTGTAGATAAAATTTCTCCCACAAAACCATTTTTCTAAATTCTATCCTAAATATCCTTTAAATCATACTAAATGGAAAACTTAGTAGCAAAAGTGTCCCCAAAAACTTCCTTATTCCAAATTCGAACCTTGGATTTGACCTCACTAAGTTTTTTAGCCACCCGAAACATAGCAGTACCACTAACCTTTATATTCCACCACTCTTGAATGCATTTAAAAATATTAGGATGGGAAAGCCACATTCTCTCAAATCTAAAAGGAAATTTTCTCTTACCCGTCAAAGAATCAACCACAAAATTGATAGGGAAATGATCATAACCAATTCTGGAGAGAGCATTTAAAGAACATAAATAGTTCTTCAACCAATTGTCCAAAATCAAAGCCCTATCAAGACGGACTTGGATAAGATCATTCCCAGCCCTCCTGTTAGACCAAGTATGAGCAACCCCCTTCAGATCCCCATCATGGAGACATTGGGAACTAATAAAATCCATCAAATCCAGTTTACTATATGTAGACACCTAAATTTGGACACTTAATTTATCCAAATTTATCCTCTTTCATCTAAGCTTCCCCTTATCCGCATTAATTAATTAATATCACTATTATTTAATTAATCCCTCTAAAGTTCTAATCCCTAAGGTATCTAGTTGAATAATTAAATACCTTCCCCCTTTCATCAAATGAATTAATTAAATATGCCATTTATTTAATTCCCTTTATGTCACATCCTCCATCATTTTTTATCTAATCCTAATCCATCTTCTAATCTCATCATTAGGGTGTGCACATGCCTAGTCATTGATTAGGATGTGTCACATCCTCCAACTTTTGCAAGTTGGCCTCTAATCTCTCTTAGGCACTTGACCCTTCTCTAATCCTTCATTATCTAGCCTAATCAACATCTCAAGGAATTTTTAATTCCTTTTATCCTTCTAAGGAATATAAATTCATTTTTCTCTTCCCCATGTGATCTTTGACTTGTCACATCAAGTCACATGTGAAATCTAACCCTCTTCTAATCTGTCATTAATTAATCTAATCAAGTACTTGCACAATCCTAATTACTTAACTAAGTCAACCCTATTAAATGCTTTATCCTTTTGGACAAGGTATCTCCATTCCCTGTGTAAATTTTTAATTCACATTTAATCCCCCAATGCATTCAAGGGAATTTTAAATTGCTTTTCTCATCCCCATGAGAATATTTGAGGAATTTTTAATTCCCTACTTGTCCTCTCACCCACATGGGGACAAGTACCTCCTTTATGAGGAGATCTTGTCCCAATCCCAAGGTACTATGTACCCTCTCCATGTCATGTACTATCTTTCCACCTCATGTACACATCATCCCTTTTAAGCCATATCACTTGCCACATGTCAAGATGTGAGGGCTTGTGAGTTCTCAACTCACCTTGGCCCTACATCTTGATCTTGGTGGCTCAATCTTGACCATCCATTTCCATAGATATTTCCAAAATCTCTAGAAATACCCCCTCTTTTCTCTTATTTTGGAGAGATCATGCATTGTAGCCAAACTCTTGCAAATTTTTCTTAGAATCCATATTTAGCCATTTTCATGCTTGCACTCACTTGCATCCACCTTCATATCATCATCTAGCTTGCATCTCTTGCCATCGAATGAGCATACAACACCAAAGATCAAAGGGCCAACCAAAGGATCGATTCGATGCAAGGTATAACATTTCATTTGTTGTTTTTACTTTGTATTGAATCCAACTAGGCTAATCTTGAGGTGTAGGTTGTTCTTAGTGGTATTTTGCATTAGTTTGTTTGCTGCTCATTTTCTACCACTCAAATTCGACCTATCACATTTCTGGCATGCCTGGTGGGACCTACAAACGGGTCTTTTGCTTTCATTTTTTTTTTTGACTTTTTGCAGGTATAGGTTACAGAGGGGTGGACCCGACCTAACAGACAGGCGGACCCGCCCTCCACAGGCGGACCTGACCCTCTCTAGGGGCGGACCTGCCCTCCCCAGATTGCAGATTGTGTTTTGAAAAAAAAAATTCATAGATAGGTGGACCCGCCCTCCATAGGTGGACCCGACCTAATAGACAGTTGGATTTTCCCCAGACAGCCAAATCTGTACTCTCCTTGGGTGGATTTTCCCTAGACAGCTTTTTCCAAAAGGTGAAATTTTGGTCTTTTAGCAATTTGGTGACTATTTTAAGGGTTCTTAACCCCTAATTAGGAACATAGTTTAATTAAAAGGGGTCAATCAACCTTGTATGTTGTGTTTTTGGGTATGTTATTTAACATATCCAATCCCCTTGCGCCATTCGGCGATCCCGGGTGATGAGAAATCATAACTTACCACGTCCTTTGAGTCTACCCATTTTATCTTTCTTAGTGGGACCTGCTTGGGGATTTCATCACCCTAAGGGACGATTCTAACCACGCATACCGGTGGGGTATATAAATGGGGGAGAGCGAAAGTTGTACCTCAATCCAACCATGTTGTAATTGGCAAAGCATCGGGATGATGTGAAGAGTTGGTTCGAGCCTTTTTAGGTTCCCGACTCATGCTTGTAATGGGTTGGTGTTCATAGTTTGGGCCTCACATATCAGGTGTATATCGAGGACTCCCTAGTAACCATGTTCATCCTAGATTAGAGGACTTTGTCGGCTATACCCCTTTACTAGACCTAGGCTTGTGTTGATTGAATTGTCTTCTTTGTGCGAAACTAGTGATTATTTGATTTATTTCACTCAACCATAGTCTTTTGATTGATGATTCTTGTATTTTGAGTCCTTTGCCTTTGCCTAATTTGGGCATAGGATCATTAGTTTTTCATCCTTGGGTGGACTTGCCCTCATCTAGGGGCGGACTTGCCCTAAAAATTGGTCCTTGGCAGCGTTTTTTGGGCATAAGATCATTAGTTTTTCATCCTTGGGCGGACTTTCCCTCATCTAGGGGCCGACTTTCCCTCAAAACTGATCCTTTGGAGACTGATTTTGACCCAGTTTCATCAATTTTTCATCCTTGGGCAGACTTTCCCTCATCTAGGGGTAGACTTGCCCTAAAAACTAGTCCTTGGTAGCCTTTTTGGGCATAGGATCATCCGTTTTCATCCTTGGGCGGACTTTCCCTCATCCAAGGGTGGACTTGCCCTAGAAACTGGTCTTTGGTAGCCTGTTTTGGACCTAGGATCATCACTTTTTCATCCTTGGGCGGACTTTCCCTCATCTAGGGGCAGACTTTCCCTAAAAACTAGTCTTTGGCAGCCTATTTTGGGCATAGGATCATCAAATTTTCATCCTTGGGCAGACTTTCCCTCATCCAGGGGTAGACTTGCCCTAAAAATTGGTCTTTGGTAGCCTATTTTGGGCATAGGATCATTAGTTTTTCATCCTTGGGCAGACTTTCCCTCATCTAGGGGTAGACTTGCCCTAAAAACTGGTCCCTTGGAGCCTGTTTTGGGCATAGGATCATCAGTTTTTAATCCTTGGGTGGACTTTCCCTAAAAACTGGTCTTTGGCAGCCTGTTTTGGGCATAGGATCATCATTTTTTAATCCTTGGGTGGACTTGCCCTAAAAACTAGTCCCTTGGAGCCTAATTTGGACCTAGGATGATCAGTTTTTTATCCTTGGGTGGACTTGCCTTGATCTAGGGGTAGACTTGCCCTAAAAACTGGTCCCTTGGAGGATGATTTGGACCTAGGATCATCAGTTTTTCATCCTTGGGCAGAATTGCCCTAAAAACTGGTCTTTGGTAGCCTATTTTGGACCTAGGATCATTAGTTTTTCATCCTTAGGAAGACTTGCCCTGATCCAAGGGTGGACTTTCCCTAAAACTGGTCTTTTCAAGCCTGTTTTGGACCTAATTTCATCAATTTTGGCTCCTTGGGTGGACTTGACCCATCCTTGGGTGGACCTGACCCATGTAGGGGTGGACCTGACCTCTACTCAGTCAAATTTGACTAGCTTTTACTCCTTGGGTAGACCTGACCTAACAAACAACCATATATGCCCTGCCATTTGCACACTATTTACCCGTTTTCCTCCATTCAAGTGCCAATCTTCTCAATTTTTCGTGCTCTTTCCAACGACATATACCACTTCATACTTTTGAGAAGTTGGCTAGGGCACCTTTTTCTTCCCCATCTGCCTCCTCGAGGGGGCATACCCTACCATTCTCATCCATTTACTCGTTCCGAGTAAATGTTCATCCATTTAACACATCCTTTCATCATTCTGAACTCTTGTTCTATCATTCTGATCATTCGTTTACTCGTTCTAAGTAAATGTTCATCCATTTCGCACCTCTGTCTATCATTCTGAACTCTCATTCTATCATTTTGATCATCCGTTTACTCATTCTGAGTAAACATTCATCCATTTAACACATCCTTTCATCATTCCAAACTCTCGTTCTATCATTCCGATCATTTGTTTACTCATTTCGAGTAAACATTCATCCATTTAACACATCCTTTCATCATTTTGAACTCTTGTTCTATTATTTTGATCATCCGTTTGCTCGTTCCGAGTAAACATTCATCCATTTAACACATCCTTTCATCATTCTGAACTCTTGTTCTATCATTCTGATCATCTGTTTACTCATTCTGAGTAAACATTCATCCATTTAACACATCCTTTCATCATTCCAAACTCTCATTCTATCATTATGATCATTCGTTTACTCGTTCCGAGTAAACATTCATCCATTTAACACATCCTTTCATCATTCTGAACTCTCGTTCTATCATTCTGATCATCTGTTTACTCGTTCCGAGTAAACATTCATCCATTTAACACATCTTTTCATCATTCCAAACTCTCATTCTATCATTCTGATCATTTGTTTACTCGTTTCGAGTAAACATTCATCCATTTAACACATCCTTTCATCATTCTGAACTCTCGTTCTATCATTTCAATCATCCGTTTGCTTGTTCCGAGTAAATGTTCATCCATTTAACACGTCCTTTCATCATTCTGAACTCTTGTTCTATCATTCTAATCATTTGTTTACTCGTTCCGAGTAAACATTCATCCATTTAACACATCCTTTCATCATTCTGAACTCTCGTTCTATCATTCTGATCATCCGTTTACTCATTCTGAGTAAACTTTCATCCATTTAACACATCCCTTCATCATTCTGAACTCTCATTCTATCATTCCAATCATTCGTTTACTCATTTCGAGTAAACATTCATCCATTTAACACATCCTTTCATCATTCTGAACTCTCGTTCTATCATTCCGATCATCCGTTTACTCGTTCCGAGTAAACATTCATCCATTTCTCCAATCAAATCATCGTTTTCCCCATCCAAATCCCTTGAACTTTGTCTCAGGTTATTATCCAAATTGACCTAAGTGTCTGATCTAATCGGCATCATTAACATCCTCTTAGGATTGTCATCCATCCTAAGTTAATCATCATCATCGGCCCAATCAATCCATTTTCAATCTCAAAGTGGATTCGGTGTCCCAATCATACATTTATCCTTTAATCTGATCAATCAACATCCTACGTCACCTACTGAATGGGGTTTACAGTCCCTCTCATCATCCTATCTGATCCATTAGTCAATCTTTTCAATCAATCGATCAATCCAATCCAATCCGATCACATCCCTATCCAATCACCTTCGACCCAATCAATCTACTTCCATCTCAAAGCAGATTTAGTGTCGTAATCATCCTTTGATAATCCAATCCAATCATCAAAATCAATCCCATCTCATCATCCAATCATCCTTATCTGAGCTTTAATCCAATCCTTATTTGAGCTTATCCTAAATCCTGATTTGAGCTTTAGTCCATTTCCATCCATAATCTTTGATCCATCCTCTTTATCCTTTCATCATCATGAATCCTTATCCTCCATCAATAGTGGTCAAGGGAAACCCTAATTATGTCGAAAATGATAACGAAAGTCTTGTCGATCAAGAAGAATGTGACATGGATCCCCTTGACACTATCATTGCTAGTAAGTTTTCTCCACCCGCTTTCCAAAATCCAATCATCCCTTCAAGTTATGTTGTTATGTCTTCATCCATGCCTAATCATGCTCCCTATGCTACCTGTGACAAGGGATACCCATCATATCCTCCATCTACATCATCCTCTTATCCTAGTCCACCATCACAATACCCCTATCCTAATCTCCCATCCACATCCTCCTATCTCAATCCTTCATCGGCATATACCCCCTACCCTAATCTTCCATACCAATCTCCTCACCCTAATCCTACGTTTGCATCAACCTATCCTAATCTAACATCCACATCCGCTTATCCTAATCCGACATCTGCAGTTCCCTATCTCCATCCGCCACCTTAATCTCCCCATCCTAATCCACCATCCCAATACCCTTACTACAATCCGCCACCTACATCCTCGTGTCCTAATTCACCATGCCAATACCCCTATCTTAACCCTTCATCTAATCTTAATCCCCCATCTATTCCCACTTTTGCATCCAATCCCATTCCCCCATCTAATCCTAGTCCACCAATCTCTAGTCCTAATCCCCCACTAGCCCATAATCCTTCATCCACTCCTACCTCACCATACAAACCTAGAGTATGCAAGTTCCTCACTCCAGAAGTTCTCCAAGGACTTATAACAAAGAAGACATTTCCCACTCCACACCTTGAAGTTGTGGAATCATCCCATCCCAACCCATCATCCACAGTCATTAGTGACGAGGCCCTTCTCCACCCAACACCTATCATTGATGTTACCACCCCTAGCACCACTCAAACTATCAAAACCATCACATCCTTTGAATCCACTAAGCCACCATCTCCTACCATCACATCTACCGAATCCATTGAACACCCACTTCCTACTCTAGGAGTAGTCAAACCCATTGACGACGCCCAAATCCAATGCACTTCTTCCACTCCTAGTGTCACTAAAATCCATTCCGATGACTGCATCAAATCCTCCATCCTTCCATCTCCCCAGCCTGAAGAGTCCCACCAAGACTCGATTATCATGCCTTCCGCACATGATGAGTCATGCCAAGAGCCTGATCCAAAGCATGCCGACATATCCCCTTCTTCGGATCAAGATCCTACCATCCCATGATCCCCTTGTCATTCAAGCTTCCACCACTCCATCTCCATCTCCATCGCATGAGCCCACTACCACAAATCCAGATCCTATCATATCCCCTAATCCCTCTCTTGATACCACCCATCCAAATGCTGCTACCCCATCATCTCCCTCTTATGATCCCCCATCATCGCCTAAAACTGCTATCCCTACACCACTTGCATATCCCCTTGGTACTCTCACATTCTTCCATGGTGGCCTCATTGCAGAAGAAAAGCATAGTATATTTACCACCCATCATCCTCCACCTAATAATGGACTCGCGTCATGTTTTCAGAATAACACAAATCCTATCATGGATCGCATGCTCAAGAAAATGAACTATCAAGGAAAAGGTCCAGGCCTTCATGAGCAAGGTATTTTAGAGCCCATCCAAGTCAAAGAACAAATATGCATGCAAGGTCTTGGATCTATTTCCCAAGATTCACAATCTAGATGTTGGTACAACCTCTAGATGTCCTCAATGAGCCTTTTCCAAAAGAACTTCTGGCTCTTCCCATCGCTCCGCTAGATCATATGCTGCCATCCCTCCTCCTCTATCATATCACCTCAAAATAACCGTCCATATTCCTCCTTCATTTTCTCCATCCATTTTGGGTCCTTACATCCCTCCATCCACCATCTCCCATCCTTCATCTATTCCATCCATATTGGGTCCTTACATCCCTCCATCCATCATCCATCCAACACCTATCCATGTCATCCATCATAAAAATCCCTCTCGCATATCCCATAATCAAGAACAACAAAGGCATGTACCTAAACATCCTCCATCTACACGTAATCCCCACACTCCTACCTTCATCGCTCCACATCATCCATCTCCTCACACCCATCCCATTGCTACTAAAAGCACTTTGGATGCTAAAGTAAAACTACATAAATACAAAAATCTGCATGAATCTAAAGCTCCCCATGTCCCCTCTAAATGACATGTTGAAGAAAAGAAAAATCAAATACACAATCCAAATCAAACCCATCAGCCACAAAGGCCCACTAAAGAAAAAATCAAAACCATGTGGATCCCACAGAAAAAAGATGCAATTCCATCAAATGAAACATCGGTAAGAACATCCAAAGTTGTTAATCCAAAACTAATCATACACCCCTTTCATCTCCTAAGTCTGTTTTGGGTCCCTATGTCCTAAAATTCACTATTTCATCTCCTCCACTATCCCCTCCATCCATTAATCTTCTTATCTTTTCACATCCATCACCATATGTTCCAATGTTGGTCCTGAACTCACCACCCCATCACACATCCACCCCATCATTCTATCCATACCATTTCCAGGATCCCATTCATTACCATGCATATCTCCCCCATCAAATCCCTCTAATTCATCCTTTTGCATAATCCATTTCTCCTAATAAGGTTGTACCAACATCCAACAGTCGGTTCGAACATGAGCTCTTAATACCTCATATGGAACTTGATGCTTGAGTCCTTCATCCATATCCTTATCACGTGTCTTCCAAATCCACTTATTCGCCTCCCTATCCTTATCCATCTCCTTCTGCATGGTATCCAAAAAGCCAAAAAATCCAAATAAATAAATAAATAAATAAAATAGTAAAGAGAAACAATCCGTCCAATGGTGAAAACTTGGAAAACAAGCGCCTTGGATAAGTACCATGATGAAAACCTGGCAAACAGGCGTCATGCGTAAATCCCCATCTACACTTGGGGGCAGTTTCCTGCTATGCATTCCCTCCATCCACTATGCTTCTTGCTATGCTTCCAGATATGCGCCTATCCACCTCCCATACATCCTTTTCATTCATCCCCTCCATCTTGCCTACCTTACACATCCTGCTTGGCATATCTCATTTATCCCAATCCTTCCATCCTCCTTGTGATCTTGTTAATGATAGGAGAAAACATATAAGCATGCTTTGGACACCTTTTCGCATACATTCCCCTCATCTGCACACTATCCTAATCCTCATTTGCACTCATCTACCTTCCTTATCCACCTGTCATGCTACCTTCAATCTACCTTCCTTATCCATGCATCCTATCCTCATCCATCTCACTCCTTTATTTTCCTATCCTTCTCTATTGCATTCTTCATGCCTCCTCACACATGACATATCTAGAGAGGGGGCATTTATCTTCTTTTTGTGATACAGTCCTTGGAGACATCATTCATTCCATCAGAACAATCCCTTCCATTTCCTTATCTCCTTATCGATATATCCATCTCCCTATCCTTATCTTTTATCCCTCCACACAATCCTTATATCCATTTTCCCATCCCTATCTTCCTATCCTTCCATCATGGCATCCATTTTCATCTATCCATCTAGTCACCTTTTCCTCATCCAAATCCTTATCCCTCTATCCAATCCATCCAAACAATCCTTTTCCTCCCCCATCTTCTCTCCTCATCCCATCTCATAATCCCTTGTCATTGGTATCTAGCTATAGGCTACTCTCCACTCAATCCAATGCCGTCTACCTCGTCATCATCACTTTTGCTTCTTTTGCACCATCTTATCAATCTCCTATCCTTTTTCATCATTCATCTATCCCCTTGTCGGATCCCTGACCTCGCCCTGGTCCGGGTGGGCTCCCACCCGATTGCGGGCGGACCCACCCCAATCTATGGGCGGACCCGCCCCAGCTTCGTCCGTGGGCGGACCCGCCCCTGCTCGGGCAGACTCACCCGGGTCTGTCCGTGGGCGGACCTGCCCTTCAAGAATTTTATTTTTATTTTCTTCCCCTCTTTTCATCACCAAAATCACCTCCTCCATCATCAGGTCATCCATCCCAATCATCTAGACTTTGTTTCGAGAGTTTTGATTTTTATGCTGAAACTTCCGGAGGCCATAACTTTTGACTCAGGTGTCTGTTTGAACTAAAATTTTACGAGTGGTTGTGTTATGAGATGGCATGTGGATCCCCAATGGACTAGGAGTCCCTCGGACCCCATTTTTCCACATTTTTCGAGGCCTCAAACTTTCATCTTGACCCTCAAAATCGCAATTTGGTGCTTTTTTCCAGCATTTTGAAAAATCATTTTTGTCAATAACTCAAAATGCATGTGTCAAATTTGGGATGTTAGTTGGAAATTCATCCTATCTTAGTATTGGGTATTTTGTGAAAATAAAATAAAATAATGAACTTTCAAACATATGACCGTGAAGTTTCCTAAAATGGCAAAATTTGACAATTTTTTAAAATTGCCAAATCTGGAAAAATCTGATTGTCAACACCTTACGTCCCTTAAACTCTGAAACTTGGTGTAGAATCAATCCCATCACATCCTCCAATCATTCTAAGTTTCAATTTAATCCTAATCTGAGCTTTACTCTAATCCCAAACTGAGCTTAACCAAAACCCTAATCTGAGCTTTATTTCATTTGCAGTCAAGATCTTTGGATATCGAAACAAATCTTAAGATCCCTCCCTCCATCTTCATCATTTTTTCCTATTAATCCCTTCTAATCATCCCTTCACTCTTCCTATTCATCCCTTCTAAACATTCGTTCACTCATTCTAAGTAACCATTCATCCATTTCAAAGCTTCATCCATCATCTCAACCGTCCCTCTCGATCATCTGTTCCAAACCTTCATCCATCATCTCAAACATCCCTCTCAATCTCTTCCAAACCTTCATTTATTCCAAAGCTTCATCTTCTCATTCCAAGAATCATTCATCCATTGTGAGTGGTTGTTTACTCATTTTGAGTAGTCGTTCATCCCTCTCGATCATCCTATTTACTCGTTCCAAGTAATCTTTCATCTATCCATCTTATCATCCTCCCAATTCATCTTTTGATGATTTGAATAACTATCCCATCCCTGAGCTTTGTGTAGTCACCATCCTCTGATCCAATCTAACAGGTCTATCTTGTCCCATTGTGTTAGTCCAATCATTTTATCCCCTTATCTAGGGTTATCTCATCATCTTTTATCCATCACTTTTCTTTGGTCTCTCGTCGAACTATGTTGCCCCTGTGCTTTCACGTAGGCAAGGTCGATCATTTGATCTGCCCCTGGGGTTCCATCCACCATCGATCTATATTGTCCACTTTTCTCCTTTTCTCCATCCTATCTTCATCATCCATCAAAGTCTCCATCATAGTCCATCGTCAGCCTTTTGTCGAACTACGAGGGCTTTGCACTTTCATGTCGGCAAGGCTAATCTTTGATCGCCCCCCCTATCTCAATAGGATTTGTCAGTCTTCTATTTTTTGTCATGTCTCTTGTGTTATGTCATCGAGCTATGCCCTTATCTAGCTGGTTCTTAACAAATGAAATCCACTTGTATCATCAGATCCAATCGGTCCCGAATATCCTGCATCATATTGATATTCTAGCTTAGTATCCATCATCGGTCTCAACAGGATGCATCCTTCCCAATAGACCTCATTAATCCCATCCATCCCCTTGATCCTATGGCAAAGGATGTTTGAAATGGATTGTGATCTTTTGATGCTTTTGGCTTCTTCTTTTTTTTATCATTTGAGCTCCCTATCATCACTTGTCATGGTCACCTTGATCCATCATATCATGGTGTGCTTTGACTAGTCAACATAGGGGTGTATCTTGATCTTTTATTTGTTGTTGTCTTCTTGGTTGTCTCACGTAGTACCCACCAAGATCCCTAAGGTCTTGTGTTATGTTGGGGCATCCTTGTGTGCTTGTGGTTATCCCAATACCTGGCCCGACCAAGGTCACCACGACTTTGGGGTGTTGGGATAGCCTTCTTGTTTTTTATGCTTGTTTTATGCATTAGACACTCAGCTGCCTTGGTTCTTCATACCCTGGCATCTTGGGTCTTATGTTATAGCAAAAATCAGTGATCCGATGATGGAAAATTGCATGTGGATTACATTTCATCTCCATCCTCTCATCTATCAAACTCCCCCCCATCCATTCATCCTTCATCACTCTCCCCTCCCAATCTCTTGTTGTCTTTGCATCATCTTCTTCAACTCCCCTTGCATCATCTCATCCATTTTGAGAGCACACTCGTGTTCTCCTGAACCCGCATGTCCTCTTGAGGGGGCATCCTTTATCCCTAATTTTCATCATTTTCTTTTTCTCTTCCTAGTCACTCCTTTGAATGACTGGGGCATCTTTCCCAATCTAACCATCTTCTTCTAGGTTCTATGTTTTAATATTCTTTGAAATGATGCTATTTTGTAACACCATCTCAAAGAGGGGAAAAATGTAGACACCTAAATTTGGACACTTAATTTATCCAAATTTATCCTCTTTCATCTAAGCTTCCCCTTATCCGCATTAATTAATTAATATCACTATTATTTAATTAATCCCTCTAAAGTTCTTCTAATCCCTAAGGTATCTAGTTGAATAATTAAATAACTTCCCCCTTTCATCAAATGAATTAATTAAATATGCCATTTATTTAATTCCCTTTATGCCACATCCTCCATCATTTTTATCTAATCCTAATCCATCTTCTAATCTCATCATTAGGGTGTGCACATGCCTAATCCTTGATTAGGATGTGTCACATCCTCCAACTTTTGCAAGTTGGCCTCTAATCTCTCTTAACCACCTAACCCTTCTCTAATCCTTCATTAACTAGCTTAATCAACCTCTCAAGGAATTTTTAATTCTTTTTATCTTTCCAAGGAATATTAAATTCCTTTTTCTCTTCCCCATGTGATCTTTGACTTGTCACATCAAGTCACATGTGAAATCTAACCCTCTTCTAATCTATCATTAATTAATCTAATCAAGTACTTGCACAATCCTAATCACTTAACTAAGTCAACCCTATTAAATGCTTTCTCCTTTTGGACAAGGCATCTCCATTCCCCATGTGAATTTTTAATTCACATTTAATCCCCCAATGCATTCAAGGGAATTTTAAATTTCTTTTCTCATCCCCATGAGAATATTTGAGGAATTTTTAATTCCCCACTTGTCCTCTCACCCACATGGGGACAAGTACCTCCTTTATGAGGATATCTTGTCTTAATCCCAAGGTACTATGTACCCTCTCCATATTATGTACTATCCTTCCACCTCATGTACACATCATCCCTTTTAAGCCATATCACTTGCCACATGTCAAGATGTGAGGGCTTGTGAGTTCTCAACTCACCTTGGCCCTACATCTTGATCTTGGTGGCTCAATCTTGACCATCCATTTCCATAGAGATTTCCAAAATCTCTATAAATACCCCCTCTTTTCTCTCATTTTGGAGAGATCATGCATTGTAGCCAAACTCTTGCAAATTTTTCTTAGAATCCATACTTAGCCATTTTCATGCTTGCACTCACTTGCATCCACCTTCATATCATCATCTAGCTTGCATCTCTTTCCATCCAAGAAGCATACAACACCAAAGATCGAAGGGCCAACCAAAGGATCGATTTGACGCAAGGTATAACATTTCATTTGTTGTTTTTACTTTGTATTGAATCCAACTAGGCTAATCTTGAGGTGTAGGTTGTTCTTAGTGGTATTTTGCATTACTTTGTTTGCTGCTCGTTTTCTACCACTTAAATTCAACCTATCACACTATCCATCTGTATTTGAGAACCCCCAAATTTTTTTGACATAAGCAGCGGAGTGTTAAAATCCCCCATTATGATCCAATTCTCATTAGTGAAGCATGATCTAAAAGACTTGAGTCTTTTCTAGAAACTCCTCCTCGTAGATTTATTATTAGGGGCATACATGTTAGACAAAATCCAGCTAAAATCATCTCTAATATGATTAAATCTAGTGGCCACATGATTAGCTTCTTCCCAAAGCAGAGAACCCAGAAGATGATCCTAATTCCAAAAAGAAACTGAACCTCCAAAAGCCCCCCTCCAAGCTCCTACCCTGCACACCACTATTCTTGAAGATATTAATCCTTTCCACTCTATCTTTAGGCATCTTGGAATTTTGAACAAGTAAAATATTATGTTTATGGTTCCTAGAAAAATTGTGCAGAATATCTTGTTTGTGGGAACTGTTAAGCCCCCGAATTCCAAGACATGAACTTCATTTCTTCAATGGGTTATTGCTTCGACAAATGTTTGGGATAGTTCTTTGAACCCCATCCGCAATGTTTTGGATGCATTCATGCTCTCTATGCCACTTTGTATATTTTTTACCCAAGCTCCTTTGGGCTTCACAATCCACTTTTGATTTATTTTTTGTAGAAACCCCCATCGTATTGTTTCCTTTTTTTCTCTTTTTCTTCTCAACTTTCGTATATGAAATATCCTCATCAAGGTCCAAGTCCTCAAGACCCATGAAGTCTTTCCCATCCATGAAGACATCTTCAACATCAACTTTTTTTAGCAGAGAAAGCCCCACATCATTCTTCACCTTGCAGGTGTCCTCAGAGAATCCAAAGGTAGATTTCACAACCTCTAGAGAACTTTGAGAACAATCTTAGGTAGAAGAATTAAAGATCTTCTCCCCATCCTCCCATGAGCCCTCCTTGTTGCTTTTCTTACCTTGACCAAGACAAGATATCTCCTTCAAACCCTCAGCAATAGAGTCTGGAACCCACTTTTCTAAATTCAAACTCTCATCCTATTTTTTAATGTTCCCTCCTTCTGCATTTACATCCCCACTAGGATCCTGTAGATCTCGAATCAAAAACTGCCCTATTATAGGCACTACCATCTCCTTTTGGAACAAAAAGGTTTGCATTACCCTTCAAAGGCTCCTCAGCCATGTTAGCTTCCATTTAGGGAATTCAACACTCCCCCCTATTTTCTAGACCACCCTCTGATATTTTCTTGACCTCTCCGTTCTCATCTCCTAGAGGTTTCTCCCCCAGTTTAACCCTCCATATCTCAGTCTCCTTAGAAATCGCCTTAGCTTCAAGCTTAGACACATTATTTGGGAATTTCTTCGCCTAATGCCAAAAAAATTTACAAGTAAAACACACAAAAGGAAGTGACTCAAAATCCACAGCCTAAACCCATTTTCCAAGTTTTGAAACAATTTCTATCAATAAAGGTAGGTCTGTAGATTAGGTGAATCCCACACAGATTTGGGCAAAGACAAGCCTTTCTCTAGACAAAGTCATGGCATCAATAGATAACAATTGCCCAAAGGAGTTGGCAATACCCCTAAAAACATCCTCATTCCAAAACTCCAACAATAAGCCTAGTAAATGAACCCACATAGGCATAGCTTCAAAAGTGGCATCCGAGAAATCCATTTTCGGGGACCACTTCTCAATAGCCAGAGATGACTTGCCAATAACCCAAGGGCCTCCACATAAAACTGCAACTTTATCCTCTTCACATGAAAAAGAAAAAGAGAAGAACCCCTTTGGTAGAGCCACTACCTCAACTTTCCCTTTAACTCTCCACTTCTTCCTAACAAAATCCCTGACCACTTCAATATTTGGTCTTGGACCCATAAATTTCTCCACTAGCGGTGAAGCCATCAAGGAAACATTATGATCAATCACTAGATCGGGTACAAGAATAGAAAACGTCTCACTCAAAGGTGATGATATATTGCTAACAAGTGGGAAAGTTGACTTACCAACAGGCTTGGTTCCAAACAGTGAAACCCACTTCCTCTTTGGGTCCTCCCATGACTGATCTTTTGAGAATTTTTCCATGCCCTGGTTTCTGAGAGTCTCAGACCCACAAACCCCATCCTTTGGAGATGAGCTAAAGGACAACTTACCTTCAGAGGATACCTTTCCATCTAGGTCCCCTCGCTTCTCAAGGCCCCAGTTGTTGGAAGTCGCTCCCTCTTGCTCATCGCATACATTCTCCCCTACTACATCCCCAAAAAAACCACCCCCCAGTATAGACCCAACTACCTTTGAGCCAGACACCTGTTTCAGCCAGGAAATTCAAAACCTCACTCCCGCTCTCCCATCCCACTTTGGATTTCTTTAATATGTTTTTTAATATTTAAATGTTAAGTTAAAATATATAAATGTATTTTTAGTAGATCTATAATATTATAATAAAAATATATTATATCATCAATATTTAGTTAGTATTATTTAAAAACTATTTAGTTAGGATTAGGGTTAGGGTTAAGGTTAAGATATATAAGTAAGGTTAGGGTTAGGTCTAGAGATTTAGTCAGGGTTAGGGTTAGGATTACGAGTATGGTTAGGTTTAGGGTTAGGATTAAAGATAGAAGTAGTGTTAAGTTTAAGGTTAGGGTTAAGATTAAGGATAGGGTTAGGGTTAGGGTTAGTGTTAGAGATAGAATTAGGATTAGGGTTGGGGTTAAAATCAATATTAGAGTTAGGGTTAGGGTTGGAGATAGAATTAGGATTAGGGTGAGGTTATTGTTAGTATTTAGGATGAGGGTTAGGGTTGGAGATATAATTAGGATTAGGTTTGAGTTAGTATTTGGATTAGGATTGTGATTAGTAGTAGTATTAGGACTAGGGTTAGGTTTATTTTTAGAGATAGACATAGGATTAGGGTTGGAGTTAGTATTAGGGTTAGGGTTAGTGTTAAGGTTAGTATTAGGGTTAGAGTTAGGGTTAAGGTTAATATTAGAAATAGATGTAGGATTAGGGACATGGTTAATGTTAGGGTTAGGGTTAGAGATAAAATTAGGGTTAGGGTTAGGATTAATATTAGGATCAGGATTAGGTTTAGGGTCAAGGTTAGAGAAAGAATTAGAATTAGAATTAAGATTAGGATTATGATTATGGTTAGGGTTAAAATTAGGGAGAGTATTAGGGTTAGAGATAGAATTAGGGTTAATATTAGGGTTAGGATTACGGTTAGGGTTAGGATTACAGTTAGGGTTAAGATTAGGGTTAGGAATAGAGTTAGAGAGAAATAGTGTAGTGTCCCTCCAGTTGCTACTATGTGTTTTAGTTTTCTTATGGTTGTTTGCTAGTCATTTAGCTATTTTGGATATTATATTACATCTTTTATTAGTTAGGACACAAATGTTATGTTAGTTGTTATACTTTGTGGATGATACATTTGATATCGTGATCATCTGGTTATGTTCATGTGATGACATTATGATTGACATGTGTGTGTTAAGGTATATGTTATTTCTGAGTTTTAATGAGGTTATCATGATGTTGATAGGCTGTCATTAGGTCCCATTACTTTAGAATAAAATTTTCAATTTTTCAACCGGGTAGTGTTCAAGGAAATCTATAATAGAAGAGCTCTGGAGTATCTCCCTCAGGTTCCTTAACTTTTTAAGAACAACTTCAAATTAATTCTAACTTCAAACTATTTAACTATCAAACTGAAAAGTAATCTATTCCTAAGAAAACAGAAAATGCTTGAACTATAAACATGAGTATACTAATTTAGAAAGCATAATAACTAAGTTAAAAAGCATAGAATCAATTTAAACTAAGAAGCTGATAAATTATAAGAACAAAAAAGCTTATAAAAATCCATAAAATTTTTTCTTAACAGTCAAAATTCCAACAGTAAGTAACAGAAACTACAGAAGTTGAAAAGATAACAAATACTTCAAAACTAAGATTTCATAACAGTGAATTCAAATAACTCTCTACAAAACATCAGTATGACAAAAGAAAACACTTATCTACTCACGTCGAGTGGCTAGCTCATGGGACAACACATTCATTCTCAGCTCACATCCACAGCCATTTCAAGAACACTTCTATTAATCATAGTTATCATCCATAACTCATAACTCAAAATTTCATATAACAATCTCTTTATTTATAAACCTTGGAAAACATTATGTCAGCATAACAAATTACTTTTTACTGTATGTTACTTCCAACGACTGTATCTTTTATAGAGAAACTATAATTGCATTCTATATTTGAGATGGTATGGATAACCATTGAAAAATATCTAAACAAATCTACGTATAACTCGTCTATCTTTAATCCTATTACACAACATTTAAGAGGCTCAAGTCGAGCCATAAAGTCTTTAATTCAAAAGATAATAGAAATAACATCTTTTAAGAACAACAACATTTTCGGTCCATCATTCTAAAGTTTCGGAGCATATTTCTAGCACATATCTCTAACTTTTTTGGAGCACGTGCCAGCTAGATACTTCAATCTGTAACTTGATTGATTGATTATTATCTACAACCCATTAAATCTGTATTGGAAAATTACTTTAAGAAATCAAAAGAAATAAATTTTATACAAGTTCTTACTAAAATTAAGCAATTATTTCTTCTAAAATTTAATTAATTGGCAGAGGATAGAGATTTGCATGTATGAACCAGGTCTTTGTGGTATTATTATGATGAGGTGATTTTTACCTCATCAGATTTAATTATTGTTTATGATATAATGATTCTCACTAGTCTTGGTGAAAGAGATGGTGTAGCATTACTCACTTGTGAGTACCCTGCTACACTGTGACTCTTCTTCACAGTGTGTTTGTATATATATGATGATATGTTTAACAGAGTTGTTTTATGCAGTTTACAGGTACTGGGTATCGGCTCCACCTACTTGTCAAGTCTAAGCGTGCCCTAACCCAATGGAAATATGTTGTTTTAGAGATAGTATCAGGTCTGTCATTAGCCATCGTTCTTCATTGAACAAGTATTCATTTGTCACCTGTTGTTTTGTCATCTAGTCCCATCATGTTAATCTTGTTTTTGTTGTTTTGTTTGGGAATTAATTATATTTTAGTTAAATGGTTATTTAATTAACATATTTGATTTAATGTAAATTTTGTTTAAATATTAGATTAAAAATGTTTATGTTTATGGTTTGATTTATAAAATTAAATTAAACAAGTTATTTATTTAAAAGTGAATGTTAATTTTGTGTAAAGATAATTATTTAAATTCAATTGTTGAATTAATTGTGCAAACTTAAATTATGTGAAAAAGTAGATATTTTGATGAGGTACTTTGCAACAGTTTGTAAATAAATATCAGGAATCATAACTTGGAATTAGAAAATGTGATCTTGAGTAAGCTGTTAAGTTGGAACTGATTGATCACTTGGATTTGCATGCTAATTTTGAGTTAAGATGGCAGTTGTGATTTAATTAATAAGAGAAAAATTGAAAACTTTTGTGTGGAGAATTTTTATCATTCACGGAAGATGTTTTTGGGAAAAAAGTTTTATAGGACAGTTTTTAGGAAAATCTTCTGAGCAGTGTTTTGGTTTTAGCAAAGTTTTGGTTGTGGATTTCTGAGTTCTTCTTTGAGTTTCTGGTGTGAATTAAACAGGAATAACAGGTTCTTTTCCTTTTTAATCTGTAATTTATTTTGAAAGAAACAAAATCTTTTCGTTACTATGTTTGAATGCTAATTGTATTAAGGATTCAAAATGTACATCTGTATGCGGAATTAGATCCTCATTCTTGCATGATTGATTTAACTATTTAAGAGAAATCTGAATGTTGAATCTATTTAACCTTTATTCCTGCGTATGGCTTGATAGTCTCCATCGTTCTTGCCTTGTTCTCTTATGGATGGTTTGTTGCTATCAGTAATGGTTGTTTATATGGGGTCACTGATTATTTCTTTTAAAACAATTCTTTAGATTTTCTATTAGATGGACCCTTGTGTTTCCAGCGCCTTATCTTTTGGCAATTGAGTTCTTTTGAGAAATCAAGTTATGGCACTCAATGATCTAGAAATTATTCAGGGATGAATCATTGAAATTTGATATTAGAAAATCTAGAAATATTATGTTGCTAAATGAGTCTGGGCTGGGTTGGAAAGTTTATTCTATGTGTCTTCTTAAACTTGTAACTGTCTAACTTTGCTGAGTTATCTGCTCTACTCTTAGTCAACTCCTATTTAGCCGATCTTAGGATTGCCTGGAGACAACTGTTACTTCTTCGTTTACCTTTACTTAACTAGCTATCACATGCATGGCGTGTAATCTCTCTTTGTTATCTTGTCTGTGGTGTAGTTAATATCTCCTGAACTTTAGCATGCTGATTGGTGTTTATCTTCCATGGCGTGAGATTTCCCAATACATACGGAGTTGTAATCAATTAGTTTGTTTTATCTTATTGAAAAGAAGTTTGGCTAAGCTTTAATTTTATTAAGGAATGTTCCAGTTTGTATTAGAATTGAATGGAAATTTATTTAGCTGATTAATAATTGCAAAAGTTCTTTTTATTATTCTTTGTTGTTTGATTTAAATTTAATAAAGGCAATACTTATTTTTATTTATAGGTATATGTTGTGTTTCAATTTAATTGAAATTTATATTTATGATAAATTCTTTATTAAAAATAAAAAATTCTTTAATTTGAATTCAACTTAGTGGAGCTTTCTATTCTGAAATTTTTATATTAAATCTATTTGTTAAGAGTAGAAATTCATTAAATTGTATCTATTCTTTATAAGTTTGAATTAAAAGAAATTTAAGTATTATGAAAAGTTATTTATAAGTATGCATAGAAGATAATATTTAAAATTGTGGTTGATAACAATTATAATTGTAGTTTTTGATTCGCTGGTATTTTAATCATTTGATTTGTTTTAAAAGTTAAGTCTACATTGGATATAAAAATGAATGTTTTGAGATATGTGTTTAAATATCTTTGAAGTGAATGATGATTGTGCTTGACAATGTTTAAATATGAAGGAGCGTTATGTATGTTGGTGCATATGTCTTCCTGAGACTTGTATGTTCTTTAAAAGAATTCTAGATTTAATAGAGTTTCACAATTCTAGTATAGGATTTGTTATGGTCAGGTCATGCAAGTAGTTTTTGTTACCTATGTGGTGAATGAGAGTATGATGTTTTATGTCATGGATAAAATGTGGTCATACCCTATTCTGATTTGTGCATGTTAACTATCCTATATGTTATATGAGTTTTCTTTTGCTTATAGGAAGAGTGGCTTTCATTAGGGGCCGGAACCCTAAGAGGTTACCAGGGTAACCTACTGAAAGTAGTTAATTTAGTGAAAACCTAATTAATATACACAGGGTTGGGTGATAATCATAATATAATTCAGATAATTTGTATGCCTCACCTAGTGCTTGTTGGTATGTGGCGACTGATCATGCTATACTATATAGCCCATGGTATACTATACACCCCGCCCCCCTGTCCTTGCCAGGGTTCGGGGGCGCAGCCCCCGAGAAAAAAAATTTTGCCATTTTTTTTCGCGTCATCAGCGAAAAAGGAAAAATCTCCAAAAAAGAAAGAAAACAGAATTTGTAAAACCCTAATTCTGGAAGCTTCTAAAAGCTTGTTAAAAGGGGTTGGGACGGGGGTTACAGTATGATGAAAAACACAATTATTCGCATGATTGTAATAAGTTTTGCACTGGATAATAAAAGTATTGGATGGCCGCGGTTTGGCGGATGTAGCCCAGATTGGGTGAACCATGTTAAATTCTCTGTATTATGATTTATTTTGTGTGTGTTTTATTTCACTGGTTATTTATTTAATTTGCATTTAATTGTTAGATATCTGTCATCTCTAACCCTAATAGTGCCTTAATGCTTGTATAGATTAAGGGTAGGTTGAGAAGGCCTCGAATGGCTTGGTCATTTACCTTGTCTTCCTAAAAGATAATTTGACTCCACATGAGTTTTTCTAGGGGCCGAGAATCGGTAAAGATTTTCAGGGTAACCCTGGATGAGGGTCAGTAGTCTAGGAAGATTCACTAGGGTAACCTAGAACAAATATGTGACGACACTCTATCCTAAAGCATGTTTGTAGTCTTTTGTGTAGAGTTAACTATTGTATTATGGTCATCTCTAGAAGCATATATGTTGAGATTACTATGGTTTGATGTGGTCATGTCATTATGTGTTTGTCAGCCATGTAGTGTAATGTTTATTCTTTGTTGTTTGTTTGTTTATTTTGTGGACCTATCATTATCTCCTAGCACAAAGGGAGTGGACCTTCAGGTTCCACACGATTGGGAGAAAATCATGCTATTTCCTCCATTGGGACCTCTTTCAGATGTTACTATACTTGGATAACATTGCTCATGGAACAAATTCTTGATTCTTCATTTTCGTGATGTGGGACGCTAAGTGTACTCATGAACAAGGTTGGCAACGTGTAATGTTCCTCATCTTTATTGTATATTCTATTGGTGTCTATGAGAGAAATTTTGTAATGATATTATATTGGTATGAGATTTATTACAATCTCATTTGATGTAATCTGGATATATATATATATATATCTTGACTATATTAAGGTTTTGTAAATTGGATCATTCATGAATATTATATGTACTTATGTTTTATGACTTTAATATTATGACGTAATGTTCTTCTTTTGTAAATTTCTAAGTAATGACATCTTGGAATCCTAAGAAAAATTGTGTAATTGAATTACTTTAAAAAATATATATTTGATTAATTTGATACTTTATGCTTTGTTTATTGGATTCCCTGGCGGGGTGTTACAAATAGAGTTAGGTTTATGGTTAGGATTAGAGTTAGATTTGGGGATAAGGTTAGCATTAAGTTTAGGGTTAGGATTACTACTAGGGTTAGGGTTAGGATTAGTTTAATGATTATTTTAAGGGTTGCAATTAGGGATACAGTCAGGGTTAGGGTTAGAATTTGGGTTTAGATTAAGGTTAGGTTTAGGATTACAATTAGGGTTAGGGTTAGGGTTACACTTAGGACTAAGATTAGGGTTTGAATTATAATTAGAGATAGATTAGGGTTAGGATTAGGGTTTCATTTAGGGTTATAGTTAGGGTTAGTTCTAGGGTTAAGCTTAGGGTTATAGTTAGATATAGAATTATTGTTAGGTTTAGGGGTAGGATTATAGTTACAGTTAAGGTCAAGGTAAGTTTAAGGGCTATGGTTAGGCTTAGGAATAGGGTTAGGGTTATATTTATATGTAACATTAATATTAAGACTTGTGTTGGTCTTAGATATAGAACCCTAACCGTAATTTAAACCTAATTCTAACAATAATTGTAATCGTAATTGATCCTTGACCCTAATTGAGCCCTAACCCTAATGCTAATCAAATATTAACCCTAACCTTAACTATAACCCTAACCCTAATCGTAACCCTAATTGAAATCTAATCCTAACCCTATCTCTAACCCTAATTGAATTGTAATCCTAATCCTAACTATAAGTGATGTATAACTATATTTAAACACTAATATATCCTAAACCTAATTGAATTATTTACCTAATTATACCCTAACTCTAATTGAACCTTGATTGAACCCTAACTAAAAACTCTAGCCTTATTAAACCCTAACACAAAATGAGCACTTATTTAACTCTAACACTAACCCTAATTGAACACTTACCCTAACCCTAATTGTAACCCTAATTGAACTCTAATCCTAACCCTATCTCTAACCCTAATTGAATTGTAATCCTAATCCTAACTATAAGTGATGTCTAACTGTATTTAAACACTTATATATTGAACTATTTCTCTAATTATGCCCCAACTCTAGTTGAACCTTGATTGAACCCTAACTATAAACTCCAACCTTATTAAACACTAACACAAAATAAACACTTATTGAACTCTAACACTAACCCTAATTGAACACTTACCATAATTGGACTCTAAAAATATTCCTAATTAAACTCATCCTAATTTAACATTAACCTTATCCCTAATCCTAATTGAATTGTAACCCTAACTTTGAACACAATTTTAATCCTAACCTTAACACTAACCTTGATGCTAATTGAATCCTAATTATAACCCTAACTCTAATTGATTCCTAACCCTAATTGATACCCAATCCCAACCCTTTAATTGAATGCTAAACATAACTCTAATTATAACCCTATTTGAACCCTAATTATAACTCTTATTATAACCTTAATTCTAATTGAATCCTATCCCTAATTGAATCTTACACCTAACCTTGATCATAACCCTATTTGAAACCCAACTTTAATCTTAACACCAAGATTTATAATAGAATTGTACCCCTAATTGAATCCTAACCCTAACACTAATCTTAACCCTATTTGAACCCTAACAATAATTGAATACTAACACTTACCATAGTTAATCTCTAATTGAACAATAACACTTTATAACCCTAATCAAGAATCCTAGTTGTAATCCTAATTCAACCTTAAACTCTAGTTGAACCCAAACCCTAATACTAATTCTAATTGAATCTTAATAACACTTACCATAGTTAAATTCTAATTGAACAATAACACTTTTTAACCCTAGTCATAACACTAATTGAATCCTAGTTTTAATCCTAACTCAATCTTAATTAAACTATAATTGCACCCAAGTTACCCTAATACTAACTATAATTAAACCTTAATAATTAAACCCTAGTTGCACCCAAACCCTAACCCTAACCCTAATAGTAACTCTAATTGAACCCTATACTTGAACCTAACTATATCCTAGAATTGAACTCTAACCCTGACTATAATCCTAATTGATTTCTCTTTGTGATTAAATCTTTTTGATTTATTTCTTTGATCTTTTAATGTTTTTAATCTTTGATACGTTTATTTGATATTTTAATCAAATCTCTAATTTTCCTTAATTTTCCTTTTTGATTAATTTATCTTTGTGATCAAATATTTATTTATTTATTTCATCTTTTAGTTTATCTCAATCTTAAAACTTCTAGAAATTTTTATAGAATTATTAAACTAATAAGATTTTTTTACTTATTTTGAAATTTTTTAATAGAGTATCTATTATTATTGTTAATTTTTTTAATTAAGATTATAAAATTATAAAAATTATGATATAAAAAGGTCAAGGTCTGAATGAAGGGTCATTTAAAAGAAAAACATGGTGTGAGTAATTTAAGAGCTCTTTTATAATCAAGTGGTCATTTGAATTTGAAAAGAACAATTAATGGTATAAATTTTAGTTGAGGATTTGTTTTTGTTTCATCAAATATCTTTAATTTCAATTATTTTGATTTTTTTGTTTCATCAAATCTCTTTCATTTATTTTTTTGTTAGTTCAAATGTCTTTGATTTTCATAAATTTTTATTTGATCAAATCTCTTTGATTTTGATTTTTTTGTTTGATTAAATTTCTTTGATTTTGATTTTTTTGTATGATCATATCTCTTTGCTTTTGATATTTTTTTAATTTCAAATATCTTTGTTTTTTATATTTCTATTTAATCAAATCTCTTTGATTTTGTTTTTTAATTGATCTATGTGATTTTAATTTTTTATCTTTGATTTATTTATTTGACCTTTTCATGATTTATTTATAATCATATCTCTCTATGTTCAATTTGTTTGTGATCAAATTTATGTATTCATATAGACATTAAAGTTTAATAAACCACTACTTATTAAACTTTTAATCTAATTACAAAATAACATAACTATAATCTTAATTAATTTTAATAGTGTTAGTTTTAGAATTAAGGTTAGAGTTATAGTTTAATTTGAACCTCAACCCTAATTATAATCTTAACCTTTATCCTACTTCTAACAATCACCCTAATTATATGGAGCATGGGCGGGAGCGGAGTGGTGGGCGGGAAAATGGGTGTTTTGAATCTTTTGGTACTGAGCAGGGTGATGGCGATGGATCTGTGAAGGCGGGTCACGGGTCTGCCTCGTGTAAGAAGAAAATCGTGGAGGAACCGGAGTGGGAGGATTCCCCAAAAAAGCGTGCGGATGACCCAAGAAGGAAGAATATTCCAGTTTCTCCCCCTGTTAAACCTGTCGGCGATTGCCCAAAAGATAACCTCAAAGATGTTGTGGGGTCTGGTGACACGAATGGCGGGCATTGTAAGAAGTGGGCCTCACTGTTTGGGGTTAAACCTAATGGTAAGTCTTCTTTCCCCCCTATGCATAACATTTCTTGCCCTACAGTTGGAAAATTTACAATTTCTATTCCAGACGAGATCATTGATCATAATATTGCTATAATGGAAAATTCCCTGGTTGGAAAATTCATGGGCCAAAGGCCAAATATTGAGATTGTTAGGGATTTCGTTAAAAAAAATGGAGAACAAATGGTAGTGTCTCTGTTGCGGCTCTCCCAAAAGGCTTCTTTACTTTTGAGTTCTCGAATAGAGATGACATTAAGGCTGTTAGATGTGGAGGACCATGGGTTATTGGGAAATCAACTCTCGCACTTAAAAAATGGTCTTCAAACTTAGATCTAACAGACTCCATCTTTGAGACAGCCCTGATTTGGGTTAGACTTCATGGTCTCCCTCTGGAATATTGGAACGAGGATGTTTTCAGGGGGATAGCTAGTTCCTTTGGGGAGCTATTATCGATTGACCCTATGACAGCTGGAAGAAGGAGACTGGTGTTTGCCAAAATATGTGTGGGTGTTTCTCAGCAAGCGGATCTTCCCTCCTCTATGGAGATCCACTCAAAACTTGGCTCTTGGCCGTAGGCTATTGAGTTTGATACCATCCCTTTTGCCTGCTTCAACTACAGAAAATCTGGCCATTGGGTGAAGCATTTCCCCCTTAAGGCAGTAAAAGAAAAGGAAAATACTAAAAGGGCCTCAAAAGTGGTATGGAAAAAGAAGCAGGAGCAAAAACTTGTTACGGAGCCAGTGGGAAAGGTTGTAGATACCCCTGATAATCTCTCGGGTGAAGCTGGAAATGATGGCTCCACCTTCCAGGTCCCCCAAGCTCTTGTTCTTGAGATTAAGTTTGGTTCTCAGGACAAAGGAGAAGGAATGGATTGTAAGGCTGGGAACTTGGCTCTAAGCAAGGTGGATGTTTTTCATTATAATATCTCTGTTGATGCTGGAAATGAAGGCTCTGCCATCCAGACTCCCCAAGTTTTGGTCCCAGAGCTTATCTCAGATTCTCAGGACAAAGAGGTAAGTGTGGGATGGGAAGCTGGGAAATTAGCCCTAAGTAATTCAGATGATTCTATTACCTCAAAGATGAGCCCCACCTTTTGAGACCTCGTGATGCCAGGGCTAGACGATATTCCTATTCAGGGTCTTTCTCTGGAGGTAGGCATTCCCCTGATTGTGTCTCCGGTTAGGACAAATAACCCAGGTGCTGATTTTTGTTCGGATGTGGCTTCTTTTGAGGTCATTAAAGACACCTATTTGGATCCTAGCCAGGCAACCCTTCTTAAAAGAAGTATCTCCTTGCCTTGTGGGAATGGGCTCATGGATACCCTCCCCTAGGAGTAGAAATTCCTCTCTGAAAAAGAATGGGAATCCAGCAAAGAATCAGATAGTCAATATGATACAGATAGAGAAGAGGTGCTATCAAAGAAAAAGAAGAAAAAACTGAAAATCAAAATCAAAATCACCCCTTGTGGGATTTCAACAAGATCGAGAGCAAAAGTGGACTGTGGGGCAATATCTTTGGCCAAAGGCAGAAGACCCAAAAATTTGATAAGAGAGCACCATAACTTTCAAGATATTGTGGATGGCTTCCAAAAAACCATCCCGGAGCTCCTTCTCTCTCCTAAATTCCCATGAAGTTATTATCCTGGAATATAAGGGGACTAAATAACCCCCACAAGCAGGATATTTTACACAATTTTTCCTAAGACCAAAAGCCGGATATTCTTGTCATTCAGGAAACCAAAATGTCAAGTGAAAAGGTGGAAAAGTTTTCTTTGTTTCAGCACTGTTCCATCCAGGGAAGTGATTCTACCGGTGCCTCAGGTGGGGTTGCGACTTTTTGGAACTGTAAGGTCATAAGAGGTGATCCTCTTTTTTCTCGTCCTAATCATGTAGCCACTAGATTTACTCATATAAGAGACAATTTCAGCTGGATCTAGTCTAATATTTATGCTCCTAACTACAAAAAATCTTGGAAGGCTTTTTGGAAAGAGCTGGATGCTTTTTAGAATATATTTCAAAATGACCCTGGGGTTGTCATGGGAGATTTTAATTCACCTCTCCTTCAGGGTGAGAAGTTTGGCGGCTCTCAGATCAATGAAGAAAGCAAAGATCTCTTGGATTTCATCAACAATCAGGCCCTGATCGACCTGGACTTGCAAGGGAGCTCTTACGAATGGTCGAATCAAAGAGTTCTATCTGATCTGATCCAGGTGAGACTTGACAGAACCCTTGTTTCTGATATTTGGATCTTAAATTATTGCTGCTCTTTGAAAACCCTCCCTAGGATTGGATTTGACCATTTCCCTATTAGTTTTGTTACTGACCCCTTAAAAATTAAAAGGAATACTCCCTTTCGCTTTAAGAAGATGTGGCTTTCCCATCCTCTCATCTGAGAGGAAATAAGGAAATGGTGGAATATTAAAATTAAGGGTACTTCCTTATTTAGAATTGCCAAAAAACTAAGAGAAGTTAAAATGAATCTCAGAAATTGGAAAAAAGAGTCTTTTGGCAATATCTTTCAAATCAAATCTGATCTTTAGTTTAGGCTGTCTAAAATCCAAAACAAAATTCAAAAGGAAAGCTACTCGAATGAAACTAAGGAAAAGGAAAATGAGATTCTCTCAAAACTTCACGAGACAATTGCTAGAGAAGAGGAATTTTGGAGACAAAGATCCAGAGCTCCCTGGCTTAAGGCTGGAGACAAAAATACCAGATATTTTCATCTTTCAGCATCTAAACACAGGGCAGCTAACAAAATCTCTGCGATTGTGGTTGATGGCAGAACTTATGAGGAGGAAGAGGATATTAGAAGAGAAGTTATCCTATTCTTTAAGAACCTCCTGTCTGAGAAAGAGGGTATTAATTTGGAGGATCAAAATTAGCTACTGGAGGCTATCCCCAGGATTGTTAACTCTAGAGACAATGAAATGTTGACAGATATACCCACCAGTGAGGAAATCAAAAAAGCTATTTTCTCTTTTGAAGGAAGCAAAGCACTTGGTCCTGATGGATTTCCTTTACTTTTCTTCCATTGGTTCTGGGACATTGTTGGGGAGGATGTTGAGAAGGCGGTGAAAGAGTTCTTCCGCTCTAGAAATCTTTTGAAGGAATTAAATGCCACCTTCTTCGTTCTTATCCCCAAAAAACCTGGAGTGCAGGATTTTGGAGGCTTCAGACCCATCAGCCTTTGTAATTCCTTCTATAAAATTATTTCGAAGGTGCTTACCTCTAGGCTACTTCTCATTCTACCCTCTATTATTGCTCCTCAATAGAATGGTTTTGTGCCTGGAAGACAAATTCTTGACTCTATTGTCCATGCTCATGAGAATGTTCATTCCCTCTTGGTCTCCAAATCAGAAGGATTTCTTCTTAAGCTTGACATTTCGAAGGCTTATGATAGGGTGGACTGTAACTTTCTGTTTAAGATCTTAAAATCTTTTGGTTTCAATGAAAGGGTTCTGCAGCTTATCGAACAACTCATCACTTTTGCTTCTATGGCGGTTCTTATTAATGGATCCCTTTCCACTTTTTTCTGTAGTTCTAGAGGGCTTAGACAAGGAGATCCTATTTCCCCTATCCTTTTCACGATTATGGCTGAGAGTTTTGGTAGGAATATGAGTAAATTGGTTGCTCAAAGAACTATTATGGGGCTCAAACCATCATCAAACAATTTGATATGCTCTCATCAATAGTTCATGGATGACACTTTGCTGATGGGAAGATCTGTTGTTTAAGAAGCTAAAGAGATGAAGAAAATTTTGGATACCTATGGCAGAGCTTCTGGTCAGGTGATAAATAAGCAAAAAAGTTCGCTGTATTTCTTTAACACACCTTTGCATAGACAGAGAAAGATAGCTGGAATTCTCGATTGCAAGATAGAGTCCCTTCCTGCTACTTACCTGGGACTGCCTCTATGTTTAAAACCTCTGAATACTTTTTAGATCTCTCTGGTTGATAGGTTTGGGAAAAAACTCTCTAGCTGGAAAGAAGCTCGCCTAAGCCAAGCTGGAAAACTCCAGCTTCTTAAAGCCTCTCTACAAAACCTCCCTATCTATGCTCTCAGTCTTTTTAAAATCCCATCCAAATATGTTGAAACCATTGAGAAGATTAAAAAGAGATTCCTTTGGTCTGGAGTTGAAGAAAGAAAAATAATGCCTCTTGTTGGATGGGATTTGGTTTGTAGATCTAAAAAGGATGGATGCCTCAAGGGCTAAGAAAAATCAGACTACTGAACAAGTCACTCCTAGTGAAACAGATATGGAGACTTTTCTTTTCCTCTGGGGAATGGAGTGAAATAATTAAAAGTAGGTATTTGCAAAATAACAATTCCCTCAAAGACCTTATTGAGAATCCTAACCTCCTGAAAGGATCAAGTTGCTGGAACTATATGATTGATGGGATAAAGGTGGTGAAATTGGGATTGAAATGGCAGGTTCGCAATGGTAACCAGATTAGATTTTGGGATGACTGTTGGCTGTGTAATGAACCTCTGTCTCAGGATGGGAATCTCAGTAGATGGGCTGAGTTTTGCAAAGATACTTTTGGCCTTTATGTTAAAGACTACTGGCGGGATGGTAAGTGGATCAATCTTCCCCTGATAAACCCTGTTTTAGTCCTTGTTTACTCCTCCTTGAATGTTGTCAGACTATGCTTAAATCAGGAGGATAGTCTTATTTGGATGTATGAGCCTTCTGGGTGCTTTTCTATCTCATCTGCCTTTGCCCGGATTTCACATGCTCCTAACCCTCCCCCTCTGTGGTCGCAAGCCTGGACTAAGCATCTCTTACCTAAGGTTAACATTTTTTTCTGGTCTTTACTGCAAAATAAAGTTCTAACTGTGGATAATCTTAGCAAAAGAGGTGTTCTGCTCCCTAATAGATGCTACCTTTGTAAAAGCAATGCTGAACCGGTTAACCACCTCTTTATCCACTACCCTTTCTCCTCCTTGGTTTGGGACAAGCTTCTGAAATGCTGGCATTTTTCTTGGGCCCCCCAGAGTCGGTTGAGGATTTTTTAGTTCAATGGAAAGCCCCTTCTTTCAACCCCTTTATTAAAAAACTGTGGGCTTTCTCATTCCCCCATGTGACTTGGGGAATTTGGAAAGAGAGAAACAACCAGATCTTCAGGGATAAGGAGTTGTCGGAGGAACTTGTGTTTGAAAAAATTCTAAGGATGATTAAAGAAAACTTCTCTATTGTTCCCTTCAGGGAGGACAAGGTTGAGACTGTGGTTTTCTCTCCTTTTGGCAGCCTGATTACTAGGGAATGGAGAATTAAATGGGATATTTCCAATGCCCCTAATACTACCAAAAAATACAGGGATGGAGTTTGTTGGAGTTTTCCTATGGAAGGCTGGGTCAAAGCCAACTTCGATGGCGTGGCCAAAGGAAATCCGAGGAAGGCAGGGTGTGGTGGGGTCCTAAGGGATTCGGCAAGTAACTTTATGGGAGTTATCGCCACTCCTTTGGGGGTCCAAACTAATCATGTGGCAGAAGCGGCGGGGGCTTATTACATAATCAACCTTGCTGTGGGAATTAAATGTAAAAATTTATGGCTTGAAGGTGATTCAAAAAATATAATTGATAGCTTTTGTGGTAGGTCCCAGCCTGCATGGTTGATTAAAAATTGGATAGAAGATGCTAAGGTTCTACTTAGTAAGTTCGATAGAATAAAAATTACTCATGCTTACCATGAGGCGAACGCGGTTGCAGATTTTTTTGCCAATGAGGGAGTTAAGAGTGACAAAATCCTCACGTGGCACAAAAAGACTGACCTCCAATTCAAGGTTCAAGCTTTATTGGAGCTCGACTTGGTGAATGGAAAAGAGGCGGCACCTTGTAATAATGAGGAAGGTACGAGTCATGAATAACAAAATTAGAAGATATAATGGAACCGAGAGGATCTGGAAGATAAATTATTTACGCTGGCATGCTTTGTGGGTCCTGCGAAGTAAAGGAACTATCTGGAATAGGTTTTCTGTCTACAACAGTACTCGAACTAAGATCTCAAAAATGGGCAGGGAACGGAAGAGGGTTGAACCTACCAGCTTCGAGTCACATACCAAGAATACTAAAGTGTGGAGTAAAATAAGAAGGGGTGGCTTACTTCCGTTCATCGAGAAACTCCATGGCCCTAAGGAGGAGATTATAGATTTTTTTGAGAAAAATTGGAATAATGGAGAGGTTCTTCTCTTTGGAAGGAAAGTTCAGATTGATGAAGCTTTGATTGCAGAGGTGACTGGCATTCCGATGGAAGAGCATAAATTTTTCAGAGATAGGAAATTCTCTAACGAAGCTATGATGAGGTTCCCTAAGTCTAAAACGAAGAAGCAAAAACTTGTCAAGATGACGAACAGTTACTATGAAGCGGACACTATAAAAGCTTTATGGAGAAAAGTGCTAAGGGTTATCATGGAGTACATCACTCTTGATGGCCGCTTCACTAGGGTTTATGGATACCACTTCGTGTTGTTCAATCACTTCTGGCATAAGGTGCATGTTTCTATCCCTTTCTTCTTGCTTTGTTCCTTGATAAATAGCTTTTCTGACCACAGTAGAAGCCCTAAAAGATACCTGATTCTTCACACGGGTCTTTTAAGGCTCATTTATGAGCACTTTCAGAATATGCCTACCCTTCCAAACCCTATAGCCCCTTTGGAGCTTGATGAGGACGATACTGAGCCTAGCATTTCTAATACTAAAGCTTCCCTCGGCCATACCAAGAGCTCTTCGCCTCCTCTACCCCCCCTTCTATCTCTGGCCATTCCCCCCAGCCTTCTGGTGCTTGCTCTGCTCATGATTTTGGCTGTACTAACCCTAATGCTAAAGTTGCAGGCTCTAGCTCTCCGGTTAATAAGTTAGTCTCCTACCCTGATGATTCCCCTGTTGTTTCTGCTAAAGCGGTCGGGGTTAGTCTTGAGGATCCCCACATCCCTCAGAATATTCAACAGGAGAACTATAGTCCTCCTAGAGGTGCGCAGTCAGTGATTTTTGGGGTCAATTCTGATAGTGACCCCCCTTTTTACTTCGTTGGAACTGCCAAGAGTTGTTCTGTGGACCACCTTAATTCTGCCAATTGGTTATTCCATGAAATTAGTGAGTTGAAAACAAAAAGTCTGTCTCTTCATAGTAAATTAGGGGAAATTGAAGCTAAAGTTGCGGGGTTAATTCAGCTTGAAGCGGAGAAGAATACCAATGTGAAGGATAACACTCAAAAAGATAGCACTGTTGAAAATGATATTGAAAAAATGAAAGGAAATTTGAAAAAAATTGCTAACCAAAACTGTAGAATTTCCAGACATAATGTTGTTATCATCAAAGCCATGTCCGAAAGACTGGAGAAAACCTAGAAGAGAGCTCTGATTGTCGACCTTGATCAGGAGAAAGACCAGGATGAGGAAGTAGGGATCTCTAAACATACCAAATCAAGCATGAAAAGAAAAGCCTTGATGACCCCAAACATGACTCAGATCTTTATGGAGGGGGTCCAGGATATGGTGGATGTGGAAGAGGTCGCAGACGAGCTTTTAAAATCTATGGATTAGCTGTGGCTGGGCCCAACTTTGTCTGTTTGCTGGCCGTCTTATGGTTTTTTTGTGGCTTTTTGGGGCTGTCTGCTTATGCTGGTTTTTTTCTTTCTGACAGCCTTTTTATCTTTTGGACCTCTATTTTGGTCTTAGATTGTAATGTTACTTATGGTTTCAGGTCCTTGTAAAACCCGTTTATCCCCTTTTATCAAAAACAATCACCCTAATTATAATTCTAAACCTATTCATAATCCTAATTGTAATAGAAACCTTAATTCTAATTGTAACCCTAATTAAACCCTAACCCTAACCCTGACCATAATTGAACCCTAACCCTAATCTAACTTTAACCTTAACTATAATTAAATTCTAATCCTAGCCTTGTTGAACCATAATCCTAATTGAATATAAACCCTAAATGTAACCTTAATTAGATCTTAATTGAATGTTAACTCTTATTGTAATGATAACCCTAACACTAATTAATCCACAACCCTAAACCTAACCCTAAATCCATCCCAAATCCTAATCTTAACTTGTAACCCTAACCTTAATAGAAATCTAAATCCAACTCTCACACCAATTGAATGCAAACCCTACCCCTAACTCTAAACCTAATAGAAATCCAAGTGTAAATCTAGTTGAAACTTTACCCTAACCTAATATTAAACCTAACCCTACTTGAACCTAATATTTTTTATGTGTAATAGTAAATTTATGATATTTTAATTTACAATGCAATATTAAATTTATTAAAGCTCTTTCATACTTAACTTTCTAAATTCTAGAAACTTCTCTTTTATGTGTAGTGATTTAACAATTTTTTTTAATTTATTATCTTTATAAATAATAATTATTTTTTATTGAAAAATATTACTTAAATAAATCTATACAAAATCATCAACTATATTTTTTAAAAATAGAATCGTACTTTTATATGAAATAGTAAATTTAGAATATTCTTTTATACTTAATTTTTTAAAATTTTAGAAAATCTAGCCATTTCACTTGCTTTGATTTTTATAATATTAGAAACTCTAAATATTTCACTTTTTATAATTTAATAAACTTTACCTATTTCACTTATTATAATTTTTTTTATACTAACTATGATATTGATTTTTATAATATTATAATAATATTATATTCTTTGGTTAGATTTATGAACTATAATTAAAATGATTGTAAATTATGTTTGCAAATATTGGATATATATTTTTAATTATTACTAATAGAATTTCAACATAACTTTGAAATTTCAACATATATGTATTTTATTGTTGAAGTTAAATGGATCTAAAATATTTATTATTGATTAAGTTGGTGAATACATATTTGATATTTTAAAGAAATAGAAGTTAATATCATACTTGAACAAATTTGATAAAATGAATACCTCTCACATCATAAAATTAAACAAAAGAGACTGATTATCTATACACCCAAAACACTCCTTAAACTTAGACACTAAATCCAAGGAAGAGAATTATTCACCCATAACATCAACCTTTATTCTATTAATTAAATTTTGAATGACTTAAAATATTCACCAGAAGATTAAATCTTTTGAAATACAAATATCTAATAATATAAAATAGTGGAAGCTTAACTCATACCCAAAATAGATTTAATAAAACATATTCCATTCAAACCTTTAGAGTGATTATTAATACATCCAAAATATTGTATAAGAACAAACTAAAACAATATATATTTATCCTCCCAAAAAAATAATAAAAATAAAAAATAAAAAACCATAACAAAACAAAAACCAAACAAAATCTCTATCTCTATTAAAACCCTAAAATTCTAGGCAAAGCTCTCATGCAAAATAATGATCAGATTTCTCTTAAATCCCATGGTCCTTGGGCATTCACATTTACAAATGTTAAACCCTCATATATAATATAGATTTTTCCCAAGAAAAACACAAGCAAAATTTGTTAAATTAAAAAATAAAATACAATAGAGTTGCCATACCAGACAAAAGGAAAATGCATTCTGCCTGCACATAATGCACTACGCCTTGGTGGAATATGGAAGAAACAGGGGAATATTGGTTCTATGTAGAGAGACAGATCTCAAAAATGTATTCCCCATTTTTGAGATCCCATTAATTTATTCCTACAAGTTTTAAATCACTTGCAATACCAAATCATCTTTGACATCATCATCACATAAATGCTTCTACAAATTCTGATCATCTTCTAAGCGATCCCCCTTGAAGAAATGCAAATTTTCAACTATGAACACATTGCAAAAAAGGAAAGCCAAGGCACATGACTATATATAAGGCCAAAGTATTGTTAAATCAAATGTAAGGCTAAAGTATTGTTAAATCGAATATGATGGTTATAATATTATACTTATTGTGTATTGGAATGCAAGATCTTGGAAAATTGGGTGTACATAGAGTGACAGTGTTATCTCTTCCTTTGTTTGGTTGCTTACCTTCGCAAATAACACTATTCATAGCATTCAATCTAAATATCAATTCTAAAGAATTCAACATGGGAGTAAATTGTCTAAAAAACATAGATAACCGGTAAATAACATACCTTTGCAATCTAAAATTCTCTCTCCCAATGTCAATGAAATGATTCACTATATTCAAGTAGATCTCAACCAAGTTTTGTGGTACCTGCACAATCTGCAATTCTCTCTTCCAACAAGCTTTGTATCCTACAAAATAATTCTTCTTTATAATTTCTTCCATCGTTTCTTTTTCACTCCCATCGGAAGACCCTTCCACTTCCATTGGTTACTCTTCCGCTCCTCCACTATTGTTAGTTTAGTATGGTGACTCTTTGACTGCCCACTACTTGTTTGTAATGGTTTTTCATTCTTTTTTATGTACTCAGGTCTTTTGATCCCCTACTATGATTGATAGAACGCCTCTCGGTGTAATTAAGATTTGGCTAACCCATTTTGTAAAAATCACCATGCATTATAAATAGTTGATTTGATATCCAACCTTCACAAACTTGTAAAATTTTCTTGGACATTATTTTGGGTGGCTACAATAAGCTCTAATCATTTTTGGGGGGTTCTCTAAATGAAGGGGGTCAATCTAGTTGTTTTTTCTTTTAATTTTGTTGGTTCATGTGATCATGTCTCTCACACTAAATCCCTTCTATTTAATTATTCTTTGTGATACTTCTAATAAATGAAAAATCAAATGTAGATATTATGGAAAGAAAAGGCATACAATAGTACAAAATGTTGGTTTTATCAAATTGAGGAACTGGAGAAAATTATTCTTAGTCATGGTATTGCCTTGATCCTTTAGTTCCAACACATGCAAAAACATCATCCAGTCTCACTCAGACATCTTGTAAAACACCATCATTTGGGGATGAACAATGTAGTCCAATGACTTGAATTGATATCTCATCACCCATATCACATGTTGCAGCAAATAGATTTAGTGTTGAATCATTCATGAGTTCTCATGATTCCTTGTGTTAGGATATTGATATCATCACTATAGATCTACCACATTGGAATACATATCCACCAAACATGACATCTTGGTTTGTAGAATTCCACCTTGTAGATTTGGATGACACCATTGAGGATATTTGTCTTCTATTTGATGACAACTTTGATAAAGTTACATCAACATTTCCATCTTTAGATATTGCTCTTACCTCATCTACATTGTCTTCTATCATGATAGATTGTGTAGATATTCATGATTTGACCAATCCAACTTACTTATCATCATCTACAATAGTATTAGATTCACATCGTTCCAAACATAAGCACACATACATGGTCCATGTTCCAAAATCTTCTATAGTACCTAATCCATCATATAAACATCCATCACACATCAACATTGTCTTGGATATCTTTGAGCATCATTCAAAGGAATAATTAGCATCATTTCAATATTTGGAGATCATGTGCATCATTCATAGACATTTATCTTACTTTTTGCATATTCCTATCAAGAATGGGAAATCATCTTGCACACATTTATGGTGTTTTTCTTCCCATGGGGAGAAATTTTATTCAACATTTGTGGATCATCTTTAGCATCCAATATTGAGCATTTACTAGCACTATAGGCATCATTTTGAGGGGATAATGTATGGTTTCTCTTCTACTTCTAATTTTTGGAGGAAGCATTTCCTCACATGGTGTTCATCACTTCATAGTTTCAAGGGGATCAAATGACCTCTCTTTTCTCTCCTTTGGGGGAAAAATTTCTTGTACTTATGTGATAGATGTATTCCTTGGGGGATCATCATGAGTTCTATATTTTTCACTTGTAAATTTTATTTCATTGCATTTGCATCATTTCTCTTTTGGAGAGGGGTTTTTATTTCCCACTACATTTTTCTCCTTTACTCCACTTTATGAGATATTTGTACATGAGTATCTAACATGGTCTTGTAGCCATCTTGACTCATCATTAGTGCATATATTACTCCCTAAGTTTCACTTAATGGAGGTGTTAGTATAAATAGATTCATTATCATACCTAATTAGCTAATCACCTTTCTACGATTGACCTATTCACACCTAGCTTAGGTTTACTTAGGTTTCTTTTTTTACTCCCACTTCATATGGTTGAGACATGTTGAATCCTCATGACTTGAGACACCTATCGATAATTTCTCACACTTTTCAATTGAGCTCACAAGTGTTCCATCTTTGGAGGGGTAGTCAGAGTTTTATTCCTACCTTCTCACCTCTTTATTCATATATTTGATAGAAATGCTATTGTTCAAATTTTATTCACTTGTGGAAGTTATTTCATTCTCTTAATCTTGGAATTCTCCAAAAATTCCATTAGAAATATCATGGGATTTGTATACAAAATCAAGCAATGAAAGGAGATAAGAAGTTCAAATGGACCTAAAATATGTAAAAATTGAGTTTCTAAAGAATAATGTGATGGAATAGTTAGCATTCATTGCCAATTTTTAATATAATATTTCATGTAGACTATGATGTAAGTGGAAATTTAATTCAAACATTTTTGAGTCAAGAAGGAAGACAAGTAGTGTGTATTTTAATGAGAAGCTAAGGGGTGCAAGGGAAAGGTATTCAATTTATGACCAAAGATTTTGTCATAATTCAAGCATTGAAGAAGTAGAGTTATTATTTATTACCAAAGGAGTTTATGTTGTATATTGATAATCATTAAGGATTGTAATATTTGAATAGATAAGGTAAGTTGAACTAAAGACATATGAAATGTATAGAATCCATGCAAATGTGTACTATATGTTGAAGTATAGAAGTCAAAAGTCAAAAAATATTACATGTGTTGAGTAGGAGGCAAATTTTGGTAACAAAAATGAGAATAGAGGTGGTTGGATTTGAGGAATTGAATTATTTGTATGAGATTGATCCTAAATTTGTAGATGCATGGAGAGCATGTAAGGAGCTAGTAAGTGTTAAAAAAAGTAAAAGGATTAACTATTTGACTGTGAATGATATGTTTTCAAGTGTAGCTAGTTATGCATTCTTATAAGCTCAATAAGATATAATTTGATCAAGGAGAAATATTTGTAGTAATTTAGTAATACATTTAAGGTGGGGAAGAAAATTTTCTGCTATAAATATATAGGGGTGTAATAAAATTTGTCAAGGGGTGCAAGACATGTCAAGTGGCAAAGGAAAGTAGCTCTAGAATATAGTTTTTACTAGCCTATATGGATTCTTTTAGGGAGGACAAAAATACAGGTTACATGTGATTTCCAAGAACACAAAGATGTCATGATTATGTATTTATAGTTGTGAATAGGTTCTCCAAGATAGCACATTTAATTCAATGTAAGAAGAATAATGGTTCAATACATATAACTAAGTTATTTTTCAAAGAAAATGTGAAGTCGCATTGTTTCCCAAAGAGTATTATTTTAGATAAGACATGAATTTCTCATTATTAAAGATAATATAAACTTTAAGTTTAGGTTAGCATACCACTAAAAAATGGATGGACAATTAGAAGTATTAAATAGGAGTTCGGGTGACTTATAAAGATGTTTAGTTAGATAAAAGATGGAAATTTGGAATGTATGTCATTATGACAAGTAAGTTTACATACAAAAATTCACTTTATGAGTACTAGAAAGACACCATTTATTGTCATAGATGGAAACAACACAAGAAATATGTTTCAATTGAGAGATAAGGAAGAAAATATGAATGTAGAGGTAGAATAATTTTTAGAACACATGATGTACACACAAAAGTAATGTCATCTAGAGAAAATTAAAAAATAGTAGAGGAAGAAAGATGATGAAAAGAGAATATATAAGGATTTTGTAGTTGGAGAAGTGGTGATAATACATCTCAATAAGGATTTACAATTGTAACATACGGGTATGCACATGATCATCATGGAAAAAACAGGCCCTTAAGTGGTAATGAAAATTCAAAAAAATCAGAGTTAGGCGACTTGACATAAAAATTTGAATAAGTTATCTATATTATTTCAAAAATATGTAAGAATAGAATTTGTGGAAAATTGAATGCAGTTTCTAAACTACTAAGTTTATTTTATTTTTTTAAAAGTCTATTTGGTAAAAATTTGAAATTTCAATGCAGTAGTACTTAAATTTCAGGGAAAAAATAAG
>VDFB02105785.1:526963964-526975759 GCA_007258455.2 Sequoia sempervirens | reverse complement strand
ACATGGAGATCTAACTCCCAAGGTCCTAGTAATCGGTTCTCGATTATGCTGATTTCACTCAGTGTTTGATGTAACTATAATGTTCAAGGGGTCTTTGTTGGTAACAAGGAACAAGATCGTACAACATCAAGTAATCTATGTTTGGGTGGTTTTAAATAAAAGAAAAATATGAAATAGAGCTTTAAATCATAGAAACATGAATACAATCCTTACGTATCCAAACATGCATATCAATAATGAGTGTTCATTCCACCTAACCACAACTACAACAAGATGCAATCCATAGAATAAAATATGCTACTGCATACATCCATAATGCTAATTCAGATATCATCAGTATCCATGAAACTTACTTCAAACAAATCACTCACTCATCATCCAAAATACAAATCAAATGAATACAATAACAATTTAATTCATAGATAATCCAATGATATGATCTTGAATCTAGTTCCTTCTATTGATTTTCATCAAATAAGAAACAATTAAGCACAAAAAAACCACTGCTGTATGGATTAATCATGTACCATTAACCTTATCAAAATGGATCCAAACTTTAGAATCATAACATGAAAACATATGAAAACTGTAAAATAATCAAACCTTTTTACTGAACTTTTTAGAGTATCTTTCTAAAACATTGAAATCCTAGATCTAGTTTCTATCTTCTATCATTAGGTGGTTGATCTTTCTTCAATTAGCTGACCTTTACAAAGTAGATTCTAATAGTACATATAGGGTGCCACATGCATGAATTTCTCAATTATCAATCGAGATCCACAATTCATGGAGTTGAAAATGAACGCAATAGTAGACTCAAGAACCCCAGTTTTCAAGGTTGATCACTCCATTGTACAAAAAGGAAATTTGAAACCCCAAGAAGGAAGTGAAACCCATGGATCAGACTTAGAGTTGAACTTATGTCAAAATCCACAAAAAGAAGAGAAGAGCAGATAGAGCATGATAACAAGAGTCAGTCACGTTTGCACTAAATGCTCAAGAATATACTCATCAAAACTAGAGAACACTTGTTGAAGAGTATCAAAATCCGGCCCATCCAACCAATCACCTTCAAATTTTATTCTTTCAAATTCTTTAGAAACTAAATTTTGCATCTCCTTTAACTTGATTAGTTCCTTTTTAGTTATTTTTACTTCCTCCTAGATATCCATAAACTGATCTAACGATAAACTCTCCCCATCATCTCCTTTTTGCATGATTTCCTCAAAACTACCCCTCCATTTCTCCCTTATTTTATCCAAAGATAGGCCTTCTTTGTTTGAGGAATCTAATTTGATTACAATGGCCACAACTGCCTCTAGCTCAACCATTTGTTGATTCAAGTCTTTACTGATTTCTTGGACTTCTCCTTGATGTCTATGCATAGCCCTAGACTTGCATCTTATGATGCTCATAGTCTTTTCCACAAAATCTTCATTACCAATATTAAGAATTGAATATTCTAATAAGGTGGATTTTGGTACCTTGCTGACGTCTTCCAGCCTTTTAACATATTCCTTATATTCATCATCCTGCTTGTCCAAATCCTTATCCTGCTAGTGTAGATCTTCTGCTAATTCAAGAGTAGCTTTATGAATCTTAGAACCCTCAACAAGAACATCATCAACCTCTTGGTTGAGATTTTCCAACCACTTATCCATCATCCCTACTTTCCCTTTCATTTGAATTAAATCATCTGCTTTCCTCTTTGTTAACAAACTTGGGGATTCAGGAAGAGCAGCTTGTTGAGAAATGGGACTTGAAACATTTTTCAAGAAACCATGAAGCTGATCTAATTGAGCCTTAAGCTCATCCTTTCTTTATTTATCTTTAACCATCTGGGATTTTGTTGAAGAGGCCACAATGCCAATCAAACTCATTTGCTGGTTTCTTGTAGGCTTTCCCAAATTTACCACCCCCAACTGATAATCCATGATTTTCATATCATCACGACTCTTCTCCATTACATGTATGACACATTCAACAATGATCTCTCCAGCATCAGTGAGCCTAGTAGAGTGAAGAACCCAGGCCTTCTTCTTAGGTTTTTCTTTCCCAATTTCTTTCATCATTTCTTCCCAATTCAATGGTTGTGGTTGAACAACTTGTTTTCTCTCCAAGTCCAGTTTTAACCAAGTAGGAGCAATAGGAGTAGTCGCTATCTGGGCTGAAGAAGAAGAAACAGTAGTGGAAGACATAGGTTGTAACAATGTAGGCCCTAGTTGAGAATCAACCTCCTACACATTTTTTTGATCACTTTGCTCTGTTTCCCCTGCTAACCTTTTTCTCTTGCAGCCTTTTAGCCTCCAACTCCTGCTTTAAGCATTCCTCTTTTATTTTCTTCTTCTCTAACATTTGATTTCACTACTTCTTCAATTCTTCAACATAGTCCCATGCCTCCTTGGACTTCCTTTCATGTTTAGCAATCCAACAACCTCTCTTTCCCTATTCAAATGTTCTTGCTCTTCCTTTTTCCTATAATCCTCTTCTTGTGCTTTGAGCTTAGCCTCAATAGCTTATTTTTATCTTCTTTGATGGGCCTTTTCCTCTTCAAAGTCATAAATTTTTTGCTACATCAACAACTTATACCTTTCTTCTTGAATTTCGAGCTCCTACTCCTTTTGTTGTTGTTGTTGAGCTAGTTCATCAACCTTGATCTTATCTTCCAACTCCTTCTGCTTGACGTCCAACTCAAATTGTGCCTTGGCCTCCTCTTCCTATTGCTTAGCTGATGCCTTAGCTTGTGCCTTAGCATCAAATTCTCTTTTAGAATCTTCAAAAATTTTCCATTGATCTTCTTCATTCAAAATGTGCTCAGTCCCTACATCATCTGTCACATCAAAAGATGTTAAGGCGAGATGCTCTTTATCAGATGTAGTCTTTTCTAAATCTGTTTCTATATTATGTATCTCAATTTGATGCTTCATTTTCTTTAAAACCTTTACTTCATTATGAAGAGCTCCATTTGGTGATTCTTGGCCTAATTCTTGTGCATCAGAAGGCTGAGTAGATGTCTCCCCTACAATAGATGTAGAAACACCCACCTCTGTAGTTGTTTCATCTTCCTATACCTCTGGAAGGTTTTGAGGAACCACCTCCTCTTCTTGTACACTAGAAGGCATAAGCTCTAAAGTTTCCTTAGTTTCCATCCTCATTTTTTCCCTTTTATATCCTTGGGTGGTACTTGCAGCCTTCCTCTTCTTGGATGAGGTAGCCTCGATCTGATTAGCTCTCAAACTCACCCATTGAATACTCCTATCGAGCACTGGTCTTGCAATCTACATTATTTCAATTGTCTCATCCACACTCCAATGTATTGGATCAAGATCCTTAGTTCCAATCTTATCTGCATCATACTTGGGATCCAAAAATATCCCATCATCAAATAATGTGTCGGGAATATCTTCTTTTATCCCAAACTCAATCATAAGTGTGATAGGTATCCTTTCATAATTCCTCCTTCTAAGGTCATATTCATCTTGCAAGTCCTCCGAAAAATCCTCCAACAGATTGAAGTGCTTCTCAAAGACACTAGGGAGAATATCCCTCATCTTGTGTTTGGGATCATAGCATTTCCTGGTAGTGTACAAGCCCAACTTCAAATAAAATAATTCATCACAAATTGCTTTACCTGCCTGAATGTGTGGACAGCAAAAGGCCCCCAACTTCATTGGAAACTTATGGCAACCAATCTTGTGTTTGTTTCCAAACTGGAAATTAACAGCCAAGGCTTGATAAATAAACTCCATTAAGTTGATTCTATCACCACAACACCTAGGTAACAAATGGGGATGACCATCAAAGCTTGCTAACCTGAAATAGGTGAATGTGGGGTACTAGATAAACCAATGCCCCCATTCATTCACAAAATCCATTGCCTCCCTACTAAGTCTATACCCGACATCACCATTAAGCTTGTTAATAATTTCATAAAGAAAGACATCATTAAACCTTCTATAATGTTGCTCTGAGGCCTGCAAGGTGAGCTGATTATAATACTCCCACACCACCTTCTATCCTTGGGCTTCTCCCAATATACCCATTGTTTGAAGTCTAGGAAAAATCCCCACTTAGGCAGCTGCATAGACTACATAGGAGGTCATAGAGAAACACTTGGTTTCTCTCACTTTTATCATCTAATTGTGAATGCTATCAGAGACTATCATTGACCAATCAAATTGTTGCCACCCATCCAAAATAACTTGGATAAAAGGAAACATCCATTCCTTAAATAGTGAAGCATTCCTTTTCCCAAACACCCTGGAAAGGAACATGATTATATCTACAATTTCTTTACTAAAGTCGGTCCTCTTAGGCTGGTCTGGAAGCTTGGTCAGAGACTTCTTGGTCACTTTCAATCCAAGTCTTATTCATGTGAAACCTATTCCTTTCCTTATTATCACTGTAAAGTTTTAAAGCCTCCACTTCATTCAATTACTTAGGATTCTTGGGATCCCGTATATGAAACAAGAAATTAATCATTGGAGGCATGAAGTCAATAATGACATCACCCTTTACATCCACACACTACCTAGTAACAGGGTTATATGCTCTAGCTACTGCAATAATCAACTCCAGACATTGAATGAATAGAGGGAAAAGTGCAACATGTGCCAGTCTCGATTGAACAATCCTTTATGTCCTTCCTATGATCTGCTCCATAGTGAATTTCTCCTCATGCAACTCTTCATATTTGAAAGGACCCAAATTGGTGTCAGTAATATTAGTCTAGTCAGAGTCAATTTTGCTAGCTGTGAGAACAGCCTCCCTATGCTTACATCTCAATGTATATGGGAGTTGTTCCACCTTGATCTTCTTTGGCCTAACTCCTTGCCATGAAGTTTCACCTGGCTGGCTCCTTTGAGAGGCCTCATCCGATGCTCTCGACATCTTTTAATACCTTCAGCAATTTCCTATATTAGATGAACAAAACATCTAAGTTAGTTAATCATGCAATCATTTCTCTGATAACATTTACTTGGTCAAACCATGCCTTTATTGGAGGCGGAACCATAGAAGTATTAGGAATGGACAATATTTCTTATCATGAGGCGTGACTGGGACCGAAAATGGATATGGGGTAAAACAGTGTCAGAGGTGTGACCGGAATGGGAACATAACCAAAACATGGTTGGAGACAGTACCAAAATGGGAATTGGACTAGAAACAAAAGTTAGTTACCAAGTTCAACTTCCTCTCCAGATCCGCTCCTAACCAGAGTAAAGATAATCATCATTTTAGTGAATGGGAGTGGAATAAAATGAGAAAATGAAGAATATTTAAAACAAGGCAGTCATATGAACCCTAAACCCTAGGTCACATGGGCCCCAAAGTAAACTAGAAATAGTTCAGCTTAACCCTCCAACAACTTTTCCTTACAAAATTCATTAAAACCATGGAAAAGGTTACATTGTAAAATCCTAATTCGTTTGATACCCTATTTGCAAAAACTAGGGCACAATGTGAAACCTATACAAACAACCCAAAAAATGACGTGAGAAAACTAGAACAGGGTCCCAAAAACAAAATTCATTACCCAAGCAAGGAAACCCCTTCAAAATTGAAACCCTAGTAAATAATAGAGCACGAAAAAATGGACCTGTCACGAGAGTGACAAAAGAACAAACAATAAAGAAAAAATGACAAACGGAAAGATAAACCCAACAAAATAGAACAAAATGAAAAAGAAAGAACCAAGCAAACAAAACAAAAAAGAATAGAAGAAAACACAAACCAAGCGAAAAAATTCATAAAATAAACCCTCCTACGAATATGCTAAAACAACACAAGAAAAAGAACAGAATGGGAGAAAGAAAAGAAAATGAAACCTACCTTAGAACGCTCCTTAGGATTGACCAGAATTTCGCTAAGATTCGCTCTGAAATTTTCCCCCACAATCAAATCAATTCTCTCGAGACCTTCCTGGCCGTGATTTTCTTAAACAATTTGCATAATAATAACAATGAGGAAATTTAAGTATAATTAAACCTTTAATCAATAATTCACACATGCAAACAGGCTACATTTAATGCCATAAATGTGGTCGTTTGGGGACGAAACCAACGATGTGATCAGACAGTTAAGTCAAATCAATGGAACATCACAAGGTAAGGCGAATGTGGATCCGGGTTGGAAACACGATAAAGAAACTACACAAAGTTCCCTATTTCATTTCCAACCCCGGATCTGGCCTCAAAAAAAGGACTGACCAACAAACGACAAACGAAGATGGGAGCAGAGACAAAAACTAAAATGGAACTTCACAAAGTTTAAAGTTGGATTCCAACTCCAGATCCGGTCTTGACCAAAAATCCAAGAACAACACAAGAATAAGGGAATCGGGACCGGAGTGAACACCAGACTCAGCCTAAATAACAAAGAAAGAGAGGAAGAAAAAAGAGCGGAAGTGGACTTAGGACAAGAACACAAAATGGAAACCTAAAAATTACCATGTGAGTTCCAATCCCAGTTCCAACCCCATGCAAGAAAACAAACAAACCACAAGAAAACAACCAACAAGAAGGATGGACCAACCCAAGTGTTAGTCAAAACAACCAACAAAATAAAGGAAAAACAAAAAGAGAAGGCGTTGATTTAGATCAGTAGGGATGTTACATTTTAATAGGATGTTTCATTCACGAGATCCAAGGGCACTCACATGGAGATAGATAATGAAGATCAAGAGTCTTCTCAAGATATGGAAGTTGACCATACTCCCAAGATTCAAAGGGAGGCTTATGAACCCAAAGAAGATGATGATCTAGTTGAGCCTTTGGAACCTACTAATGGGCCTACAAATATTGTGATTGGTTGAAGGAGACCTCTTTGGGCTAGGCAAAAAATGTAAGAGGCAGAAAAGTTTGCAGCCTCAAGAGGAACATTTAGAGAAAGCAAGAGACCATATAAGTTTTCGAACTATGTTGCATTGATGAGTCAAATCATTGAATTAGAACCTTCCAGTGTTGAGGAAGATACTAGTCAACAAGTTTGGAGAGATGTTATGGCTAAGGAGTATTAATCCATTCTCAAGAATGATGTTTGGGACATCGTACCTAGACCTAAAGTAAAATCTATTGTTTCTTCTAAGTGGCTCTTCAAGATCAAGCGTGCAACTAATGGGAGCATTGAAAAGTACAAGGCTAGGTTCACAGATAGAGGATTCTCTTAGAAAGAGGGAGCTGGTTATGAGGAAACCTTTGCTCCAGTTGCTCATTATACTTAAGCCAGGATCATGATTGCTATTGCAACATCTAAAGGATGCGAGATTCACCAAATGGACGTGAAGACAACATTTTTGAATGGTGTAATTGAGGAAGAGGTGTATATTGAGAAAATTGATGTCTTTGAGGTGCATGGGAAGGAGTCTCATTTTTGCAAGCTGAAAAAGGCTTTGTATGGCCTTAAGCAGGCTCCTCGTGCTTCATACGAAAGAACTGATTGTTACCTGATGAGCTTGGGTTTCTCCAAGAATGATGCTTATTCAAACCTATACTTCAAGGTAATTGATGGTGAAGCATTAATTTTGGTTCTCTATGTTGATGATTTAATTCTTACTAGAGAAGATCACCTCATTATAAAATGCAAGGAGTTAGCTTCTGAATTTGAAATGAAGGATCTTGGTCTCATGCACTACTTCCTTGGCTTAGAAGTATGGAAAAATCCTGATGAGATCATTCTAAGTCAATGGAAGTATACCATTGATATTCTAAAGAGATTTAGCATGGTGGATTGCAAATCCATGTCTACACCTATGGAGACCAACTTGCATAAGCTTAAGGAGGCTGCAACTAGTTCAGATCTGGTGGATCCTACTATGTATAGGCAATTTATTTGATCATTGATGCATCCATTCAATACTAGACCATATATTTTCTATGCAGTGAGTGCAATTAGTCAATTCATGTGTGAATTACCAAGGAAAATACATCTAGTTTTAGCAAAGCATATCCTGAGATACATGTGTGGCACAATTTGAAATGGCTTGAGATATTCTTCAGGTGTGGACTTGAAGCTATATGGATATATTGATTCTGATTGGGTAGGGTGTGTCACTGATCATAAGGGAACCTCTAGATGTTGCTTTAGTTTTGGATCTATGATGATATCCTAGTGTAGCAGAAAAAAATCTTTAGTGGCACTAAGCACAACAAAGGTTGAGTATATTGCAGCTTGTGTGGTAGCCCAAGAAGCAGTGTGGCTTCAGAAGCTCCTTGTAGGATTGTTTGGACAATTGATGGAGTTGATTGTCATTCATTATGATAATCAAAGCTGTGTGAAGCTTTCTGTCAATCCAATGTTTCATGAAAGAACTAAACATGTTGAGATCAAATACCACTATATTAGAGATATGGTATTGAGGAAAGTGATCTAGTTGAAGTATATCAACACTGATGAGTAGATGACATAAATTCTCACCAAGCCTCTCTCCAGGATAAAGTTTGTGTACTTTCGAGACAAGCTTGGTATGGTGGAGAATGAAGCCCTAGCTGAGGAGTCTTAGTATCAATGATCTTCTTTAATGCATTTCTCTTTGTGAGAGGGATTTGAGGTGCAAGCCCTTGTTAATGCATTTCTCTTTGAGAGAGATTTGAGGTGAAAGCCCTTGTTTCTACCCTCTAGGAGTAGCCATGGTGGATGTCATGTGTGTGACTCCATGACAACATCACATGAGAGAGTCCATGATGATTTTCTTATACTTGTGTTTTTCACCCTCTTGAAGTAGCCATTGTGAATGCCACGATGAGGTGACGACATCACATTGAGTGATGAGAACTTGTGCAGATTTACCATACATGGGAGTATCCATGATGGTTGATATCATGATGAGTTGATAGTTATCCTTTCCACATATGGGATTAGCCATTGTGGTTGGCATCATGATGAGGTGATATGTCTTATGCAGCTGAAAGTATCCTCCCTAGCTGAGAGGGAGTGTTGATGTTCAAGGCAGTACTGGGTGATTTCTTCTAGCCACAACATTGAGGCTAAATTTAATAGAGCCTGAATGACTATTAAATTTATATGATATTAATATTAAGGAAGAGGTGCTTCATTTAATTAATATGTAATTATTGTTAATATGGCTGACTTCTCATAGGTGCAATTTTATGAAGGGTCACATTCTTTTTGGTGGCCGACTTTTGGTGGAGGCCGACTTGAAGTTTTGAAGAGTCACATCCTCTCCCTTCATATTATATATATGTTCAATGGTTATTAATTGTTTCACATCCATTCATTCATTGTTCATCACAAGTTCAATATATGTCAGTGTGAGTTTGTCATCAAGTGTAGATTGATATTTTGTGGAAGGCTAAGTTTATCATCAGTAGATTGCATTACTTTGTTATTGTGTTAGCATCAGATTGTGGCACTTCTTTCTTGGCCTTCATAATAGCCCCTTTTTAAAGGAGAATTTTTTTGATATTCAATATATAAGTGATTGTTGTTGGGTTTTTCTCCCTCAAGAGGAGTGTTTTCCTAGAGTATATGTTGTGTTATTGTCTGATTTTTTGAATTAAATTTATGCTCTTTAATGTAATCATAAAAACTAACACCACCTATGTACTTAAGAAAGGTATCCTAGGTGTACAAAGAAACATTCAATGCAATAGCCCTTTTCCTGAATTCATGGGTGTACTCTTGGACAATTTAACCTTTCCCTTGCTTAAACATTTTCCAGTCCATCATTAACTGTTGCATATGGCCTAGGGGATAAAATTTCTTCTTAAGAGAATTAACAAATTATGTCCAAGTTAAACTGACTCTACCATGTTTTGAAATTTCTGCCCAAGTTCTACTCTCCCACCAGGTGAGAGTTGTTCCTCCTAACCGAAGAGTAGCTAACTAGATCCTAGAAGCATCATCATAGATATTTTGGACTCTACAATAGACTTCTACTTGTTGAACCCAGTCATCTAATTTATTAGCATTCAATTCTCCACAATACCTAGGTAGATAAAATTTTACATCCAATTTAATTTTAGGCTTATGTGTAACCTTGACAGGATTAGCAAAAGAAATAGAATTAGTAGAAGAAGGGAAGATGGAGAAGATGGAGTTTCTGGAGGCTCATCACCACCTCCTAGTCTTTTCTCTTTTTCCTTTCAATCTTCACACTTCTCTTGCTTCAAAGAGTCTCCTTTTCCACGCTTCTTTTGTTCTCGCTTTTCCTACCTTTCTTGGAAAAGAACTTCTATCATTGCCTTCACTTCGGGAAAATATTTTTGAAAACTCTTCTCATCAAGCTCTAAAATTTTTCCAGCTTTAAATCCTTCCATCTTGGGAAAAGTTCTTCATTTACCGATCTCAGGATTGTATTCTGCAAGGATGCCTTCACCTCGCTATTTCCTAGATCATGTTATCATTCACCTCTAAAAATGCTAGTCACAAAAAATCTCTAATACCACTTGATTTGATGTTAGGATCTAGGACTGTTGCATACGAATAATAAATTTTACAATGATTAAATTGAAGGTCTTTAAAACGTAATTGAAATGCTTAATTTCAAATGTACTTGGAATGTTTAATTTCAAAAGTAACTAAAATGTTTAAATGAATAAAGTAATAACAAAGTGATGAACAAAATAACATAGATAAAGAGAGATAAAATACAAGACTGAAGTTGATAATAGGGTTCACCAAGATGGCTACGTCTCCGGGTCCCTCTCCAATAGGGTGATTGATCCTTGATTATGCTCCAACAAAGATTGCAAGGCTTCAACTGAACAGTGTCGAATCTCCTAGATTACAGGAGTTACAAAGTTCCTCTCCTTCAAGTGTGACAGAATAACACTTCTCTGAAGCACACAGTTGAACACATAAACTCTCCAAGAAAATTCCCTCCAAAAATCACCACCTCTAAGTCACCACTTGGTTAAAAAAAATCCTAAACTCCCCTCTTTTTATACATAAAATTTACTCAATATGGTCTTTAACCATATGATTACAAAAAACTACCCTATCTCCAAAAATCCCCCATAATTACATAATTTTCCCATATGGGGTTAAACCACCATATAAAATAAAATAACCCCCTTAAAACAAATTTCCCTTATTTTTACAAATAAAACAATAATATCAACCATTACCCCCTTAAAAAAATAAATTATTTGTCTTATTCAGGTTCCATATTGTTTATTTGTCTTTTTCTTTTCTCATAGGAAAGCCATTTAGAGGTTTATTAGTTTTAATATTAGTTTTAACAACTATAATAAAACCAAACTGCCTCCTATATATTCATGGCCCTCATAATTTTAGGCTATAAAAATCATAAGGGATTAAATTTGTTTTAAGTTTGGAGGTTAACTTTAATTTTAGTTTTAAAATATCTTTTTATGAAAATATTTTTTGATATTTTAAGCCCTTAAAAATCTCATTTAAATCCCTTAAAATCTTTTAAAATCCTCTAAAAATCTTTTAAGATCCTTAAAAATATTTATAAATCCCCTTAAAAATCTCATAGTATGGGATTTCAAAACTTAAAAGGTTTAATAATTTAAATATAAGGGAATTCATCTTTTTAAATGTTATCATTTTTTCCATGTCATCATTCCGAACACACCGTCATGGTCAACCCTCAACTTTGACCGACCATAACTTTCATGTATAGACTCAGATTTGGTCTGTTCAAAATGTGTTGGAAAGCTCTTGATGAGATCTTCGACATGGTGATGAAATCTAAAGCATGTGGAACACTTCAATTTTTGATGACAAGTATCCACCTTGATCAGAAATAAAATTAGATTTTGAAAGAAACAAGATAATATAATAATAAATTATTATAACATAATGATGTA